>OX377620.1:105613949-106213949 GCA_947397865.1 Polietes domitor | reverse complement strand
TGTAGGGCAATATTTACTGTATGTACATTAGGCTGGGTCGCGGGCCATACAAATAAAAAAAATACCTCAAGGAAATAAAGTTTGGATTGTTTAATGGTGATTAGCAAAATGTTTTAAGTGCTTTCGAGGATCTACTAATTCAGAAAAGAATTTTAGACATAAATGCATCATTAAACAAGTAAAAACGGCGTTAAGTTCGGACTGGCCAAACTTTATATACCCTCCACCATGGATTGCATTCCACAAATTTTATAAATAAATATAATATTTTTATTACTTCAAGCCACGTTTATAAGACAAGGCTACCAATACGTTTACACTATATATATCGAAAAAATACTTCAAGTAAATTCAAAAAAAAGTAAATATTCTTACAAATATTTATATTTTCAAAAAAGCTTAAATACCACAAATATTGGTAGATAGTAGGTGCAACAGTTGGTTATATTTCCATTCTATTTTAATTACAAAAGTAAAAAATTTTGAAACTCCATTATCTCACGTACAAGTGCAAAATAACCTAACTTCATCATTTAACCATTTTTGCCGTAAAATTAAAAAGTACGAATTTGGAAAAATCTTTTTATTCCGCGTGTCAATGCAGTCAGAGGAATGTATACACCAAATTCCATGATTCTAGCTACAGTCATTTGGTTAGTACCATTTTTATCCCCTTTTTCCAATTTTACCCCCTTATGAGTAAGACTTTCTAAAATCTCTTTATTTTACGTGTCTACGCAATTGAAGGAATGTACACACTGAATTTCATCATTGTAGCAGTAGCTACAGTAGTTTAGTTGGTACTACTTTTATCCCTCTGTACCCATTATATCTCTTGAAAATACGAATTTGAAAATCTTTTATTTTTCGTGTCTACACAGTCAGAGGAATGAATACTCTGAATTTCACGACTCTAGCTGTTGTCATTTGGTTGGTACTATTTGTATCCCCTTTTTTCATTTGAACCCCAAAAAGTATGAATTTCCAAAAATCCGTTTATTTTACGTGTCTATGCAATCAGACGAATGTATACACCGAATTTCATTATTCTAGATGCAGCCGTTTGGTTGGTACCATTTTTATCCCTCTATTCCCATTTTACCCCTTAAAAGTACGAATTTGGAAAAAATACTTTTATATTATACACATTTTTATAAAATACTCAATTAGATGAATGTACACACCAAATTTCGTGTTTCGTTTAATATGTACCATTTTTATCCCTTTGTTGCCCCATTTCGTCCCCTACGAATAAGAATCACTTTATGGTGCACTTTTATGCTATAAGGGGAATGTTCATTCCAAATATCAAGTAAATACAAGCAGACATATACAAAAAGCAGGCTGAAGTATTCTAAATATTAGGAGTATTTTCAGTCCTTGCGAGGGAAAAATTTTTCCCTCTGGGCCGATTTTGCCCACTTTCAATCCCAACGATCTGCAACCAAAAGACACATTTAGGGAAAATCTTAACCTCCTAGCTCATTTCGTTCGGAAGCTAGCGTGCTTTCAACAGACAGACAGACATGGTTATATCGTCTTAGAATTTTACCACGACCCAGAATATATATACTTTATGGGGTCTCCGATGAATATTTTAGGGATATTTTAGAAAACCCATAATTTTTAGGCTTTTTTTCAGGAGCGTTAAGTTCACACAGCTGCGAAATATTTTGTAAATCATCCAGTCTCCATTTCTGGAGGGAGGTTGACCGTAGCAATTTTTTTCGTGAACCTCAATCATTAAATGACTTATCAATATGTCCGTGGATGGACTTTTTGACAATAAGTTTTAGGCAGACTTTTTGACACTAATATTTTGTACATTTATACTATGTTTCGCATCATAGATCTCTCTGGATACATAAAAATATTTTCAAAATAAAACAATGCTCGAATATAATACATTCTACTGGCTGCTAGTTTGGTATTTTTTAATTTTACGAAGGAAATTCTGTGCTTGGTAACGGATAAGGGTAGAACCACATGTAACAATACATGCTTTGGCCACATTCGTAGTTTATTTTCTAGAAAAACCCTTAGACTTAATGAGGTAATTTGAGCTATTCTAATAATGCTTTGGAGTAGCAAAGGATAACTTACCACTCCAAAAATGGGCATAAATAAGATAAAATAATATACAGTGTTGCCAGCATCAAACTTATGTTTCAACCTCAGTTGATAGTTAAATTAATGATTTTTATTCAAATTGTTTGCAATATTTTCTTAAGGCATGCATTTTTGGTATTAATTATTAAATATTCATTCCATGCTTTTAAAATTAATCAACAAATATAAATATATATCAACAAATAATAAAATAAGTCATATTTAGAATAAAACTATTCAACAGAAAATAAAAACTTTGTGTTTGGGACCTGAAAATAAATTCTTTGTATTGTAGGCATATTGGTTCATAAAATCAAAACCAACAATTGGTTTGGTTTAAAGGACCAGAATGCTCCTGCATTCTGAACACTCGGAGACCCAATTGGGTCCATTGTGCAAATTCTTCTGTTTCCTGAATGTATAAGGTTGTAGGTTATAGGAGAGGGTTAGGGAGTGATGGGATTTAGGAAGGAGTGATTGGTGATAGATGAAACGTGAGGGAAGTAAGAGGATATTGGAAAGGGATATGGGGGTAGGAGAATATGAAGTTGTGTTTTAGTATTTCTGTGTGTGGGTGTTTTCCAATGGTTGACGACTAGGTAAGAAAATTTGTCGAGAGTCATCCGGTATACCGATAGTGGCATGCCTTTATGGCTCTCTTTCTTTGTTAGTCGTCAACTGTCTATGCGGTTACATCCATGTTCCTTAATAGCCACCCCTGATCCGATTTAGTCCTTTTGAGAATCCCAAAAGGTCGTAAATGGTGCGGGTTGCAATATCCTCTATGTTACTGATGAAATAATTTCCTAGGTATTTATTTCTACGTACACAAAGCGCAGGACATCTGCAGATTATGTGCTCAATAGATTCTATCTCCTCCTCATCCTCACATAATCGACAGTGATCCTCAATGTCCAACTGCCATCTTGAGGTCCTACTCCTAGTGCTGTAATGCCCTGTGTAGATACCAATCAAAGTTCGAATTTCTGCATTGTTTAGCTCTAATAGAGTTCTGGTTTTGCCCCTATCGATCTTTGGCCACGCGGCCCTGGCGATCCTACAGGTTGACAAACTATTCCATGCTGCGTTCATCTGTGGCCATTTTCTTGATTCAATCAGTCTATAAAACGTGCCGCTTATAAGACTGTTGTCTATGCTTCCTCTAAGATAAATATCTAAGATTCGTTCCATTGTCTTAAGGAGGAAGGATGACAGACTGATTGGTTTAAAATCCTTGGTGGATGAATGACTTGGTTTGCCTGATTTGGGTATGAAGACTACCCGCACCTCTCTCCAGCTCGTTGGTATAAATTTTAGGCGCAGACATGCTTTGAACACACGGACTAGATGTGAAGCAATTGTGAAACCAACAATTTGTATGTACATTTTTTTAGAGTTATTAAAATTCCTATTTTCGTGAAAGTTACTTTAAATATTTATATACAATTATTGACTCGTATTTCCAGGGATTTCTTCAAGCTATCTACTCTATATAAAACAAATGAATTTATCGTTCAAGAAACTTGTTGGCGTAATTATATATTTAATCTAAAATGGGTGAGGGTAGCAGTAGGCAATATTTAGGATTATTAATTATTATTAATAGACCTTTTAATGAGACCCTTTATGATTTAAGTGTCTTAAAAAGTTATTGTAAATCAAAAATCGACTGATTATACTCTTTCTTCATTTTTTAATTACTATTATATAAATTTTTTAAACTATAATCTGAGTAATTTAATTTTGATTTAAACTCGTTTGGTATTATTGAATGCTTCTAATTTCGTGCAACTGTAATGTTGATCTCACAAATGTGATGTTTTTTAATAAAAAAATCTTTTCAAGCAAAAACGTTGTTAGTTTAACTAGTTTGTTCCTCCGGCCATACGGGACCCTGGAATTTAGAAAAAATCCAGCTATCCCGGGTAATGAAAAAGACAGGAAAAGAATGATGTGAAAAGAATAGATGTTAATAGGTCCGAACATTCCCAGTTATACGTTAAACTTCGCGTAGAAACAGGTACAGTAGCCACAATCTTGAGATCAAATTGATTAAAAAAACTTTTTTCCTAGCACGAAAAAAATCGAAAAGAATTATTTTGTTTTATTTCTACTAGCTGGCAATAAAACGAAGAGAACAATGCTTACGTGAAGAAGACATCAAAATTTCGCTTAATTTAATTATTGTACAAATATTATGATTTTTTGCTTTCTACGAACATGGAAATTTAGTAAAAGCAATCCAAAATATCGAATAAAAATTTTTATTTAATTTATTCTTTCAGAAATTTAGTTGTTTTGTTTTGAAACCCAAAAAATCCTTTATTGCATTTGTGCATGGTAAATATTTAAAATTTTAATTTAAAAAAATCTTTCAAAAACTATTGATGTTACTAATGCTATTATTATTGCTCAATCATCTGATTTCCACTATTTGAGTTTCTTCAAAAATACAAATATTATGTAAATAAACTAAAAATTACTTGCATAATTCGGCGATATCAATTTCGACATCTCCATATTGGTCCTATTGCTGACATTCTTGACATCTATCCATCGTTTGAGATCGTCGTTTGTAGGGTCTTTGGTATGGCCACCACTGATCGCATTGTTCTATCTTTTGTTTTGTTGATATTTCTCATATTTTTATGACGTACTTTGAGGAGGTTGTTCTGCGAACAGCAACACATACGATCAACATCAAACAACCGCAACCTAATAGGAATTTTTACGATTTAATTATGCCAAACCATTAATAAGAAACTTAATGGACCACGCATTGCGATTTGTAGACAAATAAGTTATATTTTTGTTTCGTTTATTCATTCACTCCGATACACTTTACACAATCCATTCATTTCGTTCAACTATTTATAGAATTGGGATAAGTATTTTTAAAATCAATACAAACAGAGGACTCAAGTGATGCGAAACAATGAAACACACTGCACAACAGCAACAACAACAACAAAATATATGACGACGGTGCTTAACTAAATTCAAATAACACGTCATAATATCGAAGTGGTTTAAAAATAATGCCGACGTATTCAATATTCTCACATGATGAAATCGATTTGAAAGCAAACAATTACTAAGCAATTACTATGAAGAGCATCAGCTAATGTTATCAAAATTATTATTGTTTTCGTTTTTTGTTTGTTTTTGCATTTTCATTCATCATAGTGGAAGATTGTTATTTTAGAAACAAAACCGCATTTGCTGAGGTGGTGTCTTATTGAAGTTTGTAAGGATATATCAGTATCCTTACGATATTGTATGCATACTTATATAGTATGCAGTTGAAAGGCCCCTTGCGTAAGCGGAATTGTTACAGCTTCCATAACGACCAATCGATTAATTATACAAATAAAACAAAAAACTTATAAATTGCAATAAATTAAAAATTCTCTACCATAGTACGCCGATTCCATGAAACCCAGGGGGGTATAGTTTGGGATGAGCGACTTCTGACACAGTTAAGATATTTTGACGTGCGAAAGTAAGTTTGCAAGACATCTTCTTGTGGATTTATAAAAATGAACTTAATTCAAATAATATTTTTTCTTGACAATAAAAAATTAAACAAAAAAAAACGGCGTTAAGGTCGAACTGGTCGAACCTGGTCGAACATTATACACCCACTCCACCCTCATTTTAACCCAAAAAAGTACGAATTTCGAAAAATCCCTTTATTTTAGGTCTGTATGTAATCAGAGGAATATATACACCGAAATTCATTATTCTAGATGCAGCCGTTTGGTTGGTACATTTTTATCCCACTATTCCCATTTTACTCCTTAAAAGCAGGGTTGTCAGATATGGCGATTTCTCGCCAAACGTGGCAAATTTTAAATATGTTTGGCGACTTAATTTTCGATTTGGCGACATGACGATTTTTTTGGCGATTTATAAAATAGTTAGCGATTTTCTTGGCTAATTTTAGAAAATTTTAAATCTGTCCTCGATTTTATTATATTGGCGTTACTTTGTAGATAAATATATTAAAATTTGTATGCAATTCATTTGTATTCATGTCAAACAGAACACTTTTTAAATTACCTTTTCCGATTTCTTTGCAACTTAGTAGGATAACGGCACTCCATTTGATTTATAGAGGACGAAAAAAAGATTTTTTTAAAGATATGACCAATTGAGAATTAGTAAAATAAAGATAAAAGGTTCGAGGTAGGAACATTGAAAATGGTATTGTGTGAAGGTACAATTCAAAGAATAAAGGCTTATTTTAAAGATAATTGCATTTTGTTATCTTTTGTGGTTTTCTTAAAAAGTAAAAAAATAGGCGTATCCCCGTCGATTATACATTTTAGAATTGAGAAATAATAATAATTAAAACAAGTAAGAAGGCGTTAAGTTCGGCCGGGCCGAATCTTATATACCCTCCACCACGGAGTGCATTCCACAGTATTACCAGCAGATTAAAGGATGTCGACTTTACATAGAAGCGCAGTACCATATTACGAAAATTGTGATATTTGTATTCACATTACTATATTTGTTTACTATTTCAAACTATAATGTATACTTATGCGCACTGTTTAAAATCAACTACTCTATATAAATAAAATGCTGAAATTGTGAAAGTGAACATGTCTAAATATTAGGCGATTGTCAGTCGCCATTAGAAAGAAGCATTTTCAGATACAGACAAAGTGATAAGAAAAGTATAAATTTTAAAGATATCCCCATTCGCCCCATTCTCCGCACAAATGAACAAATTTCGAAAAAACCCTTTTTCGAGTCTTCAAATCAGAATGTATACACCAAATTTCATGATTTCAACTTCAGCGGTTTGGTAGGTCCCATTTTTATCCCTCTTTTTAATTATATCCCTTAAAAGTACGAATTTCGAAGAATCCCTCTATTTTACGTGTCTATGCAATTAAAGGGATGTACACACCGAATTTCATAATTCTAGCTGTTGTCGTATCATTGGTACCATATCTTATCCCCTTTTGTCCCATTTCGCCCGCTAAAACCATCATAAATACCCTAAATATTGGGGGATAGATAGTGTATTTTCAGATACAGTCGTTTGGTTGGTTGTATTTCCATACTATTTTAATTCCAAAAGTATAAATTTTGAAAATACCTTATCTCTCACGTGCGCAGTATAAGACAACTTCATGATTCTACCATTGTTTGTCGTAAAAGCAACAAAATAAAGTACGAATTTGAAAAAAAAATATTTTACGTGGCTATGCAGTCAGAGGAATGTATACTCCGAATTTAACCCACTTTCCACTTTTAACCCCTTTTTCCAATTTTACCCCCTCAAGAGTACAACTATCTAAAATCTCTTTATTTTACATATCTACACAATTAGAGGGATGTGCACACTGAATTTCATCATTCTAGCTGTATTCGTTTAGTTGGTACTATTTTTATCCCCTGTAGCCATTATATCCCTTGAAAGTACGAATTTGGAAAAAAACGTTCTATTTTTTGTGTCTACGCAGTCAGAGGAATGTATACTCCGAATTTCATGATTCTAGCTGCTGTCATTTGGTAGGTACTATTTTTATCCCCTTTTTCCATTTTACACCCTAAAAGTACGAATTTCGCAAAATTCTTTTATTTTATGAGTCTACGCAATCAGAAGAATATATACAACGAATTTCATTATTCAAGGTGTAGCCGTTAGGTCGGTACTGTTTTTATCCCTCTTTCCCCTTTAACCCCTTAAAAGTACGAATTTAGAAAAAATACTTTTATATTATGTATCTACTCTATTAGAGGAATGTACACGCCAAATTTCGTGTTTCTATCTGTTGTCGTTTGATAGGTACCATTTTTATCCCTTTTTGTCCCATTTCGCCACCTAAAAATAAAAATCACTCTATGGTGCCCTTTTATGCTATAAAGGGAATTCACATTGCAAATATCAAGTAAATACAAGCTAATATATTCAAAAAACATGCTGAAATACTCTAAATATTAGGGGTATTTTCAGTCCTTGTGAGGGAAAAATTTTTCCCTCTGGGCCGATTTCGCCCACTTTCAATCCCAACCGATCTACAACCATAAGACACATTTAGGAAAAATTTGAACCTCCTAGCTCATTTCGTTCGGCCGATATCGTGCTTTCAACAGACAGACAGACGAACAGACGGACATGGCTATATCGTCTTAGAATTTTACCACGACCCAGAATATATTACTTTATGGGGTCTCCGATGAATATTTCAAGGTGTTACAAACGGAATGACACCCCCATCCTGGAGGTGGAGGGTATAAAAAACTGTAATAAATGTAGACGACCGAAAATGCTATTTTTGAACGAAAGTATGCATTGACTTTTCTACTAAAACAGATTTTTTAAAATGCATCTATATCCAGCAAAAAATTTGATGTACTTCCGTAGGAAGAACATTTTAATCGCAGCTCAAAATACAAATATGAATTTTCCCCGCTTTAGAGGAAGTTCTTTTAAATAACTTCCAAAAAGTTTATAATATGTTAATAATCAGTAACATTTTATAAATAGCATTTTAACAACTGAATGGGAACGAATTTTTAGTATGGGGTCACAAAGGTAAGGTGTCGCTTTGCACCCAGAATGTCTCGGGTTCGAATCGTGGCTCGGGAAGAACTTTTTTATATTTTTTTATTACTTTTATAAATAGATAATGTTTAATTTTATATAACCTTAACAATTTAAAAATGTTTGCTTAAAAAATACAAATTTATTGCTTTTTTAATGTACTTCAAATATTTCATATTTTTATTAATTGTACTTCATAATATCAGTAAAATTAAGTAGTGTCAATTTATTTAATACTAAATTTAATTAGTATCTATTGTCAGTTCTACCGAACTAAATGATTTGTTTTAGTTATTCGCCATTTCACAACAGAGGATAGCTGAGATGGTTAGAGTGCCGTAGTAGCAACCAGAAATGGAAACAATTGAAAAAGCGGTTCCTTTGCAACACTTTAAAATAACTTTTAATTCTTTCAAAGTAAAGGACATCCCTCCTATGACAACTCCATGTTAAATTCATTGGTGAAGATCCCAATTTTCACTAATTCCGAATCACAGGATGAACATCTTTTTCACTTCTTTCGGTGCTCTCTTTTTGCTGGGTATGCTTTCATTGAGATTTGTTTCATTTTCGTTCCATTTAAAATACCTGAACTAATATTTAGGAGACTTTTGTCCATTAAAACGGGAGAAAAAGATCTACTCAATATTAGAAATTGCTTCATAAAGAAGAAAAATATATTTTTAATGTTAATTGCTTTTAACCTGTAATCCCTGCGTTGAAAGTGTATTCTTCATTATGAATTACTTAAACTAGGCCACGGCATAAGAAAATTTTTAACTTTTATTAAGAATAATAAATACCAACAAAATATGTTTAAATTCTTTATCATGAAATGTTGAAAATATTCAATTCAAAAAGAAAACTAAATATAAATTGGAATTTGTCGATTTTTTAACAAAAACTGAAGTTGTTTTAATCTGGCGTTTTTTGGCGATTTCTGACAATTGATTTGGCGATAGAGTACAAAATAATCTGACAACCCTTCTTAAAAGTAAAAAAGTGGGAAAAATACTTTTATATTATATATCTACACAAATATAGGAATGTACACACCGAATTTCATGTTTCTAGCTGCAGCCGTTTGATAGTTACCATTTTTATCCCTTTTTACCCCATTTCATCCCATTTCATCCCCTACGAATAAGACTTATTTATGGTGCACGATTTTGTTATAGGGGGGATGCAATTTTGCTAAATTTGGTATAGGAGACCCAATTCGAAACATCTATGTTTAATAAAGCGTAGAAAGTAGTAAAGAGAATAAATTGCTCTGCCCGACTATATCCTTTCCTAACTGAAGAACAGAAACTTTTTTATTTCTTCACTGGTCCATCGCCCAAGTGAAAATCTTGCAAAAATCGTCATAAAGAAAACAAGTAAGGAAAGACTAAAGTCGGGCGGGGCCAACTATGTGATACCCTCCACTTTCTAGCCCATTATTATTAAATTCGGGGCAAAAAGTGAAATCGGGAAGAATTTTTGTATGTGTACTATATCATGAAATGATTTTACCTACTTTCACAATAAATGTTTTCAGCTAACATATAACGTTATCTGGTAAATTAGATCAAAATCTTTAATACCTTGAGAAAAAAAGTTAAATCGGGAAGGACATTTGTAAGAGTGTTGTATTAAAAACTGAAAAGATGTGGCCCATTTTCACCATAATGTTTCCAGTTGAATATAAGTTGATATGGCAAATTTAAAAAAAAAAAACGATTAAAATATGTGGTTTATAGAGCGCAAAAAGTTAAATGGAGACCGAAATTTGTATGAGAGCAATACAAAATTTGAACCTATATCACCCACTTTCACCACAGACATTTCTAGCTGAAATATAAGGTTTTGTGCCAAATTTGAAGAAAATCGGTTAAAATATGTATGTTAAAATCGCCGAAGTTTGTATGGGAGCTACTTATATCTAAATCTGAACCGATCTAACCCCCTTTCACCACAGATGCTTCTAGTTCTTATCTAAAGTGTTGTGCAAATTTGAAGAAAATCGATTAAAATATGTGGTTTATAGAGGGGAAAATGTCAATTCGGTAGCGAAATTTGTATATGAGCTATCTGAATCGATCTAGCTCAATTTCACTGTAGATGTTTCTAGCTTATTTATAAGATACTGTGCTAAATTTGAAGAAAATCGTTTAAAATATGTGGTCTCTAGAGCGGAAAAGTCAAATCGGGAGCGACATTTCTAAGAGGGCTATATTTAAATCTGAACCGATTCAAATTAAATAGTTTTCGTCCTTGGCCACAAAACATACTTGTGATAACTTTTGTTAGGATCGGACAATAACTGTGACCTTTACTTTGATTACAAAAATAGATGGACAGGCGGATATTCCTAAATCGAATCGAAAATGATTCTAAGTCGATCTGTATAATAGATGATGGGTCTAGCTCGTTTCCTTTTGGGTGTTATACTCAGAAAAAAGTATGCCACGGATTAAGTAAATATGTACTAAAACTGAGGAAAATTGAACTTCGTATAGCGCTAAGGCAAACATTTCTCACATCAAGTACAAACTTTTCCTTGAAAATATGACATGCTTTGAACTTGATCCCAGTTCAACTTTTCCTCAAAGCAAGTAAAATTTACTCAAACTGAGGAAAATTTTTCTTCAAATCAAGTAAATCTTTACTTAATCTGAGGAAAATTTTTAAGAAATTTTACTCAAATCAAGTAAATTTATACTCAAACTGAGGAAAATATTCCGATTTTTTTCCTCAATCCAAGTAAATTGTTACTCAAACTAAGTAAATTTGTAGTCATGCCAAGTAAATTTATACTCAATCTGAGGAAAATTTTCGGAATTTTTTTCCTTAATTCAAGTAAATTTGTACTCAGCCTGACTACGGCTATACTTGATAATTGAAAAAAAAAATTTCGCTTCAGAGTATGCAACACTTATATGAAAAATGACAACATGGTATAGTTCTCAAACGTTTCATCTTACTTATACCATAAAGAGTTGAGATATTTCACCATGACTGCTGCGGAGGCTAGGTAGGCGCGTTCGCAGTGATTGTTTAGAGTAATATTTGAAGTACTTATAAAGAAAGTCTCGGCTAACGAACGAGAATTGCTTCTTAGACTACTATTCATGTATTATTCTAAACACTCTGAAGTATTTTTTATAAGTTCATTTATACTTGAATGTATGAGGAACATGGCATAAATTTAATTACATTTATTCACTTTATTTGAAGTAATAAACACATTTTTAAGTAAAAACATCCTAACTGGAATTTGTCCATACAAACAAATTCTGCATTATTTTCTTTTTAAACGCTAGTAAATTTTCTTCCGCACAAGTTTGAATATACTTAATTGTATGAAGTTTTTACTAGATCCAAAAAAATGTTTTTAAGTAAATTTACTACACTATGTATATGTACTATTTTTTCTGGCTTTGAAATAAGGAAAGTGTACTCATATCTATTTAATTTTCCTTCTCGTAAGGAAATTTTACCTAATCTGGAGTAAAATTGTTAAACTAAATTGGAGTATGGATTTTACTCAGATTTAAGAATGCTATTTTTCTTAGTGTACAAACAACTGTAGAAAGACATAATACCCTAGTAGAGGGTATACCAAGCTTCTGTCAAGGGATTCTGGTAAAGTGGACCATTGAAAAATCTGTGTTTTAAAGTCTACTTCTGAAACAATTTAGTTCAGTTTCCTCCCGTTTGTAGAACATTTTAACCAGTTCAAATGCTGTCGTATTCAGGTAAATCCAAATAATGACATTTTCTTTTTGAAATTCCTATAGGTAATTTTTATGGTTTATGTTCTGCAAGCTCATCTACAAAATTTATTAGATTTCGCTGCCTTGTTTATATTTTCCTCACTTGAAAAATTTTCTAATATCGCTTGTTAATGTCTAGAATTCAAGGATCATAGAAGAATAAATAAATATATAAAATGTAATAAATTTTAGATAAAAAGTATATTTCTGACTTACAAACTTGTTTGTTTTTACCTAAACAGATGGTGTCATTCTGCTCTATTAGCTATTAATAAAAATGGTGTTGCAAAATTGAGGGGTACATTTTTGTTTCTGAAATAAAAAAATGGAAAAAATTAAAAAATATATATTTAAGATTTGACAATTTTCTGTAAAACTAGAAGATATTAGTTTGAAATTAGAAAACAATATTTGCATCTCATACCACAACAATTTTACATTTTTTTTTTAAATTTCCTTATGACAAAAAATGTTTATTTTCGATCCATCGTAGTGTCTTAAATTGTTTATTTTTTGGTAATCGGGAAGTACAGAAATGTACATATTTGGAGTTTTTTGTCAAAATCGGTGAGAAGAGATAAAATTTGTGTGATCGATTCACAAGTATTTACTAATACCCCGAACTAGAATTCCAAATTAGTCGACTAAATCAAATATTAATAATAATTTTACAAAAAAGAAACACTATTTATAAAAATTTTGAACAATTGTTCGATTAATCGAATAAATCATGAAAACATAGATAAGTATAAATCTCGACAAAAGAGAAACTCAAAATTCCGAATAAATGGGTACTCTAGAAATACATTTCTTCAACAGCAATCAGTAGGTCTGTTCGATTGGGCTTACTAGCTTACAATTAACCCATTTTGACCACTGGGTCGATTAATCGAACAGCGAACTGTAAGAAACGTCAAAATAAATAATTTGGATGGGCTCTGATGGGTTAAGAAACTTGATAAGGTGGCAACGATATTACCTATTGGTTTATCTTAAAGGAATCATAAAGAAAAATCTGGCAACATAGCTAAGAGGGTAGTAAGCTAATTTCTTGTTAAGCGAGTAAATTCCATACATAAATTAAGCTAGTAAGCCCAATCGAACAGGCCTAGTATGCCACTCTGGTGGTTCGATTTGCATTCATTGCCACTTAACTTCATCATTTGGAGTGAATCAAATCATTATACAAAGCCTTTTTAACTTTGAGAACAAGATGTAGTCAAAAGGGGGCACGGAAGTAATTCGTATTGTAATTCATTCATTACATCTCTAATATATATTTCCGTAATCTCAATGTCGTAAGTATTTGCTTCCCAAGGGCTTTGTGCCGTCGGTTTGTTGGACCTCGACTATCCTTCTTTACCTTCGTCGTCACAGCTTCGGCATTGATGGTTGAATTATAGCTTCATTTGTCGCTCATGGTTTCCTTTTGATGAATGGCCCGTCATCACTACGATGACTCTTGATTCGTTCCTTCTATTGTGACTGAGAAGGGATCTGGAAAGGATTGTCTTATATTCCGGCTTTCCATTTGCAGGCACTTTTAGCAGTGTTTTGCGACATACTCCGTACCTAAGGTATTTTAAGTACATCCAATTCTGTCATCGTGTTTGCTCGTTCGTTCCAATAAAATATGAAGGAACATGAGTGAATTCAGACAGACAACTCAGTAGTAGATGTTAAACGGTTTGATTTTAGAGACAAAAGGGTGGTTTGCCTGTCAGAAAAGATTTCTATGCCACTCCTTGTGCCCACAGAGAAAGATTACTCAATGCTACCTTAATTGAGAAGACTTCTAAGTGAAAAACGCTGCAGCTATCAAGAAGCCGACATTAATATGCTAGAACTGATTTTACTGAGAAAAATGGTTCTTTCATTCGGTTAATTTAGTTTAAAAAACTTATATTTAAAAAGTTTCACTCAATATAAAGTTTTATCACTATTTGATTTGAACTGGGATATTGTCCTGGCTCAAGACCATTTTGCATCTATATTTAATAGAATGCAAACTTATTTACAAATGGCATGGTGACATTTATTACTTGGCTGCAGACTACCACGATCATGATTTCGACCATGTCAAAAGTCTTTTCAAATGGCTTCACATCGAATTATCAACATCAAACCCGGCCTCTATAAGAAGATGATTCTTACAAACGAACGAGAAGCACAACTCACTTGCCGAATTTGCGTTTAAAAAATCGCACCAAGTAATAAAGCACACATGCCATCTTACAAGCATCTCAATGAGTTGCATATGTAAATATGTGTATATGCAGGTATAGTTACTCAGCAATACTTCTGCCGTGCCAACGCTCATTTGTTTTAGTTCCATTTTGTTTATAGTGATAATACTAACGACAGCTTCCCATCTTCGTAATATGTGAAATATGATTTTATATTTCTCCTAAAATAACCTGTGCTAAGTTGACCTTTGTCTGTACATCTTTTGCTATAGCTCTTAAAGAAATTCCTATACCATTTCACTGGATTATTCGCAGACAAAAAATGGTGGACCAAACATAGCAATGGTCAATCCCTTGCACTTTTAACTCTTCCTCTCATACCTTGTAACGAAAGGGTGCAATACACAAACTTTTCCGGTAACCCCTCGTACTGTGAGAAAAAATATACGCAACTGTTGATGAAGAAAAACAATAAATATTTTTTAAACAAAAATTTATGACCGCATAAATTGCCATGAAATCAAATGTTTTCGATTCGAAATACTTTCGAAATTCTTGTGGCATCGATCGATGAGCAACAAATTTTTATGTCATGTGATCAAGGTCTGGTCAAAAGTATAAGTATATGTAAAAGTATATATGTGTCTGTAAAGTTATTTCAAAATCTGAATGTATACTAAACAAAAATCAATATGTACATGCATACATGCGAGTATTTGGAGTCATTAAATGATTTACAAATTTTATTAGTCTTCTTTACACGAGCCAATGAATACTGATTTATTGACTTCCAGAGGAACAAAGACAAAAATCGCATATCTGTGGGAGGTTTTATTGGCTTAAATATTTCCACGAGTTCAAATCCAAATACCAGAAGTATCTTATATTTTCGTTCTGTGTTCTGACACAACAAACACATTTCACCTTAGTGATTTATATTTCCAATATTGATACATCGCGATTCGTTATTTATAACGTTCAATATTGGTACAGAGTGCAAAGTAATCACCGGCAGCGACAGCGGAAGGAAACACAATGGATACAATGATCGAACATGATCGAGCAATATCCACTTAAAGACCAATTCAATTTCACCAACGTTTACAGTGTTGGTTAATTTGGTAATCGCACTTTGGCGCTTTCTAGTTTGTTCGAACTTATCACGTGAAATAGTCAAAAACATGTTTACATTTTTCCACTCTAAAGTTTATGGTAAAATTTACAAAATTTCATTCGGAAGACCAACAAAAATTAAATAAAAGTAATATATCCGGACATGATTTTCGAAAAACAAAAATTGCTTACATTTATTTCTATTTATACTATAGATGACTTCTCTAACCAATGGACAACCTTGAATGATCTCAAAAATATAATTACATATATTTTTTAGAAAAAAACGTTCATTGTCAATATGAACAGTGAATGCAGTTTTTATATAATTTGGGGCAGAAAAAAAGTGTAACACATTGTGACAATGTGATTTAAGATATTAAGTATGTTTGGACCAAATCTGTTTGAGCCATATCCGTCCGTCCGGTTGGTGTACACGATAACTCTTGAAAGGAGTTAAGGAATCGATTCAAACTTTGAACATCGTGATATTTTTCCCAAAGTTAGTTTATGTTCGAAGATGGGCGAAATTGCCACGGGTAGTCAAAGTCATTTGCAATTTGATATTTGAAAATATTTACGCTTTAGCCACGCCTCTTCATGTACCTCCCATTCAATTGTCTATATCCTGGGTAAAATTAATTTATTCATAACTTCTAGTACCTTCCGCATAAATTTCCCTGTCCTAATTAAGCTTAATTCCTTATAACTTCCTCATATATGATCTCTGAGAGTGGGGGTATATATATATATATATATATATATATATATATATATATATATATATATATATATATATATATATATATATATATATATATATATATCGGTTTAGCAGACTGAAGCTTACTTACTTGTTGATATTGGAATTACGCAAAATGTCAAGATTAACTTATGAAATTTTTATAAGTCCATCAGATGTAAATAATTAGTATATAAAACAAAACGACAAATGCAAGCGCACTTCCAATATCCTCAATGGCAGATTTAATGATAAATCAAAAATGTACTGAAAAATTGTTTATACTATGCTCATTAGAGCGTACCAGGTTACAAGTAAAAAAAAAAAAGTTCGCCGTACACCTTCGAATATGAAGTATTATTGAAAGGTAGTTTCAAAAAAATTTTTTTTATTTTTTTATGCCGAACGTAGGGGTCGCGCTTTTACATTTTTCTATATAACTTCTGCATTTATAAACGGATTTTAAAGTGTGATACATCGATGTTTTTGTCCGATTTTTTTGTCTTTGAAGTCATTGAGCTCAAACATGATTCATGATTTTATGCGAGCTTTAATTTTCGATTATTAGAGTGGTACATTAGGGTAGTAGCAACTGAGAAATGATGGGTAAGTACCAGAAGGGGGTGCTTGAGCTCAATGACTTCAAAGACAAAAAAATCGGCCTCGTCGAGACAAAAACATCGATGTATCACACTTTAAAATCCGTTTATAAATACAAGTTATATAGAAAAATGTAAAAGCGCGACCCCTACGTTCGGCATAAAAAAATAAAAATTTTTTTTTTGAAACTACCTTTCAATAATACTTCATATTCGAAGGTGTACGGCGAACTTTTTTTTTGAGGTACGCCCTAATGCTCATAGATCTAAATTGTTTATATATATTTTGTTTATATATATAAAATTTAAATTTTCGTTGAAGGCACCTTTAATATTTTTATTCGCATTCTGGAAATATAGGTCCTATCACTTCCGCTTATATGTTCAATTAAACGTAGTTATTATGACTAAAAATGCTGCGAACATTCAAAAATTTAAGAAGCTCGGCTTCGCATGCAGTCTGAAAAGCGAAAACAATTTTACAGATTGGTAAGATTACACTACTCAACAAAATGAAAAAAATTTCATGTACTCCGGATGCGATAATTTTTTCTGTGTAGATAACCTTGACATGAGCTCGAAAAACGCAATAAAATTTTTTTTTTCGTTTGTTTTTTTTATTTTTTTTTTTAATTTAAAAAATTTTTTTTTGGTTAATTTGTTTCGTCCGGCATAACTCGGGAACCACTAGCCCGATTTAATTGAATTAAATTTTAAAAAATTTAAAATTACAATTCCCTTAATCTGTTCATATATTGTTTTCCTATACAAGCAACAGTTTCCAAGTTAAAAATGAATATATAAAGGAAAAAACTTTTTTTTTGCCTAAAGATTTAAATTTTTTTTTTTAAAAAATCCATAAAAAATCCAAAATGAAAAAAAATGTCAAATCTTATTACTTTTACGTAAAGTCACATAACCTATGAGCAAAATGAGACAAAGATCATGAAAATCGATGCACGCGTTTCGCTTTTATTCGCAATTGAGTAAAGGTATGAATTTAAAAAATTTGCTCGACATATGCACAACTTTGTCTATGGTAAGGTTTTTTCTTTTTTTTTGATTCTCAGAATTAACAAAACGGAATAAACAAAGGGTTATTTAATTTTTATGATTGCGTAAGCAAAGTAATAAACGCTAATAAATGTGCGTGAACAATTAAAAGGAAAAAAGGAAAGGGGACTTTTTTAATTATTTGGGTTTTCCGTTGGCTACCTGTATGATTTTTTTACAGAAATGCAACCCACATTTAAGGGTGGTCATTATTCGGAAAATTTAAGACTCACACATGGTGAAACAGGTATGTAGCCACCGTAAAAAAATATACACCCATTTATAAGTACCTGTCAGTAAAATACTAAACAATACACAGTATAAATAGGTCTTCATTGATCGATTTTACTCATTCAACAAGTGTCGACGAACGCGATAGTTAAAATGAGCAAACGTTCGCGAGGATTTGAATGCAATACCAATCCAAGTAATTTTTGTTACATGTGCGCCATGCTCGTCACTCACATCGCCCAGGTTGTCCGGAAAGAAGTCCAAGTGCGAGTGTAGAAAATGTATCTTAAGCGACATATTTGCTCTAATTTTTTTATAATTTTGGAGTAGTTGTTCGACGATCTCTCTGTAATTTGAGCTTTTGTTGTTTCCAAGAAATCCGGAAACAATTTGCCGAAATGAGTTCCAAGCTGCAGCTTCATTTGGTGATAAAATGTGCTCAAACTGTTGGTCTTGCAACAACTTTTTAATTTGCGGACCGTCGAAAACGCCTTCCTTAATCTTTGCCGATGAAAGGTGAGGAAAAATGGTTTTTAAATAGGCGAACGCTTCGCCATCTTTGTTGATAGCTTTCACGAATTTTTTTATGAGTCCGAGCTTTATGTGAAGAGGTGGGAGAAAAACATTTTCCTTTTTTATGAGTGGTGTATATTTCACGTTGTCGCTGCCGGGGATGAAGTTAACTCTTTCTGTCCAACTCCTCCTGGTGTAATGATGTTGACGATCGCGGCTGTCCCAAAGGCAGAGAAAACAACAGTACTTTGTGAATCCACCTTGTAATCCACAAAGGATACCGATAACCTTAAGGTCGGCACAAAGTTTCCAATCGTGCCTCTCATAGTTAAGGCACTTTAGTAGATTGTCCATGACTTCGTATGTTTCCTTGGTGTCAACGGCATGAGCAATTGGAATCGAAGGTTTCTCGTTGCCGTTGTGCAGTAAAATTGCTTTAAGGCTCTGCTTGTTGCTGTCGATGAAAAGACGCCACTCTCCTGGATTGTAAGAGTACCCGAGTTCACCAAATAATCCGGGAATGTCCTTACAAAAACAGATGTTGTCTTTTTTTGTGTAGTACCTTGCGTATGGTTCATGACGCTTCCTGTAGATTGTTGTCACCACACCAGGAGCCAAGAAACCGAACTGTTGCATGCGCGATGCATGCAACTCTGCATCTTCCTTGGAGAGTTTCAATTCTCTAACCCAATCGTTCAGTTCTGCTTGGGAACATAAGCGTTGACCTCCATGCAATGTATATGTTGACTCGCATTCTGATGTGGTTTCTACTGTCTCCGGATCTGATGTTGGATGTATCGCCTCATTATTAGATGCCCATCTTGAAACGGACGGTTGCGGGTCCACTGGTTCTTCGGAAAATGGCACTGGAAAATTCACTGTTGAAACAGCAGCGTAAGTCCATCGTATATTTTTTCCCACGCCTGTTTTTTTGCTAAGACAGAAGTAGCAATCTGTTACATGGCAAAGCGGAGCTCTTCAAAGCATTGGCATGATGATTCTCGGCTGTCGTCTGAAAGAATTTCAATAATAAGTTATATATGTTCTTGAATTTCGTAATCTACACTTACCTTGAGTCAGCTAGCTGTACGTAGCACCTTGGACATAGAGCACTTGGTGTCCACCGCTCATCTATGTTTGAGACCTTTAAATTGAAGCTCTCTTCAAATGAATCTCTCAATTTAGGTGAAAAACAACGCTTGTTTTTTTCAGAAACGTATTCTCCGCACATGTAACAAAAATTACTTGGATTGGTATTGCATTCAAATCCTCGCGAACGTTTGCTCATTTTAACTATCGCGTTCGTCGACACTTGTTGAATGAGTAAAATCGATCAATGAAGACCTATTTATACTGTGTATTGTTTAGTATTTTACTGACAGGTACTTATAAATGGGTGTATATTTTTTACGGTGGCTACATACCTGTTTCACCATGTGTGAGTCTTAAATTTTCCGAATAATGACCACCCTTAAATGTGGGTTGCATTTCTGTAAAAAAATCATACAGGTAGCCAACGGAAAACCCAAATAATTAAAAAAGTCCCCTTTCCTTTTTTCCTTTTAATTGTTCACACACATTTATTACCGTTTAATACTTTGCTTACGCAATCATAAAAATTAAATAACCCTTTGTTTATTCCGTTTTGTTAATTCTGAGAATAAAAAAAGAAAAAACCTTACCATAGACAAAGTTGTGCATATGTCGAGCAAATTTTTGAAATTCATACCTTTACTCAATTGCGAATAAAAGCGAAACGCGTGCATCGATTTTCATGATCTTTATCTCATTTTGCTCATAGGTTATGTGACTTTACGTAAAAGTAATAAGATTTGAATTTTTTTTTCATTTTGGATTTTTTATGGATTTTTTAAAAAAAAATTTTAAATCTTTAGGCAAAAAATAAGTTTTTTCCTTTATATATTCATTTTTAACTTGGAAACTGTTGCTTGTATAGGAAAACAATATATGAACAGATTAAGGGAATTGTAGTTTTAATTTTTTTAAAATTTAATTCAATTAAATCGGGCTAGTGGTTCCCGAGTTATGCCGGACGAAACAAATTAACCAAAAAAAAAAATTTTAAAATTAAAAAAAAAAATAAAAAAAAAAACCAAACGAAAAAAAAATTTTTTATTGCGTTTTTCGAGCTCATGTCAAGGTTATCTACACAGAAAAAATTATCGCATCCCGAGTACATTTTGACTGTTGACTAGTGTTATTAGTAGTAATTTAAACTGTTCGTTGATTAAATGTAATAATGTTAATTGAAAAGATTAATGAGACATGCCATAGAATGTCAAATAATTTATAAGAGAAACCTAATGATTCAAAATTCAAGTCGTGGAATTTGACATCAGCACCCATGTATCGTTTTGGTACAGGGTTTTTCAACAAGAGGTGTTGTTTTGAATTATCCGGTAATTCGGTAGCTGTCACTTTTGAAGCATTTATTCATTGACATTTGACAAGTAGAAACTACGCCATTACTAAAATTAGAACGATACACGTTTCCACAACGCATTGGAATTATTAAAATTCATAAATGAAAATGATCCGGAATTCTATCGAAAAGTCATCTTGACTGATGCGGCCCATTTCCACCTAGGTGGCTACGTCAACAAGCAAAATTGTCGCATCTGGGGCTCGGAAAACCCAAGAGTTATTATTGAGAAGCCTCTCCATCCTCAACAGTTACGGGGAATGGATTGTGCTATCGAGATATGATTAATGATTTTTTATGGTCGAAGTTGGATGGTATTGATCTGGTGCCACACATGCAGCGCAACCATTTCTCTTTTACGGGAAAAGTTTCCGGAGTTCTCGAAGAGGTGATCACAATTGGCCACCGAGATCTTGTGATTTTACATCTTGCGACTTCTTCCTTTGGGGCCACGTGGAAGATAAGGTCTACGCCAACAGCCCAGCGTCGATTCAAGATCTCAAAGATAGAATTCATGAGGCTATCGAGTACATAGGGCAGCCACTTGCGATTTGGTTATGGAAAATTTCATGAAAAGCATATGGTCCTGTTAGTGTGGTCGTGGTGGCCATTCGGCTGATGTTGTTTTCATTATTAACGGCATACCTTCCTCTTTATTATGAAATAAACATCCGATCATTTACCTAAAAAAATTTATTTTTTCTTTGAATACCAAGAATACCAAGAGATGTTACTTGTTGGGAAACCCTGTGCAATGAATTAAATATCCATTAAATTCTTGCCTTATTTTAAACACATTAAACCACATTATTAAAGATAATTTATGTCATGATTTTTTTACATTTTTAAATGCACTCAAAGTACACTTTCGGAAAAATAGCTTTTAGAAATATCAAATTCAGCAGACTTATATAATTTTTATATAAATCGCATAAATTATGGAAATAGAGATTTCAGTTCAAAGTGTATCACAAAAAATAGGTAATAATTTTCAATGGTGACTAAAATATACAATGACAAAGTATAGTGTTTGTTGAACGTAACGAACACTTAAGAGTTCGTTTAGTTATAAGTTCATGAATCTTACTTTTACTTTGTTTTAAATATTTCTTAATACTTAAAATCAATGAATTTCCCTACGAATTATAAGTATTTACCCTGAAATAATTGTTTCCCACTTACGATTGTGGCAAACTTCATGGCAACCCTACGTCTAATTGAACTCTAAAATAGCTTTTACTCAATTGGACGAAGGTTTTCCATGATTTTTTTGATGTGTGAAGATGCGTTTGAAAAATATTTTTATGGATTTAAAAAAAATATATTTATTTTAAATTTATTTATTTTAAAGTACCTGTTTTTGAAAATAAAAACATTAAAAAATATATCGAGTGCTTTTATTCAAAAATGGCTATGGAACCATTTTCTCGAAAATGAGTTGTTAATGTCAAACTATTCTCTGATTTGGCCGTCATCTGTCATGTGGAAAATAATTCTTTCAAATATTTCTGATTTGGCTATACACTCACACGTTAGTTTGTGACTGCAAAAGTGGCCATGAACATACAAATAAAATAAATAGAATAGTTCAAAAATGGATCAGCGTAAAACCGAAGGGTGTAATTCTCTACAAGGATTTTGTTTAAAACATTTTTCTAGATTGAGGGCTAAATAAATACAAATGCAAGCGTGAATTTTGGATTTTTACAACAATTGCAGCTATTTTCATGACTAGCTACATATATGTTACAAACGACATTGGTTCTTAATACACATGCAAAAAACTGCCGGATTCGTTGGATAGATCGCGAGAAAATTACAAAATATGCATACAAGATCATTTTAGCCATATCTCCTGCGAAAATGAAAAATTTACAAAAATATCCAATTTGTACTTTTTGTTTACCGAAATACCCACATTATTTGTCGAAGATGACCAATCTTCCTAAAAAAAGACGGATTTTAACCCGCTGAAAATTTCCGGCTATTTTTTCGGATAACAGTTTAATCCTTAGATGTCCTGGATGGACAGTGTAATCATATATTTGAAAGAGGAATCATTTATCAGAAGAGAGAGAAGCTCCAAAAACATAAAATTACGTAGTTTTATATGTTCTGTCCACACCGATAAATCAAAATCTGTGCACTAATATTTATTAAAACATTGTTTTTTGTTTTTGATTCATATTTACAAACTAACCCTTGTATTTCTACCATTTCATTATTTTTGAAATATTTACAATAAATTGTAAAAAATACAATGCCAGGGTTTTTATTATATTTTATGTTGTAAATTGCGATTTAATGTACAACACCATTTATCACAAATACATTATACCGTGAACTCCACTAAAAAGCGCTAGATTTAACATGAAAATCGCCAAATTGGCCATAATGACTTTAATTTCCAAATATTTTGCAATATCCCAATAATCCACCTGGTCGTATGAGCTATAAAATAATAAATTGTATATAATACGCATACGTTACAAGACATTTTCAGAAATATGCAAGTATAACCATGAACTTATTACGCCGGGCGACGCGACATTCATCCGAAAATTCGTATAGAGCTGATTCGCTGCATCCTTCGGTTGCAATAAAAGAAGCAAAATGAAAAAAAATCACAATGACAAACATATCGCTCCACTTGCTGTGATGCATTAGGTAGAGCAGGCGACTAACATGAAAAGAGGCCCAAGTTCATCTTTAAACTAGACTTGTTATTATTGTGTCCCAGTAGTTGCTCTAATTCGGGGCAAACAAATATCAGCGCTTAATATGCAGGTTAGTAAACGAGAGATGCTGCATCTCTCCATTACTAACCTGCTGAAAACGGAGAAGGAGTTTTTGTTGGGGATGTTTTAATAATATATTTTCGTAATTTTGTGAACCCGACAATAGCGATATAAGTACCAAATGAAAGAGGAGTGTATTTGTAAAATATAATTTAATACATTTAATTTAATACAGAATTAGTTTAGCATTAACAACAAGTTCAAATATTCCCCCTTAAAAAGTATAACATCAATAAAATAAATAAATGTTGGGATAAGTACACTTTGTATTGGACCTGAACAAGACGATATACAGATGAAATTAAAAATCTTATGTAAAAAAAAACTTTTTACTCCGTTTTCCATTTGGTGATTTTCCTCCTTTTTACAGGGCTTTTAATTTCTAAAGTATTGTTTCGTACTTTTGCGATTCATACCAAGTTAGTTATGTCATTAACAGCCATATCAATTGTTCCCTCATAGTTTATTTAGTTTATTCTTGTTTTACTTTTTAAGGATGAAAACTTGAAATGGTTATGGTTAAATTAATGCAGATAATATTATTTAATACTGAGTTCACGTTTTTCTACATACGCTCTGTAATTTCATGTGTATATGGACTTGTTCAGGTCCAAAAAGTATTGTCACACGGTGTATTTTATAGAGAATTCCTCCTAGATAATGTTGGGTATATTTCATGCTTTTAATTTATTTATGCTTTGCAAGGTCAACTGAAAGTGCCTGCATCATTTCATCTGAAATTCTTGAATAATTATTTCCACAATCACTCACTTCTTCGTTATCTTGTTGTGGCCATAGTAAAAGCGAAAATCAACAAAAAGGCGTATTTTCAGCCGAGTTAATTAAAAGACAACAAACCATTTCATTGAAATAAATACAAATCCGAAAAAAGCTCAAGAAGAACTGAAATGAAAACAAGTGTTATCATTTGAAACGGAGAGTGTTTGTTTTTTGTGATTCAACAACATTCCTCGGCAACATGGCATTCCATTTATTTTCCAATTAAATCAATTGGATTTTTTAACACCCTACTGTAGGCGGGTGCTATAATGCAATTGAATACTTTCCAGTGATGGAGCATTGTAACTTATTGTGTGAACAATTTATTTCATGCGTAATCATCTACAATAAATCGATTAGATAAATTGATTCAGAAATACATCAATATAAATTTTCGTACATGCTGTGGTGATCATGGATATATAGCATTTTTAAAGTGGTAACGTCCAAACGACTCGGAAGACGAATGAACTCTATCTGGTCAAAAATAATTTTAACAACGAAATAGCAATCATTTTGTTGTTGCTCTATGAAAGGAGCTATTTATTTATTTATTACAATTTAAATTATAATAAACTAAATACTAGCAACTCTTTTTCACGTTCAAGACAACTTATATGTGCCCGGTATGAGTTTTTAAGGCGTGAACTTAAATAGATGATACGTGGCTGTTGGTATGATAGTCGTTAGGGCTGCGACATCGAACTCAAAACATCGATGTTTTAAATGAGTGACATCGATGCCTATATAACATCGGGGAAAACATCGATGTTCTCAAATATCGATGTTTTTGATGAATTTTTATTTTGCGCTAGGGATATCTAGTTTTTATACCCTCCACCTACAGGATGGCGGTAAACTAACTTTGTCAATCCGTTTGTAACACCTTGAAATATCGACATGAGACCCTATAAAGTATATATATTCTTGATCGTCATAAAATTCTAAGATGATCTAGCCATATCAGTCCGTCTGTTAAAAGAACGCTAGCATCTAAACGAAATGAGCTAGGACGTCCAAATTTTCCATAAATGCGTCTTATAGTCGTAGATCGGTTTTTTCCCTTACAAGGGCTGAAAATATCCATAATAACCCCTAATATTTTAGAGTATTTAAGCATGTTTTTCAATCTATCTGCTTGTACTTATTTGATATTGGGTATGCGCATTCCCCCTATAACAAAAACCTGCACCATAAAGAGATTCTTATTCCTAGGTGGCCAAATGGGGCAAAAAATGGATAAAAATGGTACCTACCAAACGACAACAGGTAGAAACACAAAAATTGGAATGTACACCACTAATTGAGTGATACATAATATAAAAATATTTTTTCCAAATTCGTACTTTTAAGGGGTAAATGGGAATAGGGGGATAAAAATGGTACCAACCAAACGGCTGCACGTCGGAGAAAAGGAATGAAAAATATCAAGATCTATATTTTTTATTGTTTATGATTTTTTACGAAAAAAATAAATTCCTTTTTTATTTTAATTGAAAATTAGGGGAATCGGCCCAGAGGGAGAAAAGATCAAGATAAAGTTTTTTATTTTTTTATTGGATTTTTACTTCTGCGACAGTAGCACTAACATTGTCCATTAATCTTTCGATGCAACCTAAAGGCCACAAATGATATATAATAGCGATTTATTATATTCAAATGATAGAGTTGGCAAAAATTTGTTTTGGCACGAGGACGAAAAAGTCCATAATATTTGGGTCATCCCTACTTCTTGGAAAAAATTGTATATTCCGACCGAAGATAATAAGATAAATATGTGAAGATGTATTAGGGAAAGTAAATTGAATTTAAAATTTTCTAATTTTTGTTTCTCGAAGTGATATTTGTAATTTGCGACATTTATTCGCAATTGTGAATAGACATCTCAAAGATAACACGAAATATTAAAGTATTCAATTCAAAACTCCTCTTTTTTGACTTTTCTTTTGTACTTTCTTTTCTCAAAGAGTTGCTATTTACAGTCCTTACAAAATTAACACTCCGATTATATGATACTATACACTAGGGCGTATCGATTATGAAAAATTTGTATCTGATTGCTTTGGAAAAAAAGTTGAAGGCAAGTGTTAGTATTATTATCTTAAAAAAAATCTTAAAAATCTCCTTGAATGTGCGCAAGGACGATGTGTAAAAAACACCGAAAATCGGACTTTTTTCAATGTTTCACCTAAAACAAGTATTTATCGTCATAGGAAACTTTTGTAATTAATACCAAAAGATAGGTAACATCGGTTATGTATAAGTGTAGTAAGGTCTATTTACAATCGTATTATCAGGTCTTTAATTGATTATAAAAAGAAAATTTAAAAAATATGTTTTTTATAAGTCACTTTTCCTAGTCATGCTTGTATTTAGAAAAAAGTTATTGACTTTTAATAACCTTCCCAAACGCAAAGAAGGCTGAGTGAATATTAAATGCAAATATAACATACGAGTACAATAATTGAAAGTAGAAATACTCATCCACGCGACGTTGTATTATTACGATCATAGTATCCAATATAAAATATGCAAGAATATCAAGTCCTTTAAATGCAAACTGGTTTCGTGTCAGCTTTCAGAAATATATAGACATATATATTAAATACATAATTTTTGTGTTTTTATACCCTCCACCTTAGGGGTATATTAATTTTGTTTTCAAAATTCAAAGACACATCCCTCTATTGCGTAGACAAGATTTTGTAAAATACATATATTAAAGGGATGTAATTGGAAAAGAGGAATAAAATGGTAACCGCTGAAGATGAAATCATGAAATTCGGTATACATTCATCTGACTTTTTAGACGCGAAAAATAAAGAAATTTGTACTTTTAGGGGGACAATGGCGCGAAATTGGATAGAAATAGTTTTAACCAAAGGGCTCCGGATAGAATAGTGAAATTCGGTGTATGTAACAAATTAATCTCATTTCTTTATTTCATATCCATATTATTATTATTTTCTGACCTGCAGAAGATGGTTGTCACCGAATAAAATCATGGTAAAGGTAGTGTGCAATCAGGTAATAAATTTCACCGAGACATTTGTAAATGAATTTGAATTCCCAGTTAAAATCAAATACTAAATATTTTTCAAAGTACTTCGAATATCCCCACTAAATCCCCGAAATTACCCCAAAAATCTCCAGTCCCCATTTCATATTTTTTTTATTTATAAAATTTCCATGATTGCGGTCAAATCCCCACGTCTGACAAACATGCATACTGGGATGCTGCATTCATTTCTGCGAAGTTTACTAGAACTTTCAAACCGGAAAAACCCAGTCGGCAATTCGTCGAACATGAAATTGTCGCCAACGATTACTGGGAATTAGGGTTTGGGGTCCGGGAATTCCCGAATCGTTTTTCCCGGGAATTCCCGCCCAAAATTTTCCAGGAATTCCCGGGAAAAAAATTTTAATTTCCCGGGAATACGGGAAATATCAAAAAAATATTTTATTGATTATTTTGAGCATTAATTTAGATTTACTATATAAATTGGAAATTGTAGATATATTTCAAATTCATATATTTACATTACTGACAATAATAATCGGTATTTGGTTATTAATACAAACAGAACTTTTTAAATTCGCTAAGTAGCCATTTTTTGCGAAACCCAGCTAGTGGAATACATACTTTTTGTGAGTATATTTTCATTATCATTATTGTGAAACAAATATCATACCTACAATACTATGGCTGGCATAATGTCAATACTGAAACCCTCGTGCCGGTTAAACTTTAAATTTCTTGTTTTCCTAGAAGAATCGAAGTATCGAAAATCTTCTTAAATAACAATTTACTTTACATATGAAACCAGTAAGAAATTGTTAAAAATTGGATACAATTAATTTTTTACCTAGATACTTTCAAGAAAAATCAAATATGAATAGAAATATATACTACCTTTGTAAGAATTAATGACTGGACTATTTCAATGTTCTTATTTTTATAAATTTATTTACTTAATACTAATTTTTTTATATTGCTTTTACATTTTAGAATATTTTACTTTGTTTTTGTAAATTTGTTTATATGAATCGTCTAAATAAATTACGTCATAACATTCTCCGAGTTATTTGTTTAATTAATCATTTTTAATTTTAAATGTAGTGTAGGTGTAAGTCACGTGTATTTGTGATTTAAATGTCCAATTTTATGACGCCTTTAATTCTGACGATTAGTATAGAGTAAAATATTTGTAAAATGAAAAAATGTAAAATATGTTGACAAAAACATTCGTCTAGTTTGAAATATGTCAATATTCTACCCTATTAACGCCCAATTTATTTATTACTTAAAAATAAATAAATATTTATTTTTAGATTATTAGTAGACCCGTTTAGATTTTTATTAGGCAATTGGGCTTACTAGCTTAATATTTGTATGGAATTTACTCGCTTAACGAGAAAGTAGCTTACTACTATGTTAGTTACCGAGTAAGGTGGTGTCAGATTTTTATCTCTGATTTATTTAAATAAAACCAATGGATTAAAATGTTGCCACCTTATCAAGTCTCTTAATTGTAAGCTAGAAAGCTCAATCGAACAGGCCTAGTATATTGGTTTGTTCTTTTCGGTCACTTACAAGTAAGAGACTTGATAAGGTGGCAACATTTTTATCCATTGGTTTTTTCTTAAATGAATCAACAAGAAAAATCTGGCAGCAACATTATTAGAGTAGTAAGCTACTTTCTTGTAAATTCCATAAAAAATAAGCTAGTAAGCCCAATAGAACACGCTTACGGTTTAATAATCAGGAATTACATTCATATTAAAAGTTATCAAAAAAGTAAAAAAAATCCTTGAAATAGTGTACACGGACGTGTATAATGGGCGTTAATAGGTTAAAAAAGCACACCAGTTAATAAATGTTGACATTTTTAATCATATTGGACATACCTAAAATAAATTATTTTTTCCCGGGAATTCCCGGGATTGAAACTTCTCATTCCCGTTTTCCCGGGAAATGAAAAAAATCCGGGAAACCCCAAACCCTACTGGGAATATGTCACGACATTGGACAAAGGAACTTCACCATTGCGGTACTCAACGGGACTTTCGATGACATTGTCGTCCCAGCGGTGATTAACGACATGATAAGGGAACGTGACACCCATCTTGTCTTGCATGATTTGAGCAATACTTTTGTGATAATGTCGTTGACGATTTGTGTGGAGTGTCACCGATATGTTCTCAACGATAACTGTGGTTTTGCACTCGTCTCTGAGGGTGCTATCATTTAATAATGGGAATGTTAACATATATTTTATAAATTTGAAGTTTAGTTCGAATCGTATCTTTCATCTCGCTAAAAGATTTCCAAACGCTCTAATAGGTGTCGGATAGAAATCTAGTTTGAAATCTAAATTAACTCGAATTCATTTATTAAACCTAAATGCATAATCTATGATTTAGTCGTTAGAGCATAGAAAAATGGCTGCACAAAAGAACGCATTCCAATGTCTATAAATTTCGAATAATTTTACAATGTTTGCCATTTGTATATTATTGTTACATCCGATTCAAAGAAACAGCAAAACAAAAGACGAATATTTAATTTTATATTTGTTTTGTTTTCATGACACAAAAAATTGCTGCATGCCCCGTTTTTATTTAGGATGTTTTGAATGCTTATTATTTTTACGTCGACGACGACAAGCCTATCGGTGGTCCGGAGGCTTTGTTCAATATTTGTTCTCTTATCACCTTATTTGATAAACACATCCGCTAATCACGAGCATCCCATTTCTAAAATTGCTCGACGGCTGTAAGGAATTGTAATTCAATTGCTTATTAGACATATGTCACTCTTAAAATAAACAATTCATTTGTATAAACAAACAAAGGCGAATATGAATACGAGTACGAGTACAATCCACAGTAGGGTATTCAGTGTGTACTTTGATCTCAGAAAATTTCCACTTGTTCTTCACCCAACTGTTGCGTAGTTCCGACGTAGTTGTAACATTTCAATATAACACATCAATTGATTGTATGTAGTTGAATTTTTGTGTCGATTTTTCTGTTTCTGTTTCTTTTGTTTTTTTTTGCAGTTTTCTTCAAACAAATATTTATTTATAAGCGATGAAAACACGTTTTTCAAACGTCATATGTATGTAACAATTTCAAATATACACACGTACTCATACGGATAATTCACACCCGCAACGACGCGATGGTTGAAAAACAGATAATTGAAAATAAGAAGGCATGAATATGATCATAGTCTTGGCAATGACGTTCACCTACATTGTATGTACACAGTACATACATACGTTCAGATCGTTCTGCCAGGACAGGTGCCAACACACAATGTTTCGATGTTGACAGTGACGGTTTCAAAGGGAGACGTATGATTGGGATGAGGTTTTATGTATATAGACTTGCTTGCCGATATAATGAAAATATTTGTTTCCTATATTTAGTCTGGGGAATTACATTTGAAACTGTGTAGAGTCCATCGCTTTTCATAATTCATATTTAGTGAGTTAAAATACATAAAAAATTAAGAAAATAGAAGATATGTTTTTCAGGATATTCAAGGCATGTAATTTTGCTACTTAAGCGTGAAGTGCTTTATTTACAACATTGATGACCTCCACTGAAATTTTCCAGCGAATAGAACATTTTAATCTTAAATCTTTAAATCTTTTTGAAAGGACCTTTTTTGATTTTCACAAAAAAGGGTAGGATTGACCCATAAAGAGAAGAGCTAGAGGGTTAAGATATTCCACAAAAATAATCTTCATAAAATTCCACAATAAAGTTCTGACAATAAGAATTCTCTAAGACATTAACTTACAACACTTTTCTCACATACTATTTATGCTCCCTTCGACCAAAAAATGAATACTTTGATCCACTGTAAAAAGAAACTCAGACCAGCTGGACTTTTAGTTTTTTCCAGAAAAATGAGCTACTCAACATGTCCTTTCAGAATTATAGGGACGATATTCTGTTCCAATCAAAAATTCTTAATTTGTTGAACAGTGTTATTATATTTATTTTTATTATATTTATTTCTCTGTTTAAAATTGCTTTTCTCAAACTAAAACTATCGACAAGATGGTGGTTCAAATAAGTGTTACTGTCTATTTTCATTAATATAAATATAGATCGAAAACAAATAATTCTAAAACGAACTAAAAGTTGTGGCCATAAATAATGCCTGACCAAATTCTATACAAAAACCGAAAAGAACGCAATAAAACGGAAACATTTTTGACAAAGCAAAGGAACGAAACCAAAGCAAAGCGGATGTGCACAATTAAGCTTTCAATCTTTTCAAAAATAAAATAAGTAATTAAATACCATTCGATACAAATAGAACATATGCATATACATGCATAAAATACCCTCAAAACAAACACAAAGTTTTTTGACTGACGATGCTCAGAAATGTCACACAAAATACACAAATGATGTATAATGCTAAAATTGCAAAAAATGTCTAGAATTTGTGTCTTTTTGATATCAGAACTAGAGTAACCAGAACGGAGATTGCCGTGTGGGATATGCCGAGAAATTTTGTAAAGAAATAATTTATAAACGATAAAGAAAATAGATTTTTATTTATCCTTCACCACTGGATAGTAGAACGATAATAAAGTAATCCGGAAAGATATTTGTATGGTCTTACATCCAAATCTCACTCACTAGAAAAAGTCTGCGTACACTAATATTTTTTTGTGAAATTTCAACTTTATAAGTTTGGAAATCTTTCTATATTCGAGTTTTTTATAATCTTTTTAATTGATACCTTTCAGAAATTTCCACCAATAAAAATGATACTAGGAAAGTTATATTCGCATTTTTAATTCAAATGTTAGAATTTGGCCTCTTTACATAAAAATAGAAAATAAAAAAAAAGTCTGCGTACAGCAATTAAAATATCTTATAAAAAGTATAAAAATGTTTTGTTTTTTAGTAACTTGTCGGGTAGCCTCATCTTTTCAGCACCTCCAGCAGCCTTTTGGGCATGGAATCCACCAACTTAGTGGTCTCCTCAGCAGTTATATTATCCCATTCTTCCTTTAGTACGTCCTGAAGGACGCTTTTGATGTAATGCCTTCATGCTGGCGGATGGGGTTCAAATCCGGTGATTGAGGGGGTGTATGTAGCTTTTGCTGTTGTACAATAGCCAGGACTTGACAACGTAGGCTGTGTGTTTGGGGTCATTATCATGTTGAAATAAAATTCCTCTTCCAAGACCCAATTTCGCAGCTATCTGTTTCACATTTCTTTTGGGAATGTTCAAATAATCGCCAGCATTCATTGTAGATTCAACAAATTCCATTTGACCCAAGCCACTAGCTGGCATACACTATGACTCCACCACCACCATGTTTTACGGTAGGTGCTAAGTTCTCTATATTCATGGCAATACACTTTTTTCTCCAAACAATTTTACGTCCTTTGATCCCAAAAATACAGTACTTACTCTCATATGAGAAGAGGACATGTTTCCAAAATTCGGGAGGGTAATTTATGTATTTTTTGCGAATTCAATTCTCTTCCTTCTATTGAAATGAATGGCTTTTTCCGTATAAAGCGTCCATGAAATCCAGCCCGTTTCCTGATCGTATCAACGTGTAGACTCTTCTTATACTTTTGGGCAAACATTTCCTTTATAGCAGACTATTTTGTGCTGCTTCTTTCCTTTACAGTTCGAACTACGGCCCTTTCCTCTCTTTCAGTGAGACTTCTCGGGCGGCCAGAACGGGGTTTGGATACAAATGTTCCAGTATCTCGAAAATTTTTGTTAACTCGCTGAATAGATGAATGGCTTCGCTCCACCATAACACCTATTTCATGCAAGGATTTGCATATTCTCCATAAGAGTACAATATTTTTCCTTTCACTTGCATTTATTTCTTTTCTTTTAGGAGGCATGTTGTGAACGTTAAATAAAACACTCAAATATGATTAAGCTCAGTATACTTGAAGTGAAACATGTGATTGGAGTGAAAAAACCCAAGAAGAATTGTGTGATTCCCCGTTTTAAAGCATTTGTACTCAGACTTTTTCTTGCACATAATTTTTCGGTAACGCCACAAAGTTATCGATAACTTTTGAATTAAAAAGCCGAATATAAATTCCCTAGTATCATTTGTATACACTCCACGAGAGTATTATGTCTTTCTGCATTTTTTTTGTAACACCCAAAAGGAGATAGGCCCATTGTTAATTGTACCGATCGACTAGAATCAATTTTTGAATCGATTTAGCAAATTTCGCTCCTGATTTGATTTTTTCCGCTCTAGAAACCACATATTGTATCAGATTGTCTTCAGATTTGGCAAAACATATTATATTTAAACTAGTAACACCTACGTTGAAAATCGGTCAGATCGGTTCATATTTGTATATAGCTCCCATTCAAATTTCGCTCTCGATTTGACTTTATCTGGTCTAGAAACCACATATTTTAACAGATCTTCTTCAAATCTTGCAAAATATCTTATATTTCAACTAGAAATACCCATGGTGAAAATGGGCCAGATCGGTTCAGATTTACATATAGCTCCCATTCAAATTTCGCTCTCGATTTGGCTTTTTCTGGTCTAGAAACCACATATTTTTACAGATCTTCTTCAAATTTGGCAAAATATCTTATACTTCCACAAGAAACACCCATGGTGAATATAGGTCAGATCGGTTCAGATTTATATATAGCTCCCTCACAAATTTCACTCCCGATTTCACTTTATCGACTCTGTAAACCACATATTTTAACAGATCTTATAATATCTTATATTTCAACTAGAAACACCCATGGTGAAAATGGACCAGATATATAAAGATATACATATAGCTCTCATTCAAATTTCGCTCCCGATTTGATTTTTTCTGCTCTAAAATCTACATATTTTAACAAATTTTCTTCAAAATTTGCAAAACACCTGTAGTGAAAATGTGTTAGATCGGTTCAGATTTACATATAGCTCCCATAGAAATTTCGCTCACGGATTGACTTTTTCCACCCCAGAAACCACGTATTTTCACTTTCTTCAAAATGAGCATAAGTCGTTTACTTGAACTGAAAAAACTTATTGTGAAAGTTAGTCACTTCATTCCATATTTGGATATAGCCCCGATATAAATATTCCTTTCGATTTGACAAATTGGGTCAGGTCATATTAGCCTATGATTAGGCTATTATTGAATTATTACCGAATTGAATTGTATTCGTATAGAAAGTGGAGTGTATCATATAGGCGGCCCGCCCGACTTTAGCCTTTCCTTACTTGTTTTAAATTTAAAAAGAAGAAGTTATCGATAACTTTTGAATTAAAAAGCCGAATATAAATTCTAGAAACCACATATTGTATCAGATTGTCTTCAGATTTGGCAAAACATATTATATTTAAACTAGTAACACCTACGTTGAAAATCGGTCAGATCGGTTCATATTTGTATATAGCTCCCATTCAAATTTCGCTCTCGATTTGACTTTATCTGGTCTAGAAACCACATATTTTAACAGATCTTCTTCAAATCTTGCAAAATATCTTATATTTCAACTAGAAATACCCATGGTGAAAATGGGCCAGATCGGTTCAGATTTACATATAGCTCCCATTCAAATTTCGCTCTCGATTTGGCTTTTTCTGGTCTAGAAACCACATATTTTTACAGATCTTCTTCAAATTTGGCAAAATATCTTATACTTCCACAAGAAACACCCATGGTGAATATAGGTCAGATCGGTTCAGATTTATATATAGCTCCCTCACAAATTTCACTCCCGATTTCACTTTATCGACTCTGTAAACCACATATTTTAACAGATCTTATAATATCTTATATTTCAACTAGAAACACCCATGGTGAAAATGGACCAGATATATAAAGATATACATATAGTTCTCATTCAAATTTCGCTCCCGATTTGACTTTTTCTGCTCTAAAATCTACATATTTTAACAAATTTTCTTCAAAATTGGCAAAACACCTGTAGTGAAAATGTGTTAGATCGGTTCAGATTTACATATAGCTCCCATAGAAATTTCGCTCCCGGATTGACTTTTTCCACCCCAGAAACCACGTATTTTCACTTTCTTCAAAATGAGCATAAGTCGTTTACTTGAACTGAAAAAACTTATTGTGAAAGTTAGTCACTTCATTCCATATTTGGATATAGCCCCGATATAAATATTCCTTTCGATTTGACAAATTGGGTCAGGTCATATTAGCCTATGATTAGGCTATTATTGAATTATTACCGAATTGAATTGTATTCGTATAGAAAGTGGAGTGTATCATATAGGCGGCCCGCCCGACTTTAGCCTTTCCTTACTTGTTTTAAATTTAAAAAGATGATTTTTTTTATTTCAATAAAAACAACACTAGAATTTTGGCTCTGAAAATATCTTACATGCATAAGCAATTAAGTTGAATGAACATTTTCATTGCAGTTTTACTGTTACAATATTTAAGTGATTTCACTAGCTTTTCTACAACAAACTATTACTTTTTACTAAAACAAAATATGGATTTTTCCCAGTGCAGCATAAGATTTTTTAAAAGCCTACTTGTTTAATTTTAATTTTGCATAATTTTTGTGTGGTAAATATGAATGTGGTATACATCTTTGGATGCAATTCTTTGCAAGTGGCAGATAATTATCATTGATTTCATTGCGTGCTTTCAGTTCCCAGTATGATATGAGGTGCAGATATTGTCATAACACATGTTATATATGGATTCTAGGGAATTCAAAACTTTCAATTACAGTCCACCAGTGTTTATAGTATTTCTTAACATGGTCTAGCATTCATTCACACTCTAAAAAATCAAGAAAATATACATTTGATAATGTACGTCTACATATTTATAATAACTCTTAGTTTGCTTTTATTATATTATTTACACAATTCTGACATTAATGATCGATTTAGAGAAATAACAACAGAAAGATGAAAAATCACTTAAATTTCTTTTATTTCTGTCATTCATTGTAGATCCATCAACCCACCAACAGCAGCAGCAACAGCGAAAGGCGTAAAACCACAAAGCCATTCAAATCGCACAAATACGATGATGAATGTCGGATTTTCTACGGCGGTGACAGCCAGACAAAACAGCTGACAAAATAAACCGGATAAAATAAAACAATATTGTGTTTTCATTCAATGTGAAATCGCAAGAAATCCCAAATATTCATAAATTCTCCTCAAAAGAAATATGCACGGCACAAAAAGGGAATGAAAAACAACTTAAACAAAACAATCGCATCTAGAAAGCATAAATGAACAATAAAGCAACGCACTACCAGCACGCACACACAGATATAAACGGAATATATGTTGTGTATGTATAGATAGATATGTGTACAAAGTGAAAAACAGATCATTGCCAAAGAGCAAAAGGTGATAATAATAAAACAAAAAAAAACAAACGAAAAAAACGTATAAACAAAAATATATACAAAAAACACAACAAATCCAATTGGAATTGGGAGCAGCCGCACAAACTCAGCCGCACAAGCATCAGTAGCAACGGCAACCAAAACGGCTGAGAGATGATGTTTACACGCGCCCAAGTGCGCAAACAAAAAACGAACAGCGGCAACTCTAGCAGTCAACGTCCGCGCTCGTCACGCAGTCAACAGCAGCAGCAACAGCAATACGCTTACGATGTAAGTGAACAGCCTCAAGACATTCCAAACACGCACCCATACACACACTGCATATACTCTAAACTACTCATTTAGCCTCTTTCATAGTGCTACTCATTCAGTCTAGTGCTGCTGAATTCGGAATACACGAAACACAATCATGACAGAATTATATCTTACACCACACTGGGTAATAGGGTATTAATTAGTATATTTTAGTTTCATGCCGAATTTTTCCGATCTGTATTGTATCACCTGTCCTTCTCACAGTGGAATATATTCATACAATCCTCATTCGAATCCTCATTCGAAGGAATCGAGCTAGGTGCATGAACTATCGCACACATCTCTCATATTGCGGGGCCGACTATATGATACACACCACTTTCTATCCGAATAAAATTTAATTCGGTGAAAAGTGAAAACGGGAAGAATTTGTATATGTTTCCTAATCATAGGCTAATATGACCTGGTCCAACTTGTCAAATCGAGAAGAATATTTGTATCGGGGCTATATCCAAACATGGAATGAAGTGAGTAACTTTCACAATAAGTTCTTCCAATTCAAGTAAAGGGTGATTTTTTAAAAGCTATAGGAAAGTTTTTCAGAAAAAAACACATAAAATTCAGAAAAATGCATGAAATCTTTATTTGAATCGATAGTACGGTCCATATAATTTAATGTTTGAAGATTATTACATGCAAATTTTGACCTTGACTGCGCCTCAAATGGTCCATCCGCTTAGTCCAATTTTGGCATTTCCACGTTTTTGAGTAACAGAGGCCCAATTGCTGCGAACGGCGACGAATCGATAATTGATGGTCATCATTAACATTGGCCGATACGTCTGAGATATTTTCTTCAGTTCGCACTCTACGATAAATTATAGACCAAACTGAAGATGTTTGATGTTTATAATACTTCCAGTTCTCATTTTGATGAAATTCGGTGAAAATACGTGGTTTCTTGGGTGGAAAAAGTCAGCGGTGGAGCGAAATTTGTATGCGAGTTTTGTATATGTAAATCTGAACCGATGTGGCACATTTTCGCTAAAGGTGTTTCTAGGTGAAATATAAGATATTTTGCAAGATTTGATGAAGAACTGTTAAAATATGTGATTTCTAGACCAGAAAAAGTCAAGTCGAGAACGAAATTTAAATGGGAGCTATATACAAATCTAAACCGATCTAACCTATACTCACCATGGGTGTTTCTAGTTGAAATATAAGATATTTTGCCAAATTTGATGAAGATCTGTTAAAATCGAATGGGAGCTATATACAAATCTGAACCGATCTGACGTATTTTCAACATTGGTATTCCTATTTTAAATATAAGATGTTTTCCCAAATCTGAAGACAATCAGATACAATATGTGGTTTCTAGAGCGGAAAAAGTGAAATCGGGAGCGAAATTGTTATGGGACCGATCTGAACCGATCTAAAACAGTTTTACCACAGGTGTTTCAAGTTCAAATATAAGATGTTTTGCCTATTTTGAAGAAAATATGTTAAAATATGTGGTATTTAGAGTGAAAAGAGTCAAATCAGGAGTGAAATTCTTATGGAGGCTATATCTAAGTCTGAACCGATCTTCTTCAAATTAACTAGCGTTCGTCATTGTCCCGAAAAACTTCGTTGTGCAAATTTTCATTTGGTTCTGGCTACAAAAAGTGAATCGCGACCTTAGAACAACATGTTTTCAACTTCACCAAAGGCTGTTTGGAGAAAACATAACTTCAATGTTTAATTTTTATACCCTCCACTAAGGGTATAATCTTATATCTTTGTGAATTTTTTGTAGCACCCAAAAAGAAACGTGAATTTCTGAGTCGATTAGCAATGTCCGTCAGTCTGTTCGTCTGTCCGTCTGTCCGTCCATCTACTCTTGTAATCAAAGTACAAGTCGCAACTACTGGCCGATCCTAACAAAATTTGACACAAGTAAGTTTTGTGGTCCAAGGACGAACTGTATTTAATTTGAAGCAAATTGTTTCAGATTTAGATTTAGCGCCTAAACAAATGCCACTCCAGATTTGACCTTTTCCAAACCACATATTTCACTCGATGTGCTTCAAATTTGGTACCTTATAATTGAACTGGAAACATCTATGGTGAAAATAGGTCAGATCGGTTCAGTTTTATATATAGCTGACATAACATAAAGAGTTTTTGCAAATTTGTACCTTTAATGGTGTCAAATTAAAATAGAGGGATACAAATGGTATCAACAAAATGACTCCACCTAGAATAATGAAATTCGGTGTACACATCTCTCTAGTTGAGTGGATACATAATATCGAGGCCTTATATTCATTCATAAGTAACTATGAACCATTTTCTCGAAAATGAGTAGTTGATGCCAAACTATCTAAGATTTGGATGTCATCTGGCATATAAATTTTGAGAAGAAATTTTTTTCTAAAGCAATATTTTTTAAAAATTTTCTGATTTGGCTATCTATTCACACGTTAGTTTGTGACTGCAAGAGTGGTTATGAACATAAAAATAATTTAATAATAATAGTTACAAAATGGAGCAGCATATAACAGAAGTTTGTAATTCGCTACAACGATTTTGTTTAAAGGATTTTTCTAGATTTAGGGCATATCATACTATCAAATTCCATCATTTCGCTGGTTCCCAAGTTATAAGGCTAAAATGGGATAAATAGTGGCTGTAAAGTAAAAAATTGTGAAAAGTATCTATAGAAAAACCCACGTAACTTTTTATCATATTGAGAATACCAAATATTTTTATAGCATATGGTTGCTGACTTCATTCGGAATATTTGTGTCAGAAAAGTTCCAGAATCCTGAACAGAGAAAGTTTAAATATAAGCAATTGCATCCGCGAATTTTGAATTTGTCAACAATTGCAGTGATTTTAGCTACTGACTACAAATATGTTACAAGTGACATTGGTTCTTAATACACAAACAAAAATTCAGCCGAATCCGTTTGCTAGATCGCGAGAAAATCAAGAAACAAAAGTCAGAGATACAAGCCGACCGATTTTAAGCCGACAAGCCGCCGCCGCCGCATGTTTCTGAACGAGCCGCGCCGCCGCCGATTTCATCGGCTCAAATCGACTCAACCACGCCGCCGGTTTCAACGACTCATATCGACTTCAACCACGCCGCCGTGATTTGACGGAGTTCTAACTCAGTCAAATCTTACTACCAAAATAGACAACCCACTTAAAATTGCAAAAGATAATATAAATGCCAACTTAGACAACCTACTGCTGTGAAATATATTGATCTTTCTTTCATTTATATAAGTCAATTCCAGTACGTGTGTTCACGTGTTCCTATAAATAACAATATCTATTGTGCTTCTTTAGTGTGTCAAAGTAGGTAGAGTATTATCATTCTTTGGAAGGATTATGATATTCAAGAACGTCTGGTCAAATATGCCTCACATGAAAAGCTGTAATTGCAAAAATATTTATATTGGGAATGGATTCCTCCTCCCAAAAAATAATTGTATGGGTTAACAATTAAGGTATCCAACCGATTAAATTTTATTCGATTAATCGAATAATTTCTGTCAAATATTTGTTCGAATAATAAAAAATCATGATTTTCGAATAATTCGAATAAATTGTCCCAAATAATCGATTAATCGATATTATAAGTTTTGTCTTTAAAAACTAATGAAAACGTCGTATGCTTTGTACGATAAATTGATTTTGAATAGCCAGTTTGCTCCATTTGGGTACACCAAATATAAAACCACAATTTTTTTTGATTTGTATGCTCCACAGATATTAAAATAACGATTTATCCGACTTTATTCATTCATTTAAAATTTAAAAAATAGTAAAAACTGGCCAATAGCTTCGGAATTATTTAAAATTTAAAGAATAGTAATTTCATAGAATAGTAAATTCATAGAAAAATTGAGGTTAACACCGTGATAATAAAGTCAGTTCTGTTATAAATCATATGATCCATATTCGAAAACAGTCAATGGATAACTTCTTAAGATTTTTTTCAACTTCTAATGAATTTCGAATTTTATGTTACAATTTTTAAATAAAATCAGATACATAATAAACGTTCAATATATATTTGAACTACCCGTAAACTGCCGTGTCTTGTCTATATAACTCTTATTAATTATATTTTATTTAAGTGGACAATTGTTCGATTAATCGGTTAACCGAATAACTCTCGACTGTTTTCAAATAAACAAAAATAGAATAACATAAACGTCCGAATAGTTGGATACCCTAATAAAAATATTAAATTATTGGAATATTGGCTAGTATTAACGAATATTGAACTAATTGCCAAAAAATAAAAGAAAATTGTTCCTTCCATTTTCCCAAAATTGTCAAATAAATAGGGGTATTCGAATGACTGAACGAGCCGGCAAATAAGCCGAAAGCCGCCGCCGCCGACCCATTTTGAACAGCGCCGCCGCCGCCGATAATTATGCTTCGGCTTGTAACTCTGACAAAAGTGTCTTGCATGAAAATCATTTTAGCTATATTTGCCGCGAAAATGTAAATATTCCAAAAATATCCAATTTGTATTCTTTGTTTACCGTGCCCTACCGTAATATCCACTTTTTGTAAAAAAAAATGGAAAAAGGGATAAAAATGGTACCAATCTGACGGATGAAGCTGGAATCTTTAAATGTACACCGAGTTTACAATAAGTCTTATTTATATACTTGGGCATTAATGGCTATGTGCTTATTTCAACATTCATAGTGCTCAATTGTAAACGTGCAAAAGTGGATATGATCTATAAAACCGTGAATAGTAGGAAATTTCTAATACTTTTTAATCGCAGAAATTAGTAATACTCTTTAGATTAAACTGTAGAAGAATGATTCATAATTACTCTTAAAATTAAGGAGAAATAAGTTTTTTCGCTCTCCTGAAAAGTTGTGTTTTTGTTCATAGCCATAAGCCCTCGATATAAAAGATTTTTTTCCAAATTCGTACTTTTAAGGGGTAAAATGGACATAGAGCGATAGAAATACAATCAAACGGCTACACCTACCTAGAATAATGAAATTTGGTGCGTACATTCCTCTGATTACGAAGACATGAAAAATAAAAAGGTTTTTCCAAACTCGTACTTTCAGGGGATATAATGGGAACAGAGAGCCAAACTTAACGCCGTTTTTACTTCGTTGTCAATAAAATTATATATAGCAGTGAAAGTTTAATGCCGGACACAAGAATTGAGATTTTATGGGTCAGCGTAATATACGTCCATCATGGGTAAAATCTAACGACAAATGGGGTAGGAACATAACATGGTGTGGTAATTTATATAATAGTCGGTTGCAATATGTGGTTTCTAAAGCACTGATATATAAAATCTGAAGCCTCATTTTTGGAGGGCTTTTATTAAAACATGGACAGACGGGGTGCAATTTAATTACAAAGTTTTCTAGGGAAAAAAACTCTGACCAACGCGGTACAACAAATGTTTCTAGGGGAAATAGTACTATGCGACTTCTAGAGAGGTGATATTAAAATCCCACATTCACTATAGATGTTTTAGTATGTGAATAAATCCATAAATCCATTGCGACAAACAAAGAAAAAACTGTTAGACATAAAAATGTCTAACACTCATTGAAGGCTTTGCTCATTCATAAAAATAGATGTGACATGTTTACTGCAAACAAAGGACCGTTAGCCATAAAAGTTAACTCAAGAACGAAAAGCGTAATGTTTTTTTCTGCGTGTGATCTACAAGAAAAAAATTCAACACGCTACCATCAAATGAAGTTTATGACTTCAGTGTAAATATGAAAAGTGCTTTATAGTCTATTATGACTGCACATTATCATAGCCTACCTGAAGTATATTAACGTATTAATAATATTTTATTCATTTTCGTAGGTGTATATATAGTTCACAAGAAGGGCAGTTAAATAATTTTATAATTTTTATATAATTGAAGTTAATTTCAGTGAGTTTATAATAACACACAATATAAACAACATTTTATATTTTTTTTGGAAATTTGAATGTCCATCTACACTACATACAAAACTAACCTAAAATGATCGTATGTCGTAAATTGCCTTGAGGTAAACAACGATAATATATAGTCATAGGATACACTGAATTCTGAAAATTTGCTCTGGGGTCTACAACTCTTATGCCCAAGTTGTATCCTTGTCAAATCATTTTACCGCGCTGAAATGTTGTTTTTGACACACTAACGGTCAGGGCCGACATTAGCTTTGCCTTACTAATTTTGTTAGAAAATATTTATTACTACACTTTCACTTTTTCGGAAAATAAATAAGGTCTATATGTTTGACACCATACAGTAGGGTCTGAAAAGTGAATGCAGATCGATTAGAATCCAGAAAAAATGTAATTGGATAAATTGAATCTCCAGCGATATATGAAAATGTCTACAATCCTGCCTAATAATTTTTTTTAATTTCTTTCCATGAAACTAATGAAATTTTTTCATGTTTTTTATACCCTTCACCTATTCACTTTATCACTCCGTTTGTAATACCTTAAAATATTCATCGGAGACTCCATAAAGTATATATATTCTGGGTCGAGGTAAAATTCTAAGACGTTCTAGCCATGTCTGTCTGTTGAAAGCACGATAGCGGCCGAACGAAATGAACAAATTTACCTTAAATGTGCCTTATGGTTGCAGATCGGTTGGGATTGAAAGTGGGCGAAATCGGCCCAGATGGAATTTTACCTAACAAAGACTGAAAGTACTTCCTAATGTTTTGAATATTTAAGCAATTTTTTAAATTTCAGCATTATATGCACGTGAAATTTGTTGCGTACATTCCTCTTGTAGCGTAAAAACACCAAAAAGTAAATACACATTTTAGCGGGCGAAAGGGATAAAAATGGTACCAATGATACGATAACAGCTAGAAACATGAAATTTGGAATGTACAACGTAAAATAGAGGGATGCAATTGAAAAAGAGGGATAACAAGTAAGGAAAGGCTAAAATTATACACTCCACTTTCTATCTGAATACAATTCAATTCGGTAAAAAAGTGAAAACGGGAAGAATTTTTGAATGTTTCCTAATCATAGGCTATATTTGTATCGGGGCTATATCCAAACATGGCATGATGTGACCCACTTACACAATAGGTTCTTCCAGTTCAAGTATAACGTGTTATGCTCAATTTTAAGAAATTCGGTGAAAATACGTGGTTTCTGGGGCGGAAAAAGTCTATCCGGGAGAGAAATTTGTATGGGAGCCAAATGTAAATCTGAACCGATCTGAACTATTTTCACTATATGTGTTCCTAGTTTAAATATAAGATGTTTTGCCAAATATGAAGACAATCAGATACAATTTGTGGTTTCTAAAGCGGAAAAAGTTAAATCGGGAACGAAATTTGTATGGGAGCTATATATAAATCCGAACCGATCTAACACATTTTTACCACAGGTGTTCTAGTTGAAACATAAGATGTTTTGCCAATTTTGAAGAAAATCTGTTGTAATATGTGTTATCTAGAGTAAAAAGAGTCAAATCGGGAGTGAAATTCGTATGGGGGCTATATCTAGATCTCAACCGATTTTCTTGAAATAGCGTTCGTCCTTATCTCAAAAAACTTCTTTGTGCAAAGTTTCATTTGGTTCTGTGCACAATTGCGACCTGTATCGTGATTACAAGAATAGATGGACAGACAGACGGACGGACGGACAGATAGACAGACGGACATTGCTAAACCGATTCAAAAAGTAATTCTAAGTCGATCGGTATAATTAACAATGGGTCTAACTCCCTTCCTCTCGTGGAGTGTATAAAAATTGTACTAACACACCGCTGAAGTTGAAATAATGAAATTCGTTGTGTACTTTCATCTGACTGTGAAGATGCGAAATAAAAAGGATGTTGTCGAAATTTTTACTTTCAGGCGGAAAATGGGGCGAATGTGGATAAAAATGCTACCAACCAAACGGCTGTAGATAAAATAATGAAATTCGGTGTGTACACTTCTCTTGCTGCGGTGACGCGAATAATAAAGAGATAACATCAGGATCTAAATGGAATTAAATTTGGCCACAATCAAACGGTTGTAGCTAGAATCATGATATTCAGTATTTGAACTCGTCTGTCTACGTAGACGCGGAATATAAGAAGTACGAATTTTTCTAAATTCGTACTTTTACGGTCAAAATGGAAAAAGGAGTGAAACTGGTACCAATACAACGGTTGTAGCTAAAATCATGAAATTAGGTGTGAAACATATTGGATCTTCAATATTACAACTTTTGCTATCAAAATGGAACAGACATTTAGGCTGTAGACGGAATCAAGAAATTGCAAATAGCAGGGAAATTTTTTCTACCTAATAACATTTAGGGCACCTGTTTGATTATGTCTGTCTAATAATTATATTAATATTTATATAAAGTAGAGGACTATTAATATTATAATAATGAAGAATCACAAATTTGCTAATATGGTAGTGCACTTCTATGTAATGTCGACAGCCTCTAATCTACCGGTAGTACTATGGAATACACTCCGTGGAGAAGGGAATATATGATTCGGCCCGGCCGATCTTAACGCCTTTTTACTTGTGTTTTTTGGGAAATTCGTTTTTAATTAAAGCCTAATGAATTCTGACATTTGCTCCGAATTATTCTAGATGTTAACAGCAAATCAATATTATTTAATGTGTACGTGACGCTAGTCAATTACCCGGTTATTCATTCCATTCTAATATCCAAGGCATTTCTAACACTATTGTGGTGACGTGGCTTATTTTAAACATTGCATTACATTCCTCTTACATTGTTCATACGTCGTGTTTTCTTTGTTTGTTGTGTGTGTACGTGTATTTATTTCCAATTTTGTTTTTGTTTATTTTTATACAACAAAAACAATCTTTGGTACGGTATTCGGCTTTTATTTACTTTTTTTGGTTTTCATTATTTTTAGAATCGCTACAAGACATCAAACTTCCCGGGAGGTAGTGGAAGTAGTTCTGCTGCCGCGCTTTTAGGCATTGTCAGTAGCAACAGCAATTCAAGTGGTGGCGGCGGCGTACGTCTTCGAGATCGTGACAGAGATCGGGACAGGGACAGAGACCGAGACCGAGAAAGGGATGGTAGAGAAGGCACGTCGAGTATTGCCGATCGCAGCAGTGGCCATTACAGTGATCTTTACAACAGCAATGCAACTCTGTTGACCGCCCAGCTTCCCCAGCACAGCCGCTATTCAAGTTATGAACTACCCCGCCAACACTCAAAGGAGGACTCGTATTCCCCGCATCGTGCGTACCCGGAGCGTACAACGGGCTATGTGGACCGCCGCACCAGACCTCGCAGCATTACGAATCGTCGCGGAGCCATTAAACATCAGAAGTATTCGTCACTTTTTCAAATATTTGCATAGCATTTGTATTGATTTGCATTTCTTTTACACATTTCAGAACTCATGAAAGTAATGGACATCGTTTTGTGGCGAAGTTTTTTCGCCAGCCCACATTTTGTGCCTTTTGCAATTTGTTTCTGTGGGGTTTTGGCAAACAGGGTTACCAGTGTATAAGTAAGTAATTAAATGTGAATAAATAAAAAGTTTTAATTTAATTTTAATAAAAAAATTCTGTGCCTTTATTGGGGCTAATGAACTGGGAAAAGCGATTTGAAAAGCAAATGTCAATATTACACCGAACAATATCAATCTATGACCTCGAAGAAATCAATATTTTTCCGAAACTAGATACTCATCATAAGGCTGATGTCAGAGTGCCTACTACAGACGATATGAAGCGTAAACTCGACATAAGAAAGCGCATGCATTTGAAGCGATTTCAAGCGTACACTCTGACATCACTCTAACAAAGGATATATACATTAGGATGGGTCACGAAATGCTGATCTGCACAATATTTCGTCGCTGGGTCAACTCGCTCATGAAAACATATCTATCCATCCGTATCCATTTTTTTCTGAATTTTTAGAATATATTTTTTTATTCTTGTCGCAGAATAACTCATTGGTCTTATTATTTGACGTTCATTTTGTTTTGTGGTGACAGCTAAAAGTTCATATTTCATGAAACATTCTGCAAAGCCTTTAAAATAAATTGAAGGATTCAATACCCTTCGAATAATGCCTAAATCATCAATTTTTCTATTTTTCCGAAATAATTTAATACAAGACATGGATTTTCAGAGGCAATATTTTCAAAATCTTTTTACAAAGATGAGTTTTGCGGCGTCAATTTCCTTCCTATGCACGGCAGGGCAGATGAGAATTGGACGCAGCTACACCTTTGAAATTTCGTACATGTAGTTATGGTGCTTACCAATGTCGTCTATAAAAAATTTGAGTTGCCACGACCACTTACAATGGGATGGTAGTAGATTTATTGAGGCAAAATATCCTAGAGTACAGGTAGACCTTTTAAATTTCGCACATATACGTATGCTACTTACAAAAGTTGTTTAGAAAAAACTTAAGTTTCTCAGCCTATTGCCACGCCCACTTAAAGTGGGAAGGTAGTAGTTTTTTTGAAGCAAAATCCCTTAGAGAACAGGTAGACCTTTTAAATTTCGTACATATGCGTATGCCTACAAAACTTTTTTAGAAAAAAAAAATTAGTTTCTCGACCTACTGCCATGCCCAATTACCGTGGGATGGTAGTTGGTTTTTAAAGGAAAACACATTAGCAAACAGATATGCCTTTAAATTCCGTATATGTACTTATGGCGCTTACCGAAGTTGTCTAAGAAAATTTTAAGTAGATCAATCTAATGCTACATCCACTTACAGGTAGACCTTTGTAATATATTGCAGTTATCTTGATGGTTGATAATCCTTTCACAAAATTAGTTGCTGGTTCTATTTTTCAATTGTTGGTAAAATTAAAATGTTGACTACATGCTATTATTTTTGCCTCAAAAATTGGTATTTATCCCCATCGTGTAGGAGTATCATAACATATATTCATAAAACTCTACATATTACGTTAAATTTGGTTAAATATGAATAGTACAGTGTATAATTTATATGGACTATATAAACTATTCCCACTGATACATCCGTGTTTATTAAAACCAGGTATAGGCGCAAGGAGGGGTAGTAGGAGGGTATCACATAGTCGGCCACGCCCAACTTTAGCCTTTTCTTACTTGTTAGTTAATGTTATACATTAATTATTAACACTTGTGTGAAATTTCGCGTCATTTCGAACATTTTCTAACCGAAATCTTACAATATCTGCATTTCTAACTTTAATACTTAATTTTTAATTTTCATAATTTATGGCAGTTTGCTGCATCCAATTCTACCGGCACACAGTGGTTCAGAATCAAAAACCATCGACCAAAATTCAATAACTTTTGCTCTAGTAGACATTTTTGAGTTCTGTAAAAAAATTGGGAAATCGGATATATTTTAGAAGTCGGCCCAAAGTTGACTACTTTTCGTATTTTTCGATTTTAAAGAAAATAAAAATTGTGTTAGTTTTTTCGTTTGCATTTTTTTGGTCTGTAATCAATATTTGATTTGAACTGGGATATTGTCCTGGCTCAAGACCATTTTGCTTCTATATTTAATAGAATGCAAATTTATTTACAAATGGCATGGTGACATTTATTACTTGGCTGCAGACTACCACGATCATGATTTCGACCATGTCAAAAGTCTTTTCACCATGCCATTTGTAAATAAATTTGCATTCTATTAAATATAGAAGCAAAATGGTCTTGAGCCAGGACAATATCCCAGTTCAAATCGAAAATAAAAATTTTTATTTTTTGTTTTTATGTTCTTTTAACATATTTTTACGTATTTGTTCATAATGCGAAGAAAAAATGTTAATTTTTTAAAAAAATTGGACCGATTTCTAAACTATATCCGATTGTCTAATTCTGATTTTTACAGAACTCAAAAATGTTTACTAGAACAGAAGTTATTGAATTTTGGCCGATGGATTTTGACTCTGAACCACTGAGCGGCATATTAAAGTGCACCTTTTAACCTTTATTCTCATATATATGACTCAACGGATACGACCGGATAAACAAAGTTCTATTCCAAAAAATAAATGAACGACTCGTAAACATACACGAAAAACACAACACACTTTATCACAGTGCTTGCATTGCTTTTTACAATAACATAATTACATTAATTAATTATTCTTTTTAAATTTTGATTAATTTACATACCTGTGTTTGTATTTTCTAATTTACAAAAAAAATCAGTATTTTGTCCCAATAAGTTACTCTAAGACAAGAATCAACAAGTGCTTTCAAGGGCTTTGATCTAGGAACGAAATATTTTCGGAACAATCCAAACTTTATTTTCGTGGGGTGACTTGGAACGCAACCCAGCCTAATGTACATACTCTCAGCTAGCTGCAAAATGTTTACATATTTCCCCAAATATTTTTTTATCACTGACCGTGGACGCTTTCAAAATAACTTCTAAAATAATTTTTTTCCTGGAAAAAAATCACGCTGTAAATGTTATTAAAAACACTGAGTCTCTCAAATCTGGCACGAGCCTTATTTTATAAGGCTTATGTATCAAAAAATTGCTTTACATACGGTTTGGGCATTTTGGATCATCTTTTTAGTCCAGATGTATGCCTTTCAGGGTAAACATAAAAATTAGTGGCTATAAAGCAAAACCAACTTCAATATTAGTAGGGAATTCAATATTTTCATTCACTATTCTGGTTTGCGTTTAATGGGACTTCTAAATATGAAATATGTTGGTCATATTTTTACAACTATATAATGTGCTGTCGTCGAAAGCTTTTGCAAACCCTTTTCATTAATATTATGATCTTTTAAATCCAGGATTTTAAATTGATAGCATATTTTTGTTCCCAATCTCTACAAATTGTAATTTGTTAAACACAAATAATATAACCATTGTTTCTCAGTTTTCGACATATCCGCTGCAAAAGAGGTGGATTTAAATTAATGAAAATATTTGATATGGGTATCAAATGAAAGAGAAAATCACTTCAAATTACAACCATTTAAAATTTCTCATTTATTTATTTTATTCATGTTTTACTTTTTTTCGTTTTCTCTAAAAATACAATGTTGAAACTACTGAACCGATTTTGCTCATTTTGTATTTATTCGTTACAGTATTGTCTATTGTCCATAGCAGGACTTTTTATACCCTCCACCTCCAGGAAGGGGGTATACTAACTTTTTCATTCCGTTTGTAACACCTTGAAATATCGACCTGCGACCCTATAAAGTATATATATTCTTGATCGTCATAAAATTCTAAGACGATCTAGCCATGTCCGTCCGTCTGTTGAAAGCACGCTAGCATCTAAACGAAAGGAGCTAAAACGTTAAAATTTTCCATAAATGCGTCTTATAGTCGTAGATCGGTTGGGATTGAAATTAGGCGAAATCGGAAAATTTTTTCCCTCACAAGGACTAAAAATACCCATAACAATCCCTAATATTTTAGCGTATTTAAGAATGTTTTTGAATATTTCTGTTTATATTTGCTTGATATTTGGTATGCGCATTCCCCTTATAGCAAAAACGTGCACCATAAAGTGATTATTATTTGTAGGGGGTGAAATGGGTCAAAAAAGGGATAAAAATGGTACATATTAAACGACAACAACTAGAAACACGAAATTCGGTGTGTACATTCCTCTAATTGAGTAGATACATAATATAAAAGTATTTTTTCCAAATTCGTCCTTGAAGGGGTAAAATAGGAATAGAGGGATAAAAATGGTACCAACCAAACTGCTGTACCTAGAATAATGAAATTCGGTGTATACATTCCTCTGATTGCATAGATAAGTAAAATACACGGATTTTTCAAAATTCGTACTTTTTGGGGTTAAAATGAAAAAAGGGGATAAAAATAGTACCAATCTAATGACCGCAGCTAGAGTCATGAAATTCGGAGTATATATTCCTCTGAGTGTGAAGACACGGAAAATAAACTGATGGTACAGAGGGATAAAAATAGTACCAACTAAACGACTACAACTAGAATGATAAAATTCTAATTGCGTAGAAACGTCAAAGGGGTAAAAATGGTACCAACCAAATGGAATCATGGAATTCGGTGTATACATTCCTCTGACTGCATAGACACGCAAAATAAAAAGTTTTTTTTTCCAAATTCGTATTTTTTCTTTTACGGCAAAAATTGGTTGAATCATGAAGTTAGGTTATTTTGGAAAATAAATATAATAATAAATAATTAAAATATTATATGTATTTATTTATAAAATTAATTTTTCAATATTTGTATTTGTTTTGGTTTGGCTATATTAAAAAAATATATTTTCCTGTAATATTACTGCACTTCTACGAAAACCGACAACCTCTGTGGAATGCAATCCATTGTGGAGGGTATATAAAGTTCGGCCCGGCCGAACTTAACTCCGTTTTTACTTGTTTTATTTAAGGTCTTGGTCACAAGTTATGAATTGTTTGGTCACAAAAATTGCAGCTGTTTTGTTTTTTCAAAAGCTGTCACTTTTACAAAAAAAAAAAAAACAAATAAGAAAAGCCTAAAGTCGGTCGGGGCCGACTGTATGATACCCTATACTTTCTACTCCACTACAATTCGATTCGGTGAAAATCGTAAACGACATTTGTATGGGAGCTATATATAAATCTGAACCGATCTCATCCACTTTTACCATAGATGTTTCTAGTGTAAATATAAGATGTCCTGCCGAATTTGAAGACAATCGGTTAAATTGAGAGCGAAATTTCTATGGGAGTTATATATACAGCTGCGGTCAAAAACGAGGTAAAAAAATGTCGACAAAGAAAAATATTAGTTTTACTTCGAAAATCATAAAAGTTTTTACGGTGTTTGAACGGTGGTATTGTGCCATTCTTAATCTGGCTTTAAATAATAAATTAAGCTTTTGTAATTTAGAGATTAGGCCTTTAGAACCATTTATGTCAAAAATGAGACCAGTCAAAAAAATAGCAGCGCTAATAAAAACTACAAATATTTTGTTTCAATTCACTTTAATTGAAAACTTTTTTTAATAATAAGTTAAATAAGGATTTTTCCTCGAATTTAATATTTAGTTGTACTGACTTATGACTTATTACTGCTACATAAAGCTATTTCATAGTGTCGACTAGTCTTTTACAATTTTTACCGGAATTTTTGCCCATACTACTATAATATCGTGTCAAAGCTCGATATTGTTTTTTCAGTATTGCTAGTGAGTCCTTATTTTAGCCATTACACTTAAAATTTTTGATTATATTTAGGTGCGGTGTCTGCACGAACCATTCCATAACATTGATATTATTGACTTCAAACCACCTTTTTGCGAGTCGGCTGGTGTTTTCGGGATAATTGACCTGGTAGAAGGCCCATTTAAGGGGCATTCCGTATTCTGTATACGTAAGCATAATATTATGCCGTATTTTGATGTACTGGGCAGAGTCCATGGTAGTTCTGGGTCAATGTATTGACCCAACTCCATAATATGAAAAACAACGCGCTTGATTATACCTGGAGATGTACTCCGTGTTCTGTGGACGTCTTACAAATTATCGAGGGACTGTCCCACCATACAAAACAATTTTTGATTCAATTGCCCATAAAACGTGCACCCACTTCTTAATTGGCTACACCAGGTGTGTTTTTGCGAATTGCAACTTTTTTGTGCCATGTCTCTTATTTTTAATTGGGACTTTTTTCTGACTTCTGGCTTACAGATAATGTTTTCTTAGTATTCTACGAACATTTTAAACTCTCAAATAAGGACAGACATTGTTGTTTTATTTCGGTGGCGAGCGTATGTTGTTTTTGTACTAGACATTATTATTCGGCGAATGGTTGTAAGTGATATAAACGGATTTTTTCACGACTCTTTGATTTTTCTTCTTATAATATCGAATTTCTGATCATTTTGATAGAGCACTGGAATAAAAGTCGAACTTCACTATATGATTTTCCCTCAAATTTCAACCTTATCATATGAACTCGATTTTCTTCTCCACAATGCTCTCCTCGCCTTACTTATGAAGAAAAATAATACAATAACATTTCAGAAGTAGTGTAAAATTTCATAATATCTTACTTATAACATCAAATTTTGTGAACACTGCTATTATTTTGACCGGTCCAAAATGTCGAATAATCCAAAAATGTGAAATTTCTTAAGTAATTAAAATCATATAACCACATAAACAATTATTTTGTGTCTGTAACCTCATCACTAAATGCAAAAGGACCAATAAAAAAGTTATTACACAAATAAATATATGAAAATGTATATTAAGCTGCGGTGCGCTGCTATTATTTTGACCGTAGCTGTATATATCTGAACCGATTTGAAAAATTTTTACCACAGACGTTTCTAGTTGAAATATAAGGTGTTGTGCCAAATTTGATCAAAATCCTTTAAATTATGTTTCTTCTAGAGCAGAAAAAATCAAATCGAGAGCAACATTTGTATGGAGGCTATATCTAAATCTGATATATATATATATATAAAGATTCGAAAAGTGATTTTATGTCCATCGGTATTATAAACGATGGGTCTATCTCGCTTCCTTTTGGGTGTTACAAACAAATGTATAAAAACAGATCCTACGATGGGCGATAACCATAGCCTTCCCGAATCAGATTTTTCTTTTAGTTTTTCAGATGATTTCTAACGAAGGAAACATGCATATTTCCGCCATTTTGTGGTCTCTCTATGTGTATAATAATAATTTTCCATGATTTAATTTTAATCAATTAGTAATTTTAATTAATTTTTTTCTATGATTTATAATTGTCGCAAAATAAAAATTACTTTTCATATTTTTTTTTTTGGCTGGCGTAGCCTCTTAAGTAGGAAAAACTTAAAATGGTTGAAAATACTAAACTAATACAGATAGAAGCTTGAGATTTAAAGTATTTTTAACAGATATTCTCATCTCATTTGATACCCATACCATATGAAGCGCAAAGGTACGAAAAAAATATTGATGCATCTATATCCTTGGAATTAAAAAGTTATGTAAAAAGGAGAAAATGAAAAACTGAGTACACAATACTTCTACAGGGTTTTCCAACAAGAGGTGTTATTTTGAATCACCCGGTATTTCGGTAGCTGTCACTTTTGAAGCTTTTATTCATTGACATTTGACAAGTAGAAACTACGCCATTACTAACAAGTAAGGAAAGGCTAAAGTCGGGCAGGTCCGACTATATAATACCCTACTCCACTCCCTGCGTATATACCTCGCTTTGATTACTAAATCCAGGTATTTCATGGGAGCAATTTTGTGTAGTTCATATAAATACTAAAATACATTTACTATAAATGTATCTTTAGTCAAATTTAATGAATATGGTAAATAATAAAGTAATTGATCCAATTTTCCATCAGATATTCCGAGTAAAGTAAATATAACATGATATGGAAAAATTGATCAAGATATAGATTATACAGCGGTAATAGGATGAATCGGACGGACATTTGAAGAGGGCCTATAACAACACTTGAGGCCAGGGCCAAAACATGATCCTATATATTTCTCATTCATGGTAGGTATTCTTAGTTGAAACATATAATGATCTGCAAAATTTGATGAAGATCCGATGTAAGATGTAGTTTCTAAAGCTGTAATAGAGCAGAATGGGGCCCATTTGGGTTATACCAGAGAATGGGCATCTCCCAAACAAGTATGGAAAAGCTAAAGACGGACGGAGCCGACAATATGATACACCCCACTTTCTATCTCACTACAATTCAATTCGGTAAACAAGTGAAATCGGGAAGGATTTTTGAATCCTGTAAATGTATGTGTTTGTCAAAAAATGTTAAATCGGAAAGGACATTTGTATGGGGGTATATTGAAATCTGGAACGATGTGACCCGCTTTCACCATGTATGTTTATTGGTGAAATATAATATGTAAAGTTTGGCCAAAATCGGTAAAAGATTCGGGAGAAACATTTGTATTGGGACTATATCTAAATCTGAACCGATCTTACCCACTTTCAGCATAGGCGTTTCTAGTTCGATTATAAAATGTCCTGCCAATTTGAAAGAAAATCGGGAACAATATGCGGTTTCAAAAGGGAAAAAGTGAAATCGGGAGCGACATTTGTATGGGGACTATATCTAAATCTGAAATTCAAATTCAATACCGATCGTCCTTAGCCAAAAAAGTAACTTCTGCCAAATTTCATGATAATCGGGCCACAATTGCGAGCTTTAGAGTGGGAACAAGCTTAGATGGACAGCAGACGGGCGGATAGACAGACATCGTTAAATCGATTCAGCTGGTGATTCTAAGCCGATCCGTATACTTAAAGGTGGGTCTAGCTCAATTATTTCTTGGTGTTACAAACATTTGGCGCAAAAGTAACTTATAATACCCTATTCAGCGAAGTGGTGTAGGGTATAAAAATGGAACGATACCCGCTTCGACAACGCATTGAAGTTATTAAAATTCATGAATGAAAATGATCCGGAATTCCATTGAAAAATCATATTGACTGATGAGGCCCATTTCCACTTCGGTGGCTACGTCAACAAGCAAAATTGTCGCATCTGGGGCTCGGAAAACCCAAGAGTTATTGGGTTAGAAGCCTCTCCATTCTCATCGTGTGACTGTTTGGTGCAGTTTATGGTCCGGCGGGGACATTCGAACTTACTTTTTCGAAAATGAGGTTGGATCAACGGTTACGGTGAATGGATTGAGAGATGACTAATGATTTCTTATGGTCGGAGTTGGATGGTATTCATCTCGACAACGTTTACTTTCAACAAGATGGCTCTACTCGCCACACAAGCAACGAAACCATTGCTCTTTTAGGGGAAAAGTCTCGAAGAGGTGATTACAATTGGCCACCGCCAATTACAATACGCCAACAGCCCAGCGTCGATTCAAGACCTTAAAGATAGAATTCGTGAGGCTATCGAGGACATAGGGCAGCCACTTTGTGATTTGGTTATGGAAAATTTCATGACAAAGATATGATTCTGTAAGCGTGGTCGTGGTGGCCATTTGGCTGAGGTTGTTTTTCATTATTAACGGCATACCTTCCTCTTTATTATGAAATAAATATCCGATCATTTATCTCAAAAAATGGCATTTTTCTTTGAATACCAAAATAACACCTGTTGTTGGGAAACCCTGTACATAAGGTCTCTAGTCTGATATGTATATGGTCTTGTTCAAGTCCAATAAAAAAATGTAAAATTGGATTTCTGGATTGAGTTAGCCATGTCATTCTCTCTGTACGTCCGACTGTTGGTCTTCCATGTTTCCATGTATATATGGTTATAATTCATTTCAAAAAATATATATTGTAAAAGGCTTCAAAAAACTTAAAAGATGTGAATTAACTTCATCGACCTTTTTATTTATTCAGAGAATTCCTTTTATATTTCATTTTTGCATCATCTTTCGCCATAGTTAATTCTATTATGTTTTTCTTTTCTTTCTAGCTTGTCAGACTGTTGTACATAAAAAATGCCATGAAAAACTTCTGGGTAAATGCTCCGGTTCGGTGTTCAATTCGGCCAGCACAATTGTATGTTTTATAATATCCGCCTGATCCTTCTGTTTCTAGCCACTTATATATCTTCTCTTTATAGTTGCTGCGGGAACGCTTTAAAATCGATATGCCACATCGCTTTAAACCTCACACCTTTATGTCGCCAACTTTCTGTGATCATTGTGGTTCAATAATGGGTGGATTTTTCATACAAGGACTGAAGTGTGAAGGTAAGTAACAGGCAGGTTACTATGCATAACTAAAGTAAAATAATAGTGAATTAATTGAAGTACACGTTATAGTTTCGGTCTCAAGTTACTACGATTGGTATTATTATATGTAATCAAATGTGATTTACAAAGCAAACAATCAGTTGCTGAAACAAAGCAACAGCCCCATCTGCCGGATGTTCTGTGAATTTAACTAACTTAGCAAATTCATAAACCATCGGCGCCATCTAGTGACAATCAACGACTCTATTATTTGTTAGTTAATTAACCCATTAAAGTCCGTGAACAATTGAACACGCAAAATAAGTTTTATTTTTCTGCTAAAAATTGCTGGATAGATTACAAAAGGAAGTCACGACCCAGAACCGCGATAAATGAATTGATACGATTTTCATCTATAAACATTTGTTCTGCATTTAAAAAAATTCTAACACATCTTCCTTAAATTTGAATGTTCTTGTCTGTTTTTTACTTTTGGTTGATTCAATTCGATCATTACATCTAAGACAAATTCGTCTTCTGTACACAGGCCGTTCATGTATTTTTCGTCTTTAATCAACGGAAATACATAAACATTGCCAAAACAAAGATTTCCTTCTTAAGAAGACATTACTGGATCGAATAGCTGAAGATTCGAATGTACATGGCGCAAAAATAACCTTACGATGTTTTTTGGCTGTAATTTAAAAAAAAATGAAAAACTTTGATTCTTCTTGTGGATTATTTTTATTTGGTAGTGTAGCGTAACATTGTTTATTAACGTGTATTTCGCATGTGGTTACTACACAAATGTCAAAACAGAACTGACATTAGGGGCCAATCGCAAAATTTATAGGATTTTCTGATAGGAGGATTACTTTTACGCCACCTTGTATTACATTCAAAACTCATAGATAAACAATTGTTGTTTAGTTTAATCATTGCCGTTTTTTCTTTCAACCTATTTAAATGAATATATACTCGCATATTCACTCCAAATTTTGGCTGATCAAAACCAAAACTGTTATGACTGACGCCACGAAGTGCCAGAAAAGAATTTCCAATTAAATGTGTAATTAGAAAGTGTTGTGTTATTTACTAATGTTTTAGTCAAATGTTTGAATTGAGTTTTTAGAAGTTTCTAATTTTGACTAATCTTTTCAACAATTCAAATAAATATTTGTTCGAATATTTTTTTTACTGTGACAACTTTTTTCATTGAAATTATCAGGTGCATTTTTATTGAGCGCAAAAAACAATGTTGACGAAAGGGTTTGCATTTTCCCGGGAAACGGGATTTTTTTTTTAATTTCCCTGGATCGCGGGACAGCACGGGAAATCGTCAACATATCGTTTACCATGGGTTATGCTTATTTTTTCCATTTTATTAAAGTGGCATGCGTGCTTTATTATGCGATTTTTTGAACGGATATTCGCAAATAAGTTGTGCTTCTCATTCATTTGTGAATATCATTTATGTTATGTTGTTGAAAAGTCGCTGCGAAGCTACCGGACAAAACCTTTCACAGGGTGGAAATCATGATAGTGGTAGTGTACATCCAAATAATAAATATCACCTTGTCAATTGTAAATAAATTTGCATTCTATAAAATATAGACGCAAAATAGTCTTGAGTCAGGAGAGTTTCATAGTTCAGTAAAAAAATATTTATTTCACAACGAAGTTGTTACAGAATTCAATTCAAACATCTTTAATTAAATGTATGCATTCAAAATATGCAAGTTTATATTTGAATTAAGAGCAGACAATGCATTTATAGCCTCATTAGATATTTCTTATATTTCTTATTTTAGTCATTAGTGCATTAAATAAAATGTTTATGTTGTCTGTTCTTTGTCCTGTCGCCTCGAAAACTATAAATTCTTTTTTTAGTCAGCTATCTTGACCTTTGTAATACAATATTGTTACTTGCGTTTTCTATAGCATTGTTTAAAATATTTTCAAAAGACTGACTTCAATTGTTTTTTTTTTTTTCAATTTACCTTTTCCGAATTTAAAATTTTTTCGTATGGAGTTTGAGAGGGAATCCACGAAAAAGTGGATTTTGGGTGTATATCCAAAAGCAGCTTAAAAACATTTTGTTATCCAACTTCAATATTTGACATGCCTAATTAAAATCGATTTGAGCTAAATTATTGTACAACATTATTATTGTGGAAATGATGGAAAAAATATGCGAAGAAATGTGTGAAAGTTTCTATTGAATTCCCGTGGGATTCCTGTACGAATTTCCCGGGATACGAGAAATGAAAAATATGCGAATTCCCGGGAATTTTCCCGCGGGAAATACCGGGATGCAAACCCTAGTTGACGACCTTATGTTCCCCTTCTCCAATATATATATATATATATTGAAATATATATTAAAGCTTAAATATATATTAAAATTTGATCAAAAAAATGTTTTTGGGTTTCATCACTAAAATCGTAGTTTTTGGCGATAAATCCTACAATCATATCATATTATGTGTTTTAGTCAAATGTAACGTGACGCAACACGATAGTACTTTTTGGGTAGTACTCTGTGCTTAGCTTTTCATATTATGATATTATTTCCTTTTCGTTTAGAATTCATCGTTTTAGCGATGCATAAATTAAAAGATAACAATTTTTATATATAAAATAATTGTTATATGCACGCAAGGAGAAGTTTTGGTCAATATGTTATATTTAAAAAAGAGAAATTCAAAGAAATCAATAATACTTTGAAATTTTTATTCTTTCAAGTCGTTCCTAATAACACCGTACGACAATTTAAAAAAAGTCGTTACAATTGAACTGGATGATATACGTATGAAACTATAGGCAAACTGGAGTTACTTGGCGTTTTTAGTTTTTCATTTCCTCATCCTGCCTCTTCACAGGACTATAAAGTTCCAAAGCATACAATTTTTCAAAAAATTATTCTATATACTTGTTCGCACCCTATGATAACGGTATTGGTGTCAAATTAAAGAGGAGAATATCTATTAAAAATACATCAAATATCATGCTTTTATCTGTAACAGTTCAGCATTAACATCTATTTCAAGTTTAACCCATAGGTTTTCTTGTTTGAGAGATAACATTTTAAATGATTCTGAATACTTAACCAGATAGAAGCTTCAAATTTTAAGTATTTTAGCACATATTATCTTCTTTGATTTGGCATTTATACCGGTGTCATAGGGTGCGAAGAAGTATTAAAAATAATTTTTGTAAAATTATATCTTTTGAAACTTTGTAGGGGCAACAGAATGAGAAAATGAAAACTAAAAATGGCTATTAACTCTAGTTCACCTATAGTTTCAGATGTATAGCATTTGGTTCAAGTGTAATATGGACTGTGGGACAGTGTAATGATTTCTCATAAATATAATATAAAAATATAACCATATACGAAAACATATCTTGCAAACCGTTTGGAATTTGGAAAAATAGAAAGACACCGGTCTTTTTTTGGCCTTTTATCACGTAGTGGTGTCCGTATATGGTAATATTTCTATGACTTAAAAAATTACACACAGTATGTTTGCATTACGTATACCTAATTAAAATATAATATAATAATAGTAAGTATACGCCCACATATTTATAAGGCAAGTGCAAACTCTCATCCAAATCTCAAAATCTTACCCTTAAATCTTAAGCGCAACCTAAACGGAATCATTAGCTGTTTGTTTTTTCTTGAAGTTTGAACGGTTTGCATTGCAAAATTGCGACTTTGACCTTGAAGATTAGGTTTTTTGATTTTCCTCAGAGTGTAAATCAAAATTCCAAACGGTTTGCAAGATATGAGCCTGAGAAAATGATCACTTTTTTGCAAAAATAACACCGGGGCCCCAAATCTTTCAAAAAGAAATTTGTTGCAAAATTTCAGTTGGATCACCAAAGACATCAAAGTTGTAAAAACGCTATTCGCGTAGAGCACGGTAAACAATTTCATTTTCGTGGAAGATATGGCTAAAATGATTTGTATGCATGACGATTTTGTTTTGCAATTTTCATTTTCATTTGTTTGTAACACCCAAAAGGAAGCGTGACCCTTTGTTAAGTATACCGATCGACGTAGAATCGCCTTTTGAATCGATTTAGCCATGTCCGTCTGTCTGCCTGTCCGTCTGTCTGTCAGTCCATTTATTCTTGTAACCACGATACAATTATTTATTATTATTATTGTTACAATTATTGTCCGATTCTAACGAAACTTTGCACAACGAAGTTTTTCGGGATAAGGACGAACGCTATTAATTTGAAGAAAATCGATTCAGATTTACATATAGCCCCCATACGAATTTCACTCCCGATTTGACTCTTTTCACTCTAGATACCACATATTACAAAAGATTTTCTTTAAAATTGGCAAAACATCTTATATTGTAACTAGAAACACCTGTGGTAAAAATGTGTTAGATCGGTTCAGATTTATATATAGCTCCCATTTAAATTTCGCTCCTGATTTGACTTTTGCCGCTCTAGAAACAACATATTTTAACATACCTTCTTCAAATCTGGCAAAATATCTTAGGTTTCCACTACAAACACACGTGCTGAAAATGGGTCAGATCGGTTCAGATTTATATATAGCTCCCATGCCAAATTCTCTCCCAGCTTGACTTTTACGGCTCCAGAAACCACATATTTTCACCGAATTTCTTCAAATTGAGCATAACACATTATACTTGAACTGGAAGAACCTATTGTGTAAGTGGGTCACATCATTCCATGTTTGGATATAGCCCCGATACAAATATTCTTCTCGATTTGACAAATTGGGTCAGGTCATATTAGCCTATGATTAGGAAGCATACACAAATCCTTCCCGTTTTCAATTTTATACCGAATTAAATTATATTCGGATAGAAAGTGGAGTGTATCATATAGTCGGCCCGCCCGTTTTTAGCCTTTCCCTACTTGTTTGCATGTGTGTTAAGAACCAATTTCGCTTATAACATATAAGTAGTCAGTCGCCCAGTAACTGTTGCAAATTGCTCAACATAAGCCTTCTACACAGCATTTTTGTGCTAACATAAACTTCGGAAATGCACAAAAAACCGTTTCGCAGAGAACCCTACATATAAAAATTTTTCTGTATTTCAACTATTTATGCTAACATGCATTTAACAAAAATAAACAGTGTGCAGATCTACATGGCAACAACGCTAGTGAATTGTATCTTAATGTTTAACATTTGGAAGTGTTGCCAATCAGATTTTTTCAATAATATTTTTTTAAACATTTGTGGTTTTCCCGTAACTTTCCGTTAAAAACCCCAAATACAATTTGTAAGCAACAAAATGCCACACAAACAATAAACCTGATCGAACACATCTTAAATTATATTCGGATCGTATAACATACGATTCTAAAAAAAATCTGAACACACATTTCACCTCAATTTCAGCCGAAATCTGTGAGTTATTATGTACGTTGGCATGCACATCATTTTCTACGCAGTTTATATACATTTTCCGCATATATAATACGGAATTTGATTTTCTTTCGCGATTTTGTTTAAGCACAACAATGTAATAAATAAAATAAAAAAGCACTGCACATTGAAGCAAAAATAATCCCCAACACATGCACAATGGGGCGTATGAGCATCATACTAAGAAATGCCGACAATAACGTATACGCCACGCAGAGCAGTTGGTGGGGGGAAGAACATCACAGTTGATTGATTCTCACTCGCATAAACAATGGATTAGAAAATAGATAATAAATTTAATTTCGTTAAATTAATTATTATAATTGCATTTCCTTACAAATGTCCGTCGTATGTGCAGATGCTCAAAATGGCAATGTATTGCTTTTTATTGAGCTTCATACCTCTAATAATACAGAAAGTGGCCCACACCAGTAAACAAAAAACGATTCACACCTGATTTCGGACTTGTCACTTTGTGTATCCGCAAGATTTGCGCTGGCGTGATGGTGATGATGATGATGGCGACGATGACACACAAAAGACTATCAACGGACAGTAATGACTGCCAAAAGTGTTCAGATCGTTGCATATATTGTACAGAAATATACGTATGCATATATCAATATGGATTCATATAAAGCACACAATTAAGTACATAATCAGCGAGTGTGACAAAAATTCTAAGATTTGTGATTTTTTGCAAAACGCCACAGCACCCATACACACATTGAAGAAACGTGTGTGTGTATGTGTGTGCGTGTGTATATGTATGTAAGTGTGTTGAAAATGTGTCTAAGTTCAATGACATTTCTAGAGTAATGTTCAATGTGCATGGCTTGAATTTGGTGTGATATAATTTTGAATTGAGTTGAAATTTATTAGCTTTGCACAGTGGGCGATTTTCTTACCGGTCGAATTAAAAAAAATACTTTGTTGTTGCCAAATAATTTCTGTGAAACAACTGCAACGGTTCAGATTATTTACGTTTCACAAAAAATATATTCTTTAGGTTTTTCGAACTTACAAACCACAAACCTTTAAAAAATTCGCTAACAACTGCAGGCCAAGGCAATTGAATGATTTACAAATTCGTACATTAGCGTCGAGTATATTTCTGGCATTCTTTGCAATTGCATTTATGAACCAATAAAAGACCAACTGATTGATTTTCCCATAAACAAAGGACGTAATAAATCTAATTTTGTTAAACTGCTGTAATTTTATTGCCATATAAACCTAAAAAGGATGTCCTAATAAACACTCTTGAATTTTGCGTCATTTATGAGGTGAAAAGTTCTTGTCGACAATAAATGTTTTCTGTGGTTGCTGACAGTACAGGGTTATTTAAAATAAGGCGCCGCTTTAAAGAACAGAGCATTTCCATCGCTGAGTAATATGAAATAATGAAATTTTTGAGAACAAAATTATTTTCAACGATTAGATTAATATTCATGTATTGATCGCCGTTAACAGTCAAAATAGCTACAGCTGTTTCCCCTATAAAAACCATTTCTGAGGGTCATGTGGAAAAAGTTCCGCCGTAAATTTTCTGAACGGCTTCAAACATTTGAAATTTTATGAATTCTCAATATACATTTAACTAACAAATATTTTTTGAATTAATATCTACATTAAAAAAGGTTTACAATTTTTGGAACTATTACACAATGCGACAAAGTAAAAAAGATAGATGGGAGAGGGAAATGTCCATATAATTTTAATGGACTTGACATTTTTGGAGAATATAATTATTCAAAAAATGTTTGCAACATCTCTGCTAGACCAAGAAGAAGACCAAGAAGCCCTATATTGATGGAAATAAAAAAACAACTTTTATTTTGTATGTAGATATGACTCTTATGTATATAGATATGAATGGAAAATGTTGAGCTTGCTGAAATAACGCAATACTTTGGAAAAACAGCAGTAATTTCTTAACCTATGGCCAACCCACTCTGAATTTTTGATACATCATATAGAATAAAATAAGCTAAAATACAAAAACAAAGTAAAGAAAATTAAAGATGTGTTTTTCAGGATATTCAAGGATTAAAATTATTTTTAACTTTTGGAGTCCATGAACCACTGGATGTTCATATGTTCATGCAGATTCGGAAAGAGGAGGTGTAAATCCTTCAGATGATATCGATATCGTTAAAATCTGATGACGCGATCCAAAGTTATAATATCGATAAGGAAGCCATCTCTTAAAAAAACCCGAGATAACCAATTTTGGACTAATTTTAAACTTAAACCACGAACTACTTTGAGCTATGGTAAATAGTACATTACCCGCAAATACTAGTAGAATGTATGTACCAAATTTCATCAAAATCGGAGAGGATGACAATCCAAACCTATGGTTTTTGGGTAGTTTTCTGTTGGAATTACCCTTATGCAAATGCGGCTTTCGTCGTTGTGGATTTCAGGTGACGATAATCTCATTAGTTTCCTTTTGTATTTTTGAATTTTTAGACTCACTTTTTAAATGATAATCACTTTAGTATGAAAATATGTGAATTCTAGACACCCTTCATTTGTAATCTTAAACTTCACTTTTGACGAAAGTCGAAAAATTAGCAGAGATTTACAATAAAAATATAATGCTTCAAAAATACTTCCATTTTGGCCAATTCATTTTAATATCACCCAATCAAACAGCCAGGCAACTGGTCAGATTTTTCTGACAAATTGTACGGACCACTAGCATATAAAATTATTTCATTTTAACTTACAGTTGCTCCAACTCAATTTTTATGGAATTAATTCTGTAACTTTTGAACAGAAAAATATATCCTAAGGAATCTTTAAGTGCAGAGTTTTTTCAGATGTCTTGAAAGATTAAGTATCAGTAGTTATTCTGCGGGCTTCTGAGTGACCCTCCAAAACACAATTATGCTCCGATTTATTGAGTTAAGCAATATTTAAGTTTGATTTTGCATTTTAACATTGCGATCTCATTATAAGGTCGACTTCGGAATTTATTTCCCTGTTTTAAGTGTTGTAGGATTTTTGTATGAAGTATCACAAAGGTGGAAGTAACACGATTATAAATTCTTGAATTCTTCACAAAATCATTTTATGATCCCAAAATTCCTAAAACGGGAAAAATAAATGTACTTTTTGATTAAGAGGTCAGCACATGGGGTTAAACGAATAAACAATTTTATTCAAAGTTTTGCGATTTGAGAAATTTCGCAAATAAGAATTGCCTTCCTATAATATAATACGACAATATTGTCGACTTTTGGAAGTTTTGTTGTTAGAAGTGTATAACTTCTAATTGATGTAACATATTGACACCAATCAATGACATTTTAGTCGCCAAGGTTTGGTAATAAATTCTTGTAATGGGATTGAAGTCATAAAGTCGGTTCCGATTATCTTTATGATTTCGGAAATTCCCATATTCTGAAAGATTTTTTAACGTCAGCAATATGGTTTCCTGTATCCCGGGATATTTGTACGGGTTTCCCGCGGGAATTCAGCAGAATTTGTTCAGCACGTTTTCACTATAAAATTCTAAAAGGTGCAAAATTAATTCAAGAATGATCAATTTTAATTAGATATGTGTCAGCTAGACGATACAAATCTTCGACCTTGAATACAGCAATTTACCATATCATTACAAAAAGATAAAAAGACTCAACTAATTTTTTTTTGCAAATCGAGATTGCTTATTTTAACAAAACACAACAACTTCGGTCGTAATAAACAAAAATATGGATGCAAAAAATTGTTAGTTGAGTCTTTTTTATATTTTGGTAACGATATATACTGATATGAAATGAATATAACAGAATGAAAGGTTATAAATAATGTTAGTAATATTATGAAATAACTTAATTTTCAGAATCGTACAGGTGTTATATACAATTTTAGTAATAAATTATTAAAATGCATACAGAAGGAACTATGTATTGAAAAAATGACAATATTGCTGCCTCAATATAGAAATTTATTTTTTCGAAGCTACAGGAAAGGGAACTAATAATTTAAGATTTATTAAAAATGAATAATACATCACTCGAGTGTGCAATATCGCGCTCACATACTCCAATAAAATTAGAATTAGACTATCTGATGAGTCCATAAAGTTTTTATATTTCAAAAAATTTTAGTTTAAAAAATATGTTTAATTACTCCTTGGAAAAAGTTGATTTACTTTTTAAAATTCGTCACATAAGTAAGTAGTATAGGAGGTAGGGTGAAGGAATGAATGATGAGTGAAGGGAAAGGTGGGGTTATCTCATATAATATTCTTTATTCTCATTGATTCTTTTGAACCAGGAGGATTTATAAATCCTTTAAAACTTGATTTCAATATGTTTTTATGCGAAATAAAATAATTTACTTTATTAAAGTTCGAATGTTTTATTTGGAAAAAAAGAAAAAAAATAAGTTTTTCTATAACAAACAATATGTTGACGATTTCCTGTCCTGTACCGGGAAATAAAAAGTAGGGGAAAATACAAACCCTAGTTAGCATCATTCCCAGATTTTTACGAATATTCTATTTCATATTTTATTTTTTAAATGAAAACAAGTAAGAAAGGTTAAAGTCGGGAGTGGCCGACTGTATGATACCCTACACCTACTAATTATACCCTGTGGTGTAGAGTATAAAAAGGTCGTTACATTGGAAGCGGGTAATATACGATACAGCTAAAAGAGAAGAATAATAAGAATTCATATTTCTATTTGTATTTGTAGGAAAATTTTAACACAAACTTTGAATGGGAGTTACATATAAATCTGAACCGATCTAACCCATCGAAGGAGGGTCATATCGGTTCAGATTTATATATATATATATCTGAACCGATATGGACCTCTTTCGATATAGATGTTTTAGTTGAAATATGAGCCAAATTTGAAGAAAAACTGTTCAAATATGCTATTTGTAGAGCGGAAATAATCAAGTCAGTGGTGATATTTGTACTGATGCTATATATATATATATATATATATATATATATATATATATATATATCTGAACCGATCTGGCCCATTTTTACCAGAGCCATTTCTAGTTGCAATATAAATTGTTTTGCTAAATTTAAAGAAAATCTGTTAAAATACGTGGTTTCTGGAGCGGAAAGAGTCAAATCGAAGGAGACATTTGTATGGGAGCTATATATAAATCTGAACCGATCTGGCCTATTTTTACCAGAACTGTTTCTAGTGAAAATATATGGCGTTTTGCCAAATTGGAAGAAAATCTTTTGAAATATGTGGTTTCTAGAGGGGAAAGAGTAAAATGGGGTGCAAAATTTGTATGGGAGCTATATCTAAATCTGAACAGATTTGCTTCAAATTAGGTTCAAGTTTCGTTACAAGCGGACAATAATTGCGACCTGTATCGTGATTTCCAGAATAGATGGACAGACGGACATGACGAAATCGATTCAAAAAGTTATTCTATTTCGATCGGTATAATAAACGATGGGTCTATCTCTCTTTCTTTTGGGTATTACAAACAAATGCACAAAGTCATTATACCCTGTGGTTTAGGGTATAAAAATCTAAATGAACTCAACCTAGTGGGTACAGGATGTGGTTTCAACCAGACCTAGTCATACAGCCTTGTCAAACATGAACATGTTGTTTAATGATCATCACCAAGTACGATTAAACGCCGTTGGTCTCCCACGCCTGGTGGAAGGTAATTGAGTGTCGTATCAACGACATTCAGCAAATTATTCAAAACGACCATGAAAAAGTTCGACAGAAAAGTGAATCAGAAAAGATATTTAAAATTTAGATTTAAATTCCAAATTACACCTTCTTTGCTGCTTTTCTGAATGTGGATTCGATTTGAAACAAAATTTTGTATTTTGGGCTATACCATAACACTCTGTTAAATTATTATTCGAGATAGACCAAATATTAAATATACTAACAATCCTAGAATAACAAGTTGAATCGACTTAAGGACGTCTATTCGACTGTCAGCTATCCATTTATTATATATCATCAAAGTAATGATCGAAATTGTCCTCTGTAGGGTATAGGCCATAAAACCGTTCGTTACCCCCTGCTTTGTGTGAAGTGCAACCACTCCGAATAACACCTACACGGAACGAACTATCGAACGAACACAGAAACACACTAACAACTACACATAGTGCAACAAGCACCGTTTGCAAGCACCATCATTCTATTTTAAAATGTATGCCAATTTTTGCTTCTTGTTGAAAAATTATTTTTTATTTAAAAAGAAAATCTTTTAAATTAAAAAAATAATTTATTTAAATTCCGCCCGTCTTCTGTACATTTTCCTGGTCGCATTTATGATTCATTTTGTATGAAAGAAAACGCATTTAATATTATTGTTTGTTTTAATTTTTTCTTGTTCATCTTTTTTTCAAATGTTTAATGTCTATTTAATGTTGATGGGTTATATAGAGAGGTACATGCTAGGATGCAAAAAAAAAAGAAAACGAAAAAACAGCGGCAGCATCATTTCAACACATGTTGTATGCGTAACCCACAGCCGCCGAATGTGTCTTCTTTTATAGATTCCCATTAATTATTTTTATTTGTTTCGCGTTTTTCCTATCACATGAAAGGCTGTTGTTATTGAGGTTTCTTTTTGTTTTTTTTTTTTTTTGGTTTTTTGATTTTCTTGTTCATTTCGAGGAAGACTTTCATATTTTTGCGCCACAGACGTGACGTGCCGTGCCGTGCATGCGAATTGTGGCAGTGCAACTGTCTGTGGCAACAATGAGAAAGCGGTACATGCTCTTGGCTCTGGCTTGCATTTTCATACGTTGTAAATATTCGAATTCATAATTATTAAATATTGTAATATCCTATCAATATGAATATAGAAATTCACCTGAAGTGTCTGCTCTAGTCTTACGAACGGAATTGAAATCATTAATATATTATATCAATACTGCAAATATTTTCGAATCACATGCTGTGCCAGGTGAACATTGCAAATTGCCATTACATTTTTATATATATATTTTCTTTCATAATCTTTGTTTTGATTATAAATCTGTTCAAAACACGGTATGGATCGCTGATGTTTCATGCATGAGTATATAAAAGATATACCCTGCGTTGTTCTGAAATTGGGAAAAATATCTTATAAAAAATATATCCATAAAAAAACACACTAAACGAAAAAATATTTATTTGTGCGATATATTCTGGATATAAAGTGTCCGCAGATTTAAAAATTGTTTTTTGTTTTCTTTGGTAATTTATAGGTTTCAAGATAACGCAGAATAACGATCTGAAAAGGCGTTCTTAGTCGATAACCATCACCATTCCAACTGGCTAATCCAGGTGCGATTGTTAAGGAAAATTCGCATAACTTTCCTCAATCAACTTTAGCTCAGATATCTCGCAATAAAATTTAAGAAAAAAAAAACCTTTTCCGAATTGTAAATGCCACTGTGTGTCAGAACAGTTTGTGGGTCATGAAAAGTCAAGTCCGTAGATTTAAAGCTTCTAAGTACAGCCATTTGGTCGGTACCTTGGTGACATTTATTACTTTGCTGCAAAGTTTTTTTTCAAGTGGCTTCGCAGCGCCTTCTCAACATCAAACCCGGCCACTATAAGGAAATGATTCTCACAAACGAACGAGAAGCACAACTCACTCATTTCCTTATAGAGGCCGGGTTTGATGTTGAAAAGTCGCTGCAAAGCCACTTGAAAAAACCTTTGACAGGGTCGAAATCCTGATAGTGGTAGTCTGCAGCCAAGTAATAAATGTCACAATGCCATTTGTAAATAAATTTGCATTCTATTAAATTAGATGCAAAATGGTATTGAGCCAGAACAATATCCCAGTTCAAAAAAATATTTGCCACAGGCCCACAAATCTGAGTTTTAGAGGAGTGGTGTGAATGAAAATAATATTCTACGAAAAGTCACCGTACAAAAGAAAGCTGTAGGCATAATATTATCTTATAGATTTATAAAAATGAACTTAATTCAAAAAGCCATTTTTTCTTGACAATACTAATGTCCCCTTCGGTTTTAAGAATTTCTTCTGGGGTCTCACACGAATAGAACGTTGTAAAAATATCGTAAAACTAGAAAAAATAATTGATTAAAATAAACAAGTAAAAAAGGCGTTAGGTTCAGGAAAATGACAATTTTTTTATTATAGCCAAACCAAATAAAGATATTTAAAAAATAATTTTATAAATAAGTATAATATTTTTATTATTTCAAACGCTTATAAGGCAAGGCTACCAATACGTTTATATTATATATATCGAAATAGTACTTCAAGTCAATTCAAACAAGTAAGTAAGCTTCAGTCGGATAAACCAATTTATGTATACCCTCACTCTCAGAGAACATATATGCGGAAGTTATAAGGAATTAAATTTTACTTAGGGCACGATAATTTGTGTGGAAGGTAGTAGGAGGTTCATGTCACATGATCCCAGCTCCCACATTTGTAAAACAATTGTAAAAACAAGATCAAATATCAAGTCACAGTGGATTCCATGCACCAGAATAGAAGTTATGAAGGATTCAATATTACCTAGTATAGATAGAATTGCGTGTGAGGCACAAGAAGGGGCGTGGCTACAGCGTAAATATTATGTAGTATGTTTAAAGTGACTATAAAAACATTTCAAATATCAATGTTATGTTATGTCGACAAGTTTTTCCCAATTTGTATGGGAGGTACCAGGAGGGCTGTGGCAACATCTCCCATATTCCATGTGAATGTGTCTTCTATAAATGCATTACTAAATATCAAATTTCATAGTATTCCGATAAGTTGTATAAAAGTTATAACAGCTTTAATTTTACTTAGTATAGGGTGATTTGTGTGGGAGGTACTAGAAGGGGCGTGGCGAAACTCGTCATACTTAGTAAACTTAAAGTGATTATAAAAACATTATCAAATGCCAAAATATGGCTGATTCCGAATATCCGTGTGGAAGTTACATTAGTTTTAATTTAACGCAGGAATATGAGTTATTTGTGTGGGAGGTACCAGAAGGGGCGTGACAATTTCGGCCATCTTCGAACTTAAACTAAATTTGGGAAAAATATTACCATGTGCAAAGGTTGAATTGATTCCTTAACGCCTTTCGTGTACACCAGCCAGCCAGACGGACGGACGGACATGGCTCTAACACCTTAAAAAGTAGTGAAACGGATTTGGTCCAAACACACTTAGGGTCTTAAGTCACTACTTCAATGCGATACACTTTTTTCTGTCCCAAATGTCCCCACTCCGTAGAGTGAGAATATACAAATAAATATAAGACAATGATCTTCAAACAAGCTTAAATACCATAAATATTGGTAGATTGTTGATTGTATTTCCATCCTAATTTTAATTCCTACAGTACTAATCTTGAAAATCCATTATCTCACTCAAGATAACCTAACTTCATGATCGAACAAATTTTTGTCGTAAAAGTAAAAAGTACGAATTTAAAAAAATCTTTTTATTTTGCGTACCTATACAGTCAGAGGAATGTGTACACCGAATTCCATGATTCTAGCTGCGGCCATTTGGTTGGTACCATTTTTATGTCCTTTTTCCTATTTTATCCCCTTAAAATCTCTTTATTTAAAAAAATCTTTTTATTTTGCGTACCTATGCAGTCAGAGGAATGTATACACCGAATTCCATGATTCTAGCCGCGGCAATTTAGTTGGTACCATTTTTATGTCATTTTTCATTTATCCCCTTAAAATCTCTTTATTTTCCTTGTCTATGCAATTAGAGGGAGGTACACACCAATTTTCATCATTCTAGCTTAGTTGATACCATTTTTATCCCTCTTTTCCCATTGTATCCCTTGAAAGTACGAATTTCGAAAAACCTCTTATATTTCGTATCTACGCAGCCAAAGGAATGTATACTCCGAATTTCATGACTCTAGATGCGGTCATTTGGTTAGTACAATTGTTATCCCATTTTTCAATTTTAACTCCAAAAAGTACGAATTTTGAAAAATCCCTTTATTTTAAGTGTCTACGCAATCAGAGAAATGTATACACCGAATTTCATTATTTTTGGTGCAGCCGTTTAGTTGGTACCATATTATCACTCTGTTCCCATTTTACCTCTTACAAGTACGAATTTGGATAAAAATACTTTTATATTATGTATCTACTCAATTAGAGGAGTGTACACACCGAATTTCATGTTTCTAGCTGTTGTCGTCGTTTAATAGGTACCATTTTTATCCCGTTTTGCCCCATTTTGTTATAGGGTGATGCGCATACGTAATATCAAGTAAGTACAAGCAGACATATTGAAACAACATGCTTAAATACTCTAAAATATTAGGAGTTAATATGTGTATTTTCAGTCCTTGTGAGAGAAAAAAGTTTCCCTTTGGACCGATTTCGCCCAGTTGCAATCCCAACTTACAACGACTATAAGACTTATTTAGGGATAATTTGGACGTCCTAGCTCCTTTCGTTTAGATGCTAGCGTGCTTTCAACAGACGGATGGACGGACGGACATGGCAAGATCGTCTTCGAATTTTATGACGATCAAGAATATATTTACTTTATAGGGTCTAAGATCGATACTTCAAGGTGTTACAAACGGAATGATAAAAATTAAATTCGTAAAAAATAAATTTATTACTTTTCTTGATTTTGTATAGTCATGGAATTTAGAAAACAGTAGCCTCTATCGCTCACACCAAAAATCCGCCCCCCCCCTCGTGTTGCACGGAAAAGGTGCATCACCACTTGCTTTTTTAAACAGTATTTCGTAATAAAATATTCTTTTAAATTGTGCAAAAAATCGGAAGAAAATATATAAATTTTTATTCGTTTTGCAGAGAATGTCGCATATATTCTCAGGTCGATATTTCAATGTGTTACAAAGGGAATGACATGATATTGGTGATTCCATTGTAACGAATGTGACACTTTTGCTTAAATATGCTTAAATATATACGGATTGGTACCACGAAAAGACATTTTATTTACTTATTAGGCCAAATATGCAGAGTTTTTCATCGATTCTTTGAATATACAATATACCTGACATATTGTATTGCAAAAAATGTATACGTGTTTAGTAAAAACTTTCACATGTTCCGCCATTCCTTATAGCGAGGAATCACTGTATATATATATGTGTGTACGTGTTTCTGTCTGCTTGCCATATATTGGCTCCTTAGGCACTTGTCTACATTTTAACCCCTAGTTGCACATATGATCGATTTGTTTGCATGTCCATATATTAACACAAAACTATTTTTGTTTTGATCTACAGCAATAATAAAAATAAAAATTTGAAAATTATTAAATTATTAAATTAAATCCGAAAATATAGTTCAGGCCACTTAAATTGACGTAAATTGTGACAACAATAAGAACAGCAACAACAACTACAACTACGTCGACTGTTATTGTTTCGAAATTAGAGAAATTAAGAAAATACTGCTCGCAGATGCTGGCGACAATTAGGAAATTTAAAGAGGCCGAATAGGGGGATTCGTATCTGTAATAAATAATAAATAACAACTAAAACATGCATATGTTGTTTGGTAGGTAATATATAAAAAAATTACACATCAACTATAAAAATAAACAAATCAATTGTCACACATATAAATTGTGCCAAAAGAACATTTCTAAACATATATACATGCTTGCATGTATACATATATATATGCATGTACTTATTTATGCACAAATGCTAGCAAAGTAAAATAAACACACAAATCAACAATTTGTAAATAAAAAAGCAAGTTAAAAGGGCGCTATATGTGGTCGGGTCGAATTGTGTGAGTGAGTGGAAGGGAGTTGCAGGTTCAACCATATTCTGTTTTTTCACCTCCACGTCCATTTACGTGACAGTGGATCAAAGATCAGTCAATAATAATTTTAATAATACCCACAGAGGCGGGCCGAATTACTACCCACATTACTTAGACTCATAACAAATGAAATACATTGTCTGACAAGTGAATTCCATTTCACTTTGTTGCAAACCACACAACAAACTCAGCACACTTTGGATTTTTAGCAGATTACAAGTGATGTCGTTAAGGTATGACTACGCGAATATGAACTTGCACAGAACGAAAAGAATTTATCTTGCAGATGCGCTCCGATGCAAATAAACAACGAAAAAAAAAACAAACACAAATAGTCAATAATATATACATACTAGTACGAAGAATATACATGTTTTCGTACATACATATCAAGGGATATCAGTTGTGAAATTAGAAATAGTTATTCTTCGTAATTGCCAGTTGGAACATGTGGGTATTGGGAGTACTTTATACATGAAAATTTAATTAATTCAGTTATACACGCTCACCCATAATAATGAAAATTATTAATTAAATAGTCCATAGGTACATAAGTTCACACAGAAAGAATATTTTTTGTAAAATAAAAAGACGCTAACTTCGATCGGGCCAAATATTTTATACCCTCCACCACAGCGTTTATTCCACAATATTACTGGTGGATTAGAGAAAGGCGCAACAGTGCAGTACCATATTAGGAATATTATGATAATTTTTCTGCAAATTGCAGTATTTGTTTACTATTATTTGATGTTTCATTACTCTGTCCAGCAGTATTTTTGGAACAGAATATAATTTTGAAAGGGCATGTTAAGTAGATCATTTTTGTAGAATAAACTTATAGTCCAGCTGGCCTGAGTTTCTTTTTACAGCGGGTCAAAATTTTCAATTTTTGGTCAAATGAAGCAATATACTAAGCGAAAAAGTGTCGTAAGTTAATGTCCGAGAGAATTCTTATTATTAGAACTATATTGTGGAATTTTATGCGGATCATTTTTGTGGAAGTTCTTGGCCCTCTAGCTCCTCTCTTTATGGGTCAATTTGTGCCTTTTCTCGAGAAAAACAATAAAAGTCCTTTCAAAAAGGACATTTAAGTATTAAAATGTTCTACGAAAAAAATGGCCGGAAAATTTCAGTGGGGGTCATCGAAGACACCAAAGTTCAAAATAAAGCTCTTCATGCTTATAAAGTCGACAAACTAAAAATGTAGTTGTATGTTATGAAACATTTCATAAAAACCATGAAATCCTTCATAATATTTATTAAGACATTTCATAACACAAATATCTTATTGCTTATGAAATATTTCATATATCTGATATATGATATCTTTCTTTGATCGTATGAAACTAAGTTTCACTTATTTAACATTTTTTTTTTGAAATATGAAATGTTTATGAAAAAATTGCATGAAACATTTTATTTTATTTATGCATTTTTCATACATACACCCTCTAAGGCGTCACCGGGGTAATACTGCTTGGGCGCTGGCCGTCGCATGGTAACGTGCCCCTGTGCGTTGGCGCACCATGGTTGAAGCCTCACGGCGAGAATCAGATATTAACCCTCTAGATCCACTCTTTGTGGGTCAATTTGACTAATTTTTCGAGAAAATCAAAAAAAATCCTTTCAAAAAGGACATTTACGGATGAAAATGTTCTACGGAAACATTTTCGGAAAATTTCAGTGGGTGTACCGAAGACACCAATGTTGTAAATAAAGCTCTTCACGCTTAAATTGACAAACGTATACAAGAAATTACTACACTGAAAGAATTATCTTCCTACTATATATTTATGATTTGGTCTTAACCTCAGTTTTCATTAAAAAGTCGCCAAAGAAACACTTTATAAAATGTATGAAATGTATAAAGCACAAATTAATGAAAAGTATCATAGAATTTATGAAACATTTCTTAGAAACTATGAAACGCAGTTCTTCATTCGTTGAACTATTGTCATTATTTTTCATAATATGATTTATGAAAATTTTCGTAGATTTTATGAAGAAACTTCGTTAATTTTATGAAAAAGTTTCATAAATATTAATAATTTATACCGAAGTTTCCAATATAAGCAAAAAAAAAACAATCAATACATACCATCATTGCGAGAGTCTTTGCAATGAATATGTCTTTGACCTAAATCAGAGTACAAATGAGAATTCCGAATAAAGTCGACACACTAAAATGTAAGTTATGAAACATTTCATAAAAACTATGAAATACTTCATTATATTTATGAAGACATTTCATAACACAAATATTTCATTTGTTATGAAATATTACATAATATTTAAGAAATGTTTCTTTAATACAATGAAATATTTCTTATGAAACTTAGCTTCACTAATTTAACAATTTTGTTGTATGAAATATGAAATGTTTATGAAAAAACTTTACGAAACATTTCATACATATTATGAAAAAATTCACTAAATTTGTGAAAAACCTTTTATGAAATCGCTTCATTAATATTACGAACGAAAATTCTTTCAGTGTAGAGTGAAAATCCATGTTTTTTTGGAAAATCGATCTTTTTTGACAAAAGATGTGGGTATTTCGATTGAGCACGGTAAACATAAAATACGAATTAAATATTTTTGAATTTTGAGCTAAACGCTCCTGAAAACACCCCTAAAAATCATGTTTTTCCCGCACATTTTTTGTGTTGCAGTTTTGTCTGAAATAATAGACCCTTGAAAGCACTTTAAATATAAATTTTGATTCTTGCCTTAGAGTAACTTATTGATCGAAATATTGGACGTTTGTTGTGTTTTCTCATAGTAACAACTCAAAAATTTTCGTATTTAATGGTAGTATTTTACAAAAACTAAATAGCTGCAGTCAATACCTTACTAATGATGCCTAAATGATGAATATCGGACCGAAATTGAGAACGCAGCGCTCATTTTTGTATAATTAATTTTAAATTTTGGTCTCTGAAGAACATCTCCTGTATTAAATTATTTCACAAAAATGGTGTTAGAGACGTCAATTTTTGTTCTATAATCATCATTTATCATCATTCGAAAGGTGTTGATTCCTTCTAAATTCTATTCATAACACATTTTACATATTTTTTCCAAGAAATATAAATTGTTATCTAAATGTAACATAAAAATATTACACGGAAAAAACATGATTTTTAGAGGTGTTTTCAGGAGCGTTTAGCTCAAAGAAAGCTTGACCCAGCGAAGAAATATTTTGCAGATCAAATGTGCAAAATGTGTATATTTTTTAAACCAAAGCTATGTAAAATAGTAAAAACCTATTCCCATGCTATCCCTTAATATGGAAATTCTATATATACATACATACATACAGGTTGTACAAACCAAATTTCATTTTTGTAGCCATTGTCGTTTGACTATTACCATTTTTATCACTTTTTGTCCCTCTTCATCTTCTAAAAGTATGAACTTACCAAAAATATTTTTGATCGCGTTCCATCGCGAAAATTTTCCAAAAAATAGATTGTCAATCCTTGTTAGGGAAAAATCTCCCCTTTGTCGATCTTGTCCATTTTCAATCCTTGTTAGGGGAAAATCCCATGTTTTTTAAATAAATTGTGATGTTTCATTAATATAATTTTGAAATAAAATTAATTAATTTTATGATCATGCCCATTTAGGGGACGTGTTTGATAGTCATTGACTATATATCAAAGTAATAAGAAAGGCAAAGCACGAATTTCGAAATTCGAATTCATTCACCTAATTTTACAATTGTAGTAACAGCCGTTTGATTGGTACCATTTTTATCCCCTCTTGTACCATTTTCCCTATAATTAGAAATTTCCAAAAAAGCCTTTATGTTGCTCGTCTACACAATCAGAGGAATTTACATGCCGCATTTTATGATTATCTATCTGCAGCCATTTATTCGGCAAAAATTTTGTGCCTTTTTGGTCTATAAAGTACGAGTATCGTGTATTCGAATTCACACAACCTACGCGAAATATTCGCCGATTTTCACTATTCTAGCTGCAGCTGTTTAATTGGTACCAATTTTATCCCTTTTCTCACTATTTCCCCATAAAAGTAAATTTTTTGAAAACTTCCGTCTATGCACGTCTTGCAGTCGTTTTGTTGGTACCATTTGTATCCCTCTATTCCCATTTTACCCCCTTAAAAGTACAAATTTGAAAAAAACCTTTATTTTACATGTCTACTCAAGAAGAGTAATATACACACCGAATTTCGTGTTTCTAGGTACCATTTCTATCCCTTTTTGTCCCATGCCACCCCCTACAAATAACAATCGCTTTATGGTGCACGTTCACGCTATAAGGGAAATATGCATACCAAACAAACATGTTTAAATACTCGAAATATTAGGGGTATTTTTCCGTTCTTGTCGGGGAAAATTTTTCCCCTCCGGACCGATTTCGTCCACTTTCAATCCCAACCGATCTACAACTATTAGAAATTTTGGACGTTCTGGCTCCATTCGTTTAGATGCTAACGTGACTTCAACAGACGGACGGACGGGCGGACGGACGACACGGCTAGATCGTCTTAGAATTTTATGACGATCAAGTATATATATACTTTATGGGGTCTCAGAACGATTTTTCAAGGTGTTCAAGGTGTTGGATGGTTTTGGCTAAGCCAGTAATTTTAGATTAATCAACCGATTGGAGCACAATATTCATTGCAGTTGTTGCCTATTTGTGGATTTGAAACTCTTGCTCCCGAAGCGTAGCCAAACCTACTTAGCGAGACTTTAAAAAATATACAGACAATCACGACCATATGTATCTGCAGTTTGGGCTAATTTATATAAAGTCTAAAATCTAATGAATGATTATTTTTAATCCCACATCCCAGCGCATCAATCGACATCCCTATTACAGACATATAAACAGTGGTTTTGGTACATCCCGATATAAACACGGACATACTTTAAATATCTATGGGTGTGTGTGAGAGTGCCTGCATATAGACATTTGTATATATCTACAGACATACATATGTATGTATATTTTAAGATTCGATGAAATACTGCGAATAGAAAAATCAATATATTTTCCCGATACGAAGAATATTCTACGGAAATAAATTAACATGGCGGTGCAAGCCGATTAATTGAGTTTTCAGCATCATTAACGCAATCATGTGAAATAAAGTAAATCGTTGCGAGCGTATCGCATCATTTATTTGCGTTAGAAGTGAAACAACAAACATGTCGAGCGATGGATGATCAACGACCCACAAGAACGCTATGCACGATCACGGATCAGTGAATGTCTAAAGTATGCGCTATTACTTTCAATTAGTTGAAGCAGCTATCTCAATATACTCAATGCCATCTCTAAATTTGTACCACACACTATGAATTTCATTAGGTATATATGTGACGGTATCCGTTCACGAACTGGGGCATTAAACAACCATAATCCGAGTACATTGACCAATCTGATTGACAAGTCAAATGTGATATTTTTGAAATTCTTTGAAGAATTATGCTGATTGTTCTTAGTAAAACAATCGATTTTCTAGTGGGCAGACAGGTTCCGCAGGTTAGATTTTCAACATCCAAAAGATATGTGTAGAGTGATTAATCACAGAAAAATCATATTAATCGAATATTTCGAATAAACAAATTCACAGGTGACTAATAGCACCTATGAATGAGTAATTACTAAATTTATCACAAATTATTGAATTATTGAAATATTTAGATTTTAACAATAAATTTCGTTGAACAGCAATAAACAAAAACATTTATTGTTTATTTGTTGGTCATAATCTAATTCTTATGGGAAAATATAGGGAAAATATATACAACATCCTTAAGGCTTTTTGGAGATTCGTATAATATATAATATCTATTCTTATGACATTTAGGCGATCATTCTTGGAACTCTAAGGCATCTGCCAACAAAATATTATTTCAAATTTCTGTGAACAAAAATATTGTTGTACTTACATTCACGGCAATGAAAATTGTGCATAATCATTACTAATTTAGTCATTCATTTTTGGATACACAAAAGAAACGGGACATAAACAAATTTGAGATATTCAAGTTGAGCTAATAAATCCCAAGTAAAATATGGCAAATTCAGTTTGTTGAACCTACTTATACAAGGTGATCCACTTATCCTTCTTAAAATTAAAAAAAATGTGATTTGAAGATATTGAAATTATTTTTGTATTGTGTTGTGATTTTAGTCATTCATTTTTGGATGCACTAAAGATTGCCACAACAAATTTATAATATTCGAAAAATTAGATCGAAATAAAGGAAAACAAATCCGGAGTAAAATATGACAAATTCAGTTTGTTGAACTTATGGGAAATGAGTGATCCATTATTCCTTCTAAAAATTGAAGAAAAATGTGATTTGAAGCTAATGACGATATTCTTATGTTATGTTGTGGAAAATCGGTATTAAACGATACATCGACTTGAAAAAAGAATTACTGGTGTTATTCGTGAAAAAGAGCCGAAAACGATTGAAAATGTACTCAAAATTTTGATCGACCAGTCACTTGATAGAAATTATTTTCTATCCATATTCGAAGGTATTGCTCTTATCATTATCCCTTTGAGGATCATACATTTTTGGACGAAGCGATTTTGGCTTTGTTTTGATAATCGGAATCTTCGACAAAATAATAGTTACGTCCTAAATATTTGGTTTTCATTGTTTTTGTGATATTTCCATACAAAACAAAAACATTTTCAGACATTCAAATTCCAAAATTTGTTTTAAATGTAATAAGGACAAATATTTGAAACGATATTAAATTTTGTACCTTTTAACGCCTTTATAACGATAATTACTAATTTTTATACCCTCCACCTCCAGGATGTATATATTCTGGGTCGTGGTAAAATTCTAAGATGATATAGCCATGTCCGTCTGTCTGTCTGTCTGTTGAAAGCACGATAGCGGTCGAACGAAATGAGCTAGGAGGTTCAAATTTTTCCTAAATGTGTCTTATGGTTGCAGATCGGTTGGGATTTAAAGTGGGCGAAATCGGCCCAGAGGGAAAAAATTTTCCCTCACAAGTACCGAAAATACCCCTAATATTTAGAGTATTTCAGCATGTTTTTTGAACATATTAGCTTGTATTTACTTGATATTTGCAATAAGCATAAAAGGGCACCATGGAGTGATTTTTATTAGTAGGGGGCGAAATGGGACAAAAAGGGATAAAAATGGTACCTATCAAACGACAACAGATAGAAACACGAAATTTGGCGTGTACATTCCTCTAATAGTGTAGATATATAATATAAAAGTATTTTTTCTAAATTCGTACTTTTAAGGGGTTAAATGGGGATAGAGGGATAAAAATAGTACCAACCAAATGGCTGCACCTAGAATAATGAAATTGGGTGCATATATTCCTCTGATTGCATAGACACACCAAATACAAGAATTTTTCGAAATTCGTAATTTTTGGGGTTAAAATGGAAAAAGGGGATAAAAATAGTACCAATCAAATGACCGCAGCTAAAGTCATGAAATTCGGAGTATACATTTCTCTGACTGCATAGACACGAAAAATAAATGGTCTTTCCAAATTCGTGCTTTCAAGGGATTCAATGGCAGTAGAGGGATAAAAATTGTACCAACTAAAAGGCTACAGCTAGAATGATGAAATTCGGTGAGTACATCCCTCTAATTGCATATACACGTAAAATAGAGGCATTTTTCGAAATTCGTACTTTTAAGGTACATATATAATTGAAAAAGAGGGATAAGAATGGGACATAAAAATATCACAATTTTTGAAATATGATACTACGTACGGGCCACTGGGAGATGCCTATATGTCGACGAAAATATGTATATTGTGATGTACATATACGTGAAAATTGTTTTTACTATAATTTCATAACTGTTTTGACGGATTTTGAGAGGCAATGTGGTTGATCATATGTCCTCTTCGACACATAAACTCCTTATTCATGGAAAAGGGATTATAGAACATTTTGGGAAGATTCCCATTGGTCTTCTTTCAGAATATGCACAGGAATCAATAAATAAATGCCACAAGCAAACACGACTCTTTCACTCCAGAAAATGTTCGCGATATTCTACCAATGAGAATGTTTTAATTACTTATTATATTCTTCAGATCCATATATATCATCCTTAAGGAATAAATATATACAAATATGTCAAAACCCTGGATGATGATGCTATAAAGCTATTAGAAAATTCGGAATATGTTCATAGTCCCAAAGTTGTCTGCGAAGATTATATTATTATTATGTTGAAATAACAAACTTAAACAAATACAAAGTTTAATGTTAATAAGTGTATTAATCAGTTAAAATATGTATTTTTTTATTTTGTATGTAAAAAAACAAAAGAAGAATTACTTGGAAGTACAAATAAAATAAATAAATTTTTTAAACATTAATAACTTTAAAAATAATTAATGTATCTACTTAATTTTTTGCACACAACTAGAATATATCCTCAAAATAATGATAAATCTGCGCAAAACCCAAAAAGGAACCACTGTGCGCCGTCCAATTTTTCTGCACAAATATAAATGTCTATGGTTTGAAATTAAATGTGTTTTATCAAAACAAAAAATAAAAAATCGAAATACATTATTTTATTTGAAATTAATTTAAATTGGCAAAAACTTGTGAAAGTGGAATGATCGTTTTGTTTTTTGAAATTGTAACGCCCCTGAGGATGATTGACGAAGTTGTTCAAAATATCGGGAACAACAATTGAAAAATAAAATAATAAACAAACAAGATCTTGTTTTCATTTATTTGCGACCTTTAGCCAGACAATAATACAAATCATTAAGATCAAAGAACTATACACATCATAACATTAATTTAAAATTTAAAAATAACCCCCAATTTCATTGGTGGTTGTATCCGTCAACATAATCCCCCATGGGGTTTATGTCCGTTTTTATTACTTAAACGAAATAGAAGAATGTAATATTTTGTACAGACATTAGGTATTGGCGGCCATTGACTGGTCATAAAAATGTTTTCATCTGGGGTATGTTCAAAGCTACGCGGATTAAAAGTTTCCAGAATTAACGACCTTCGGTTGGGCTTAAAATATGTTTTCTATGGGACGCATCCAAAACTGTGCAGAGTAAAGGATTTCTTCGTTTGGACTTAAAGATTTCTTATTAATTCTGTATCAATTTGTTGCCTCTGTGGGGGAAGCGGGGCCAGATAGAGAGTTATTGCCCACTACATTTTTGTTGCCCCAAGCCTCCTCTATAAATCACTTCCGGTCATATTTGGTCTATGACTCACCTAGATAATTAAAAGTTCCAAAAACCCTTTTGGCACATATACTTGGGCAAAGGGTTAAATCAATAACTCTTGGAAAAATGTTGATTCGTGTTTGTTCTATTTAATTTAAAAATCTCTAAATGCAAGGTGTTTGATTTTGAAGAAGGTTGGCGTGTTTGAAGCGTGTTTGGTGTTGTAAAATTTTATGGAGGAGTGTTTATTCCGCTTGTAAGGACATTCAAGAGACCGGCGAAATTCAATCGTTGTAATCGATTGTCGTTAAAAGCGATACTATCCCATTGAATACGAATTTTTGAATTTAATTTGTCCCATTTGGCCTTTTATTAAAAGTATTGCCTTAAACATAAATACACATATTCATTTCAAATTCAATTGCAATAATTTGTATGGGTTTGTATTGGCTCAAATTCGGGACTTGGAACTTTCGTCGTTATAACCGACATGACGTCAAAGGCGATTTCTTTATAAAATGCTTGTTTAAATCTTCCGTACAAACAACAATGTGGTATAGGCTGAGTTTGCTGAGATATAAGTAAAAATGTGGCAATCCTACAACTTTTTACTCGAATTTTTACACTCGAATACTTCAACATCTGTGCTCATATTTAATAATGGCGACTACCATACATACATTTTCAAAAGGTAATATTCAGAATTATTTTTTATATTTAATACAAATATAAAAAATACCAAAATTTCGACATGATAGAGGAACTATTTAAATTCAATTGTATATAATTTTTGTCAGAAAATTATGAGTAACCTCAGATTTTAAGAATATTTTGAAACCCATCAAAAAACAAAAATACAGGATCGTGTGTTTTAATAATAATAATATATTTAATATAGTAATAATTTAAAATTTTAATAGACCAGGACTTCTCACAAATAACAAGCATACATATGTGAGTTATAATTAGGCTACAAATAAAGGAGACTCATTGTTTGTATCGGAAAATGTTGCCACTGAAAATCCTTTTGTTTTGTGCCGTATTATAATTCTAGTTAGCACTGAGAGTATTTATTTAACTAAACAGACATGTCAACATTTACTTAAAAACACGTTGATTTTGACTAACAACTAGACCAACCTGTAACAATCTAAAGGGTATTAAAACGCAAACAAACAATAAGCCAAATATGCGCCATCTATTTCATATATTGTCAAATTTTCAACAACAACAAAAATTGCTACCTCACTGCTTCTGATCACGATGCTGCTGAATATGACAACTACAACGGTGAAGATGATGCTCATCAGATTGGAGCCGATCAAAAACAACATTATGAGATTGAAGAAAGACGAAGATTATCCGAATAAATAAATTCTCACATTTTATGAGATTTCACCTTAAATTTCGAACAACAAACAACAGACATTTTCGAAAAATTCATACTAATTTTTATAATAAAAACAATAACTTAGCGTTTCTCTTGATCTATTCGGCTGATGCGAACACACAACAACAACATTAAAAATAAACCAATTCTCAACCGACTCACAAACATTCTCTGTGTCTGTCCGGTTGGCATTTTCGCGATTTGGGAAAAACTTGCTGTTTTACCCATTTACTTGTTTCAGCGTCGGCTTCTGTGAAATGGGTGTTTGTTTTTCGTTTTCCGTGTTTCTTTGCCTGCCGTCCAGGGTTGCCTCTTTTAGGAATAATTGTGGAACAATGGGAAACATTTACAACTTTGATAATTATTACTATCATATTATGGATTACACATATCATACTGATAACTTAATGATATATTATTATGGAAGTTTGTGTGGTCCAGGGATTTGCGTGAAATTTCGAAGGATAGTTATCACACAATGTGCAAGCATAATCAATTAAAATTTTTTTAAATTTTCTTATATGTTAAAACTGAAATCAAAATTTTTGACTTTTCTTAAAAAATCTAAAGTTTTAAAATAGTTATAATATTGGGCAACAAAATGAAAACCCACAGCATACGTTTTACCGCGATTTTCTTTTATTCCGGTTTGTAATCATTTATTATAAATTTGCATTCTATAAAATACAGATGCAAAAAGGTCTTGCTCCAATACATGTTCCAAGTTCAAATGAAATTCATTGATTGCAGACCGAAATAAAACAAACGAAATATATTGAAAACAACACACTATTCTACATTAATAAGGCATAGGTATTAATCAAAGAAATTTGATATACTAGTCGAGGATTGTTTAACTGAATTTGTTTTTGGCCTAATTCTGAGAAGAAACATAGGGTTGGAGGGGGATCATCCGCCACTTTTTTGAACTGCTGTTGCAAACAAAGGTACCAAAACGGCGAAAGTGTCCTATCCATGGGATACATACAATTGCATCGAACTAAATATTCATTTTTTGTTAGAGAATTACACATGTTTTAGTAAGAGATTAATAAAACAGAGTATTTTTGAAAACATCAATTTATTTTCAACAATTCCTACTTTATTTATTGTTTAATGAGTTTTCGAATCAAACTCTTGCTCACTGCCTTATTCAGTAACACGGTTATATTATTGTGAAAGGTCTTTTGTTTTCCACATCAAATATTTTTAGTAACACAGAAATCACAAAAATACGTCTGTCCGCGACAATAATATAAAAACTATAACAATCAAATTTGGTGGTACAAGAGATGATCAGTAACTGCAAGAATTTTCGCTTGTTTCGATTTAATAGCTTTTGTCAATTCTGAGATACGGACGTGCCCCAGCGGCGAAGGCTCCCTATCCTACAAAATTTATACTGAAGTAACGAGAATTGCTAGTAGTATATACATATAATAAATCCTTCATTGTATTTATGAAAAACATTTCATTATTCAAATATTTTCGATTACAAAACGGACATGGCTATAGACTAATTATATGTGAAGCAAAGTTTACAAATTTTTATCGAATTTCCAGCGAATTGTTTTTAGTATATATTTATTTTTTAGAAAGAAAAATATTTTTTTAGTTTTTCGTTTGTTTTATTTCGATCTGTAATTAGGTTTTTAGGTTTATATATATATATATATATATATATATATATATTGTTTTATTGTGTGTAAATTTATGTAAAAAAGCATTGTGCGAATTGTTGGCTTAAAGAGTCCGGGTATTTTGTTGAAAACTCGTTGCGAAGCCTTTTGAATATAATTTTCCAATAAACATTCTATAAAATATTAATGCTATTTTGTTTTATTTAGGTCTGCAATAAATATTATTTTTTTTTTAATTTTGCATCTATGTATATTTTATATAATGCAAATTTATTTACACCATGCCATTTGTAAATTTATTACTTGACTGCACACTACCTTTATTATAATTTCCGGCCTGTGAAAGCTTCACAGCGACCTTTCAACAACATACCTGGCCTCTTTAAGTAAATGATTCTCACAATCGAATGAGGAGCATAGCTCACTTGCCGAATATCCGTTTAAAAAATTACGCCAAAGAATAAAGCACACATGCCGCCGCACACTGGTTCAGCTTCATACGATTGGTGGCATTAAATATAAGGAAACATCGTAGAGCTTTGAATTTTGGTATAGGCTAATATTTCGTTATTATAAAAAAATGCTGAAAATTTGAAAAAAATCGGAGCACAACCACGCCTACTTCCCATATAACACAAAAGTTAAAAATCATTGTAGAGTCATAATTTTTGGCTCATTGCAAAAGTGTGTTTTTTATTTGATAAAAATATATACAAATAAAGTGCAGCAACAGTCATGCCCATATTAAATATAAATATCTGTAAATAAATGAAAAATAAATAATAAAAAATTTATAACAAAGTAATTCGTGTACCTTTATTAACATAACAAATTTTTTACTTCATCAGAAAATTCCAATATATCCTTCTTGGGCTGGTTACGATATGAATTTATGTATGGATCTGAAGATGCTAATAACATATGCATTACATCTTCATTTGTTGATATGCGATCCGTTTTTCTGGAGTGGTTTAGACGATAACTTCTGTAATCTTTATTACGAGCTTCCTGAGCTTCCTCCGACAACATGCCAAGTGGCAATATTGCTGCTGACACAATTTCACTCCCATGAATTAGCACTTTGTGTACAGTAATAGGCATATAGTACCAGCTGTAGAGTTCTATATATCGTTCTGCAGTGGCCAAACAATAAACTTTAAATTTATCCGTATCTATTTCAAAATTACTATTTATTACAGTTAAAATTGTACTAAAGCGATGAATTAAATTTTCATCAACACCAAGAACATCTGCCGCCAAGAAAGGATTTGCAAAAAAACGTCGAGAAGTATTGCCAGTGTTCGATGAGCCCATTTCATTTTCTACCCTTTCAACTTCTTCAGAAATTACATTTGCTGTTTCTTTTACAAATTGAAATTTTATTGGCCTACATAAAGCTGTTGATGATGGCCTTGGGTTTCGCCAGTAATCAGATGTACCATCAATACATTTCAAATTAAGAGGAACAATACTTGTCAAAAATATATTTTTGTCATTTAAATTGGGATCATTGAATTTTTGGTGGTATTCGCTATGACCCGAAGATCCATCACAACCCCATTTAGAAACAAGTTGTAGTTGGCTTGGAAGTACATCCGTTTCAGCTTTCGTTTTCGCCTTCAATATTCTGGATACAGTATGATCTAGTAATTCTTGCATACTGACTTTACTATAGTTCTCCTGTACTTCCAAATTTTTAGGATAACATTCTTTTTTAGCACTAAGAACTTGATGGTATGAGGGGAAAATATCACATCCAATTTCTTTGGCACTCCATCTTAATATTTGATACTGTTGTTTTGATAAACAAGCATCAATAATAAGGCTTAGTGCTTTTCTCGACTAAACATTTTCGACGTTTGTTCATCCTTATTTATTTTTTTTGCAGCTGATGCAATAAGTTCTGCCGAATTACTATCACATAGCTGCTGTACTTTAATCCTTTTAGCACGAGTTTGGCAAAGTTCAAAGGTTTTAGAAGGCCGACCACGTTTGACTTCATGGGAACACGTAGGTTTTTCATACTCTGAAAAATCTTCACCAAAACAGTACATATTTTCCAACCAAACTTCATTTTGTTCAACAAATCTGTCTTTCATACGTTTTGCATTGACCCACTTAGTTTTCAGTTTTGGTAAAAATTTTTCACTTAAAAATGTTTTAAATTTATCTAACTCAATAATTGACAAATTTTTATTATTTGTTGAAATAATATCACAAACTACATTAATGTCCTTATCACAATCTAATAAAAGATCAGAAATTTCATAATAGGATATCTGAAGATTATCCATTTTTAATAATTTTTATTTCTATTTTTCACTTCTAAGACAATAATCGAATTAGCTTTATTCATCTAAACACAACTAATAAACAAAACACCTGTCAACTTCATTTCAAAATCAAAAAGCTAACTACAAAAACAATGCAACAAACAGTCACAGCTGATGCGAAAAAAATGGGAAGAAATGCAAATTTGTAAACCTCATGATCATGATAGACAACTGTTTTACTATTTTTTTTCATATTTTATGTTTACGCAAATGTCAATTCAGTGCATTTTGTTTTGTTTTCTTTTTGTACCACCATTGCATTGTTGCTACAAAAGATGACCGAAAGTCAATTTTCAAAAATGCTTCTGCCTGACTTATAGTGTCATGGTAAACATGTGTGTTGTTGTTGCCTTTTGTAATCGCAACTGTTGCCTTTTGTGTGTTTTTTTACAACAAAAAAACGAAACAACAAAGCAAGCAAGCAAACAAAAACAAACAATGATGCACAATAACGCGTTTATGAAGGCAATTTTTCCTTACTTTTTTTAGTTTTTTATACCGGAATTGCTTAGGGGCAAAAACGGGCAGCTGAATTTTTTATGAATCGTTAGGTGAGATTACAAGCTTTAATTTGATATAAGTCTCGAGCTAGAGCACGTTGGAGATCAAAAGATGCAATCGATAGAAGTTTGAGAAAATAAATATTTTTGCACAATTTATAGTAGTAAATACAAAAAAAAAAATTGAGCTTCGAAATTTTTTTTCTTTTTGAATATACATTTCTTATTACATCTAATTTCAGAATATTCTAGTTTCATTACAAGAGTATATCTGAAGCAAGAAGTGATAGAAGGTAGCACATATAATACGATAATTTCAAATGCATTCATTTTGGTCAACTTTGAATGCCTCTGGACAAAAAAGTAATAAAGATATCGACCTAAAATTTTTGGTTCATGCTAGTAAGATTGTTTTCTACAAACTATGAAAAAATTAGGTAGATCTGAGTACATGAAAAAAATGAATTAATGCCGCTCTTGAACCAGTGTGCGCCGCCGTACAAGCATCTCATTGAGTTGCATATAAAGTGTGTGTATAATGTATTTCTTTGAAAATACCCAATAAAATTTCTGGTTCGAGTTTTGTAAGATACTGATTGTTAACTGTGATTTTTGAATTGCTGAACCCATTAAAGATCGCTTTAAATTTTAGTTCCTTAAAGGGTTGAATTTCAAGTAAAAATTTTAACATTAAAAAAGTAGTTTAACACATTGTCCCAAAATAATCGCTGCTCCTTCGTGAGTTAGGCAGTTTTTTACGATTTTAGTGCTATTTTTGATGCGTATTTTATAAAATCCGCAAAAACTTCCACATTTTTGGTCCCACTTGTGTTTTAAGGAGTTCACAGGAAAGATATTGATTGCTCAAGGGTGATTCCGTTGGAACGGGTGTGATACTTTTCCTTAAATATGTTTAAATATCTCCCATATGCATTGACTGAGATTTTTGCTATATTGCCAATTGAAAACGTCAGGTTAATCGGAATATTATTGCAAATTCAAATATGTCTTAGCGTTTTATATATAGGAGATATACTACAATCTAGAGCGTCATGGATGAGACCTTAGCTTTTACTTATTTTCTTTAATTCGGTAATGTTCTTCCATTACATGCCTTTATTCGTTTTTGCTTATCAAGAGAAGAGTTCATACACCGTCTTCTAAAGTATACGTTACCGACATCTCTTCATGAATATAGGATATTTAAATTGTAACGGGCGTGACATTTTGACATAAATATGTTATAGACTGGTGTCTATATTTGGAAAAGAAAATTTTCAGTCCTATTGTTGTCATATATATTTTTTTAATTATAATACAAAATATGTATTTTGAGAATTACGAATGTTTATCAGTGTTTTCTTAAATTATAAATTGATTTTGAAATTTTGTCGAAAAAAGGGTCACTTTACGTGTCATTACACTAAAGTTTCAAATACACAACTTATAACTTAAAACGTTCAAAAGGTTATATTTTTAAGAAAAAAAAATCGGCTGATAATCAACTAAGTTACAAGCTATTTAAGAAACAAATTGTTTAACTCGACAACACCTACGAGAAAAATTGTATTACACCCAAGGGTTTCTGATCTGTCGCATGCATATCTGGTACACATTTTCAACGGCATATAATTTAGATTCCGTAAAATTATAAAAACTTTTTCCAAATTATGGGGTGTATTTGTATTTTTGAAACAAAAATGAGAAACTTATATTTATCGAAAATCTACTTTATTTCTATACGATAAGCCTGTAAATAGAGTGAACAAAAAACCAGGTTTTCTGCAATGTCGGCTTTTCGGGTTTTTCGAAAATCGTGAAAAAAAATATTTCGAGATGTTTTAATAATATATTTTTTATACCCTCCTCCTCCAGGATGGGGGTATACTAACTTTGTCATTCCGTTTGTAACACCTGGAAATGTCGACCTGAGACCCTATATTTGATCGTCATAAAATTGTAAGACGATCTAGCCATGTCCGTCCGTCTGTTGAAAGCACGCTAAACGAAAGGAGCTAGGACGTCCAAATTTTACATAAATGAGTCTTATAGTCGTATATCTGTTGGGATTGAGACTAGGCGAAATCGGCCCAAAGGGAAAAAAATTTCCCTCACGAGGACTAAAAATAACCATAATATTCTCTAATATTTTAGAGTATTTAAGCACATTTTTTATTATTTCTGCTTTTACATGCTTTATATTGGGTGTGTGCATTCTGCTATTCGTAGGGGGTGAAATGGGGCAAAAAGCGATAAAATGGTACAGCTAGAAACAAACGAAATTTGATGTGTACATTCCTCTAATTGAGTAGATACATAATATAAAAATATTTTTTCCAAATTCGTAATTTTAAGGGGTAAAATAGGAACAGATGAATAAAAATGGTACAAACCATACGGCCGCACCTAGAATAATGAAATTCGGTGTTACATTCATCTGATTGCGTAGACACGTAAAATAAACGGATTTTTCGAAATTCGTACCTTTTGGGGTTAAAATGAAGAAAAGGGATAAAAATAGTACCAAACAAATGACCGCAACTAGAGTCATGAAATTCGGAATATACATTCGTCTGACTGCGTAGACACGAAAAATAAAAGGTTTCTTCCAAATTCATACTTTCAAGGGATACAATGGGTACAGAGGGATAAACATAGTACTAGATAGTAATAGATAAAAAGTACCAATAGTACTAGAGTGATGAAATTCGGTGCGTACATCCCTCCAATATTAAAAAACATATTTTCCTGTAATACTACTGCACTTCTACGAAAATCGACATCCTCTGTGCAATACAATCCATGGTGGAGGGTATAAAAAGTTCGGCCGAGCCGTTTTTACTTCTTTAAATTTAAGTATGTACATATATAGAGAAACCCCATCATTACCTTTCGTCCTGCAACAATTTTTCCCAAAATATCATAGCATGTTTTAACACCGTAAAAACTGCAAATTATATCTTGCTGAAATAGATAATCATTTTGAAAAACACATATAATTTTTTATAATAGGTTACCCCATTCTGAGATTCTTATATCTTGTAGAGAATAAAATAAGCTAAAATACATAAAAAATAAGCAAATAAATCATTTGTTTGAAATGAAATTCAAGGATTATGCGTATTTTTAGACATCTTGAAATACAAGACGTTTCACTTTTCTTTTATATTCGCAAAGGGGAGTTCTTCAACCTTTCAGACGATTCCAATGATATCAATGCGTCACATCAGCAGCGTCGATTTTTCTTCTGCCCATAAGAAATCTATGTAGAACCTATGACGAACTTCGTCATTTTAGACTCACAGTTTTGCTGTAAAGTTTTGTAGTTAATTTGCTACCCCTACTAAAAATTTCTGTGAGGCTTGTGATAATATAAAAAGTGACAAAAATTCACATCGAAAAAAGGGCACTATTAAAAACCGGTTGAAACCGACATAAAAACCCGGATTTCCCGGTTTTCCAAGAACCGCGATTTTAGGAAACCATTTTAAAAATAAAACGAAGTGTTATTTGGAAGGAAATATTCCTGCAGAATATCCAAGATGATGATTTGTTTAATAATTAACAAATTCACTGTGCATTCTAATTAAAAATGCTGGTGGTTCTAGCAACTCAAAGTATTTTTGAATAGTGTATGAACAATAATCAGTTTTATGTTTTCTTTCTCTTGTCGATGGCAACTCTGCTCTGTTGCCTATTTTCGCTTGAACTCGCATAATACTCTCAATTTGTTTTTGGCCGAAGCCAGAGGAGAAAAAACGAAACAAAAAAAAAAATTTTCGAACATTTTGCAGAAAACTGTGCCTTCTCGTCTGCAGCCACACCGAACAGAACAGACAGATTCTTTAGTTGAAATATTGTCTCAGTTATTGCGGTGAATTCTTAAATAACGGTTCGTTTTTATTTTTTGAATAAAACTTATATGCCAACAGTGTTTGTGTGTGTGTGTGCGCCTGTTTTAATAGAGAAAATAATGTATTAATAAATGAAATGAATTTATTAACTACAAAAAACAACGCGAATAATAGAAATGATGCAAAATCTCACGAAAAATAAAGAAGCACTGCCCTCAAATGATATTTGGTGCCTTAAATGTGCGTTGTCAAGTGTGCAAAAAAAGATAAATCCCAACCCAATTCAAATCTTCCTCGACCGAATCAATTTGAAAATCTTCTAGAACTTCTTCAAGCAGCTCTTACGTCATTTCATTTCATTGTGATCGTATACCTGAGTTTATAGACGAACGTACACGTACTCTGCTTGTCGTTGCGGTATTTCGATTTGTGAAAAAATATGATGTTTTAGAATTATTTTTAAATTTTCCTTCATTTATAAAAATTGATTGTATTTTTGTCAGGCCAAAGCGAGCAGAGCAAAAAAACATCACACGAATACAAATTTCTATTTCGAGCAAAAATAGCTGAATTTTCGTTAAAAGTTCAAACTGATTTCCTTGTCAATTGCAATTTAACGAATTATCTTTTAAACGGAACAAATGTTAACTGTCATCATAAATAATACTTATCTGATTGGCCAATGATTTTATTAAGTGCAGACCAAAACGAAAAGCATACAAGAATCATCATCATGTGATCAAAATTGTTTATATTTAAAATGAGATATGTATTTGCAGTGATCTCAGCACTAACAGAATTGAATTGAATACCCTATAAAGTGACATTTACAAATGGGCTATCAGAGGCCAAGGGTATTGAAAATTGTAATGAAATTAATTTGAAGCAAATGTTTTATTCAAATGGAGTTAACCGATCCCGGAAATAAACTGAGGTGTTGGATCGCTTTTCTGTTCTGATCTTTTGAACTGAATTCTAATTATGGTATTATCATTTTCTGGCTACATTTATTAGTCCTTTGGCCCATTACTTACTTTTCGATGGGAAAGTTAGAGGCTTTATGTTATTTTTGAAAGACTTACCCCAGCATGTTTTCCTAACGAATCAGCCTAAATAATACATAAAGTGGGCGTCAACTTGTATTTTTTGAAATTTTGACATATAAATTATTGCTAATCGTTTCCCGCCCCTTTTTATTTTCAGTTCTGTTCATAAGAAAAAAGTTGTACTTTTTTCGACAGAATACATATTTGTCCAGCAAACACTATTTGCTATAGTAAATGACCCGGAATTGTATTTATAGAAAATAATCTATTCACATCAAAATTGTCACAAAAATACATGGAAAACATTTACTATTGAAAAGTCCTTTTCCGGAGATTATACTGCAGAAAAAAGTCTGGGCCAACCTGTCTTTAAGTATACGATCGGCTTAGCGTCAGCAGTTGAGTCCATTTAACGATGTCTGTCTGTCCGTCCGTCTGTCCGCTTGTAATGCTTGTGATCAACGTATAGGCCTCTATTATTGTTCGATCACCGTGAAATTTGGCAGAAGTATTATTTTGTGCAAGTAAAAAATTGTTTGGTAATATGAAGAAAATTGGATTTATATTAGCCCCTATACAAATATTCCACCGATTTACTCTATTCATGCACAATAATCCAATCCATTTCCTTCCTTCCGGAAGGATAAAGCGAATTCTTTTGAACATATTGTTCTAAAGTGTCTACTTAACACTTATGGTGGTCATTTACAGTAAATAGAGTGGAGCGCTACGATCGCATTTTCGTCCTTACATCAAGGATCATACAAATCCTTGAAGATGAATATGTCATATAAGTTTCGATCGCCATAGAAGAGTTTCCTTCCGAACACTTCATGAACAGGGTACTGTCTTGTCTGGAGGATTTTTTGGTTCTGCTACTTAGCCCGAAGTAACATCTGTTTAATCTTTCGTTAAATCATAAGGTAGAATATTTATTTAGAATATTTTTGTTTATAGCAGTAGTGTCCCAGACCTGGTAATTGATAGTTTAAACCGCCAACATTGCCATTTTTTAGGTTTTTTTTGTATTAGTTTTATTTTGTGTTCGATTTTTATTGTAATACAGTCAACTATGAATTTGCATCTCCAAATAAATAAATCTTTTTGTTTGATTGATTGGATTCTTTTGAGATAATCTACCCAATTATCAAAATTTCTGGAATGGGAATTCCGACTGCCCAAAAAAAAGGATTTGTGTTGGATAATTTGATATTATGAAATTATGGGGACAATGCAAATCAGTTGACATTAGCGAACTAATTGATTCATATATATTTATAAATAAAAGAATTAATATTTTTCTAAAGCAATTTTTTAATTTTTGTTCCCTCTTCCCAAAATTTTTGTGAAGTTATTCTCACAATAGGTGTGATTACGTACACAATGTGATTAGCATCCAAATAAATAAAGATATATTCTGGATCATGATCTTATGACATATCTTGATATAAATATAAACAATACAAGTTTACAAGTTTTGAATGCGTTAAGTTTTACAAATGTTCACTTTGTTATTGTTTATTGAAAAAGTAAATATTCGAGGTTCGTAACGTAAATAAATAGAAACATTAGGGCGGGTTAATTTGTATGGGCGAAAAAAACGATCAGAGTCAGATAAAAACTGAATTCCTAGCCTCGGAAATCGAACTCAAATTACACTGTACGACAGTCCATATTACACTTGAACCAGATTATATACGCCTAAAACTATGGCTGAAATGAGTTAGTTGGCGTTTTTAGTTTTTTTTTCATATCCTCATCCTGTTTTCCCTTAAAAGGACTACAAAGTTCCAAAGCATATAAATTTTCAAAAATTATTTTAAAAACTTATTCGCACCCTATGATACTGGTATATGTGTCAAATTAAAGAAGAGAATATATGCTAAAAATACTTCAAATTTGAAGCTTATATCTGTATTAGTTTAACATTAACAATCATTTCAAGTTTTCCCTCTTAAAAAGTAAAATATGAGTAAACTAATGAAAGTAAAAGGGCAAACTTGAAATAATTGTTAATGATATTTGAAATATTTTTAACAGATATTATCTTCTTTAATTTGACACAAATACTGTTAACACATAGTGCAAAAATTTTATTTATTTTTAAAATAATAATAAATTTCCTTTAGAACTTTGTTCTGTTAAGGGCCGGTTCAAGTGTAACGAAAATATTGTCCTACGGTGTTATAGGACGATCTATACATTTTCGTCTGTATTTCTAAACTTTGAAATCGATTTCCGAGGGATAGGAATTCAAATTAGACCCATGGCTTCTTGGAAAAATATTCTTAGAATTTTCCGTAGATTACGTTTTTGTGCGAAAAAAATTCACCCTCCCTAAGGAACATACCTTCCCAAAAATATACAAATAAAAAATGTTTAAAGATTGAGGGCAGGTATGTTCTGAGAAAATGTTGGGACTGAAAAAATATGGAGGGTTGGTCATACACTTGACTCCCCCTATGGGTCTCCTTGGGGCAGTTAGATCGATAGCAGAAAATTTTATAAAAAATAGTTTTTGTATGGGGTTGGGAAAAAATTGTGTGTTTGGAAAAATTGTTTAGGAGGGAAAATTAATGGGGGTGGGTCTTACATTTAACGCCTCTAGCGGCGACTCCAGGGCAGTTATGGGCCTTTCTTTCATACAAAAGTTGAAAAATTAAAAAAATCATATGGGGTAGGTATGTTTTCATAAAAGGTGGGGTTGAAAAAACTATTGGAGGTCAGTCATAAATTCGACTCCACAAGGGTCCTCCTTGGGGCGTTTAGAGAGGTGGGAGTAAATTTTATAAAAGTCTAGTTTTTCTATGGTAGATTCCTTAAGGGGATGGTTGAGGTTAGGTGTCTTCGAAAAAGTATTGGTGACGAAAAATTAATGACCCCTCTGGCGGCGACTTTTGTAAATTGCTTTTTGTGTATTTTTGTCGTTTTCCACCACCTTTGTTCCCGATGAGGCACCCCAGGACGTGATGACGCTAATATTTTGCTAATGAGATTGTGTACTACCAGGTCAACTTTTCCTGGGTATTCCGCTTTCGAATTCGAAAAAAAAATATTATTACACTGCTCTAATGTACACATCGAATTGTATGATTTTAACTTTAGCCGCATGGTAGTACCATTTTTAAATTAATAGATGTGGGTCTTACATTAAACGCCTCTAGGGGTGACTCCAGGGCATTTCTTTTATACAATAGTTTGAAAATTAAAAAAAAAAAATTATGGGTTGAAGATAGAGAGAGGGTAGGTTCTGATAACTTCACTAGAGTCCTCCTTGGGGCAGTTAGAGCGCTGGGAGCAAATACTATCCAGCACATTTAACCCCAGTGAGGCATACCAAGACGTGTTAATAGAAATCCAATATTTTCCTAAAGAAATTGTGTAATGTCAAGTCAAATTTTTCCGGCTATGCCGTTTTCAAATTGGGAAAAAAAATGTTGTTGCTTGAACATAGCAACAACAAAACACTATGTGCATTTTTCGCGAATTACGATTACACACGAGAAGAAGTGTGGGCATTTGTTTGTTTTCGGTAACTACTGAAGTGGGATTTTTGGGTGTATATTTAAGTCCGAAGCTGTTCTCATTCAATTGAGTTTGCGAGGCAGATATACAGACCAATAATAACCGGAGTAGTTGCATTGGGCACTGATAAGGGGGGTAGCGTCCCTGCTAGCAAGCGAACCAAATAAATATCACACACTTCTTTTTAACACACTTTGTTTTCTGTTTAAGAAAACAAATAATTTCGAACCTGAGTAAGAGTTACAACAAAAACTAAAAAAAAATATTATCACTCCTCCCTAATGTACACATCGAATTTCATGATTTTAACTTTAGTATGTTAGTACCATTTTTATCCCTATTTTCTTTTTTACAATTTAAAAGTACAAATTTGGAAATACCCATTTATTTTACAACTCTACTCAATTAGAAGAATGTATAAACCGAGATAAAAGTTTCTACGTGTTTGGTACCAATCGTTTCACCCCCTAAAAATATGAATTTAAGAAAATTATTTGAATATTATGCAGAAATTTGTAAAAAACTACTTTAAATACTCTTAATATCGGAGGGAACATTTTTTATTTTATACTGGATCATCGATATACCCACAAATTTGTGTTAATTCTAAAATTTTTTAAAGTTACATTTTTTACATATGCCGAAAACATGGAAATGTTTAAAAAATATTTCGAAGAAATTAGTTGTTACTCTTACTTTTAGAATAAGGTAACGATATGCTCTAAATACTTGTTTAAATTTGAAATTTCAAAATGGGTTTGGTTTGCCACCACTATTAACAAACGCATAAAGAGGCCCGGAATTTCAGAAAACCCCAACCGATAGAGGGTATAAAATTCAGTCAGGTCGAATAAAAAAGAATTGCCTAAAATCCAATAATGGTTTGATTTATAAACAGTTCTTAGAATTTAGCACAGCTGTTTTTTAACTAACGTCTTATATACCAATAGTATAGTATGTTATTAGAGTTCTCACATCGTCTCAAAAGTGTGCAGAAACCATCATATCTATTTGCTAAAATCTCATCCACCGTCCCACAGTTATCACCACACTGTTTAACAAAAAAATTATTAAAAAATGAGCATAACAGTGACCTTCAAAATAGAACAACGTCATGCGACAACCGTCAAAGCTATAAATCATTTTCGAATATTTCATAAGTGTCAAACAAAAATTTATTATTCCGATCTATGTATCTATATGTGATTTAAATTGGTCACGAATCGACGCACACTTGAACGCTGCACCAAAAATCATTTTGTCGGGTCACACTTTCTCACACTATAAAAGATTTGTCAGCCAATTAAAAGTTAATACCGGAATTTTTCATTAACATCCTAGATAACACTCAGAGATTTTCAGCAGACCTTCAAAAGGAAATTTCAAAACCAAAATCTAAAAGAATTAGAAGAGAAAATATAAACAAAGCGAAAAATTTAAATTTTAATCAAATGTTATAAATTTTCTCAAAAAAAAGAAGAAAGAAAAAGAAAAACACACACAAAAACCAACGTCCAAATATTGCATAATTGTTCGAGGTGAAAACCGAAAAATTACACACAGCAATCAAAATAGAAAACTCAAACAGTAATAATAATAATATTAAAATATTTACAACAAATTCAAAAGAATACAATAAATAACACGGGAGAAAACGTGAACATAGCCACCGCCACCAGCAGCAGTATCAGCATCAGCACTAACAGCATCACCTTCAAACAGTTGTGAATTGGACAAGAGTTGACGCGGTCGATACGGAGAAACAAGCCAAGAAGCGCAAAATACGCGTCAGTCCGGTCAGTCATTTCGTTTCGTTCCGTTCGTTGGCTTGGCTGGTTGGGTTGACAACGCCGTCAGTCCGTCCGACACGATTTCTTCTCACTCGCCTGTCCTGTCCCGTTCAGTTCAGAATTGACGAGATCTCTAAGATTCTAATGTGACTACAAACGTACAACATACATACATATGTATACCAAAAATAAACAAGTGCGAATAAATAGCTGAGAATTTTGAAAATTTTTTATTTTAAATTTAACGTTATTTTTAGTGCAACAACAAATACGAAACCAAAGAAACCGAAACGCAAAACAAAAAACAAACATTGTTACGGTATCGGTACGTAAGTGTAAAGAATGCTGAAACCGAAGAAAAACAAACAACAGCAGCAATTGTTTAAAAATAAATTATGAAACAAAGTGCATAACAAAATATTTTAGATAATTGCAAAAATATAAAATTTATTAAAGAAAACCAAGAAAGAAAGAAAAAACAACCAAAAAATATTAAAGGTTTTATTTGAAAAAAAAAAAACACAAACAAGACAACATGCCTTTGTACGGTGATTCAAACTATTACTACAGCGGCGGCAGCAGCCCCCTGTTCGCGCCCTACTATCCCGGCTCCAGCAGTCTCGGCTCTACCTCATCCTCCTACAGCCCCTACACCTCAACCTACAATCGCGCCATCTCGGGCTCCTATGTGGTCCCCATTACGCCTTCTCGTACCCCCTCCTATTCCACGCATAGCCTGACCTCATCGTCACGATATCAGCCCAAGTTGACGACCATCACGGAGTCATCGCCGCTAATGAGTGTGGCCCGGCATTCTACGCTGATGCCTTTGACCCGCATAAATTCACCCAAATATACCAGCTACACCTCGCCCAGCACTCCAATCCATCACACACCCAAGTACACACCGCCCAAGCCGATATTAATCAACACCGCCGATATCGATGTATCGGCGAATCGTTATCGCAAACGCAAGGAGGAAGCCTTGCGGCAAGCCCAGCTAGAACATGAATCTGAAATGGCAGCACGGCGAGAAACCGAACAAGAGAAGAAATCAAAAAAAGTCGCCGACCCCTCAAATGAACCTGAAAATAGCAGCAAAGAGGAGGTGGAGGAACCGCACCGGAATCGTTCCACCATAAAACGTAATCGAGCTGTAGTACGGCTGTCCACCATACGTTCACGCAGCAAAGATCGTAACCGGAAAAAAGCAGAAGAACCCGAACCCGATGAAAAGAAATTCAAAGAGCCAGCGGGCACAGCTAACGAAGATCCCCTAAATGGCCGTCAAAGTTTAAGTGACAGTCAGGCGGACGAAGAGTCCAAAGACATGGAAATGCAAGAGTTAACCAACCAGCAGCTGGTTGGCGATTTAATTAAAGAACCACTGGAAGAAGTGATTTTGGAAGTGGATCCCAAACACCAAACCGTCAGAAGGCTGAGCATACCGCAATGTCCCACCTTCCATGACATCTGCGAAGACATCTCCTCTGATAAAATCGATGATGACCTCAATGCGGGCGCATTAAGAAGGCGAGCTTCAATAATCCAAATCCAAGAACAAAAGTTATTGAATCAATTGCAAAAATCCCCCTCGGGCTCATTTCAAATGATCCACTTGGAACGTCGTGGCAGCCACGACAGTTCAGATGGCAATGCGGTGCCACACAAGCGACATTCAAAGCGCCTCTCGAAGAAGGGCAATAAAGTGAGGCATAAGATAACGGCCACAGTTGATATAGAAAATGCTCCCGTTTTGGCAACTATTGATCAGGGAAAAGAAGTGGAATGGACAGATGGACAAAAATCGCCAAGACCAAAATTCACCGTCAACGTTGAATCGGTGGAGGAACATCACGAAATACACAAGGTCTTTAAGCTGCCGAAAAAGAAGAGTGTCAAAAGGATCAATAAAACAAAAGAGCACCATTTGCCCGAAGGCTTTATGACTTCGCTGCCCAAACCGCAGGCATCGCCCAAGAAAAAGATGGTCGAAAAGAAACCGAATTACAAAAGCACCGCTGAGATATTCACCTTCGATGAAAAATCAGTACAAGATGCTAAAAAAGAAGAGGAAATAAAGGAAGACATGGTGAATGGCAGTGAAAAACCTACTCAGGTGGAAACTTTGAAAAAGGCAATGAATGGAGAAGTGAAGAATATTGGCTCCCCAACTAAAGTCAAGGAATCTTTGCAAGACGAAACCAAAACTCCCACAAATATCAGCAAGGTTCTCAGTAAGACGGAAGACGAACCCAAAACTTCCACAAATGTCATCAAGGTTCTCAATAAGACAGAGGAGGAGACAAAAACTCCCACGAAAGTCAGCAAAATTCTCAGTAAGACGGAAGATGAACCCAAAACTCCTACAAAAGTCAGCAAAATTCTGGGTAAAGCTGAAGAAAAACCCGCTTCACCAAAATTATTGAAGACTGCCGTAAGAACAGATGAAGTCGCTAACAAGGTGGAGGAGAAACCCGCCACCCCAAAGACATTGAAGACCTCACAATGTGTGGAGGCTCCGGCTAAGAAAGAGCCTTTAGAACAATTCAATTCGCTTACGGTTGAACTTAAAACTCCATCTACACCTACTACTCCACCGAAAACATCAACCCCAAAAGAGGAAGCTGATAATTTTAGCACCGTAGAACCTAAAGCACCCACATCTCCCTTAAAACAGGACTCTGCTAAGGAGACTGCCCCTAAAAACGACCTTCAATCTTCCACCGACCTCTCAGCCAAACCCGTAGAACTGAAATCCACTCCAAAAACCTTAAAATCCTCCCAATCACTAGATGGCGCAACAAAGCCAACTCCACTCAAGACCTTGGAGAAGTCCAATTCAATAAACGTAGAATTGAAAACACCAACAACGCCAACTACAAAAGCACCTCTCCTGCAAAGTACCCCAGAAAAAGATAAGGTGGCTCAAGTTTCCAAGATGGAAACCAAAGAAAATGCAAAAACTTTGAAAACCTCCCAGTCCTTAGACAACGGCACGAAACCTACCTTAGCTAAGGCTTTGGAGAAATCGAATTCGGCAACGTTCGAATTTAAAACTCCCACAACCCCCACCACCCCACATACTCCCATCAAAGAGTCAATACCCGAAGAACCTGCTGTGGCCACTCCCAAACCCATACGAAAAGCTATCAAGAAATCCGATAGTGGTGAAGACTTTTGGGAGCAAATTGGTACACGCGAAACCATGTACATGAACAAACGTAAACATGAGCTCGTGGAGACTCTATGGAAGAAAAGGGAAAATCTGTTGGAGTCCACAACCAGCGAGGAAGTTAAGAATTTGGATGAAATCAAAACTTCTATAACCGAACAAAAAGAAGCGGCACTCAAAGAGGCCGACGAAGAACAACAAAATTCGAAAGCCACCGTGGAGCGTTCCAGTTCCAATGAGTCGGCTTTGAAAAAAGAAATCGTTGGCAAAGTTAAAGCGGAGGAAAAGCTGCAAAAGAATGTTTCACCCAAAAAGTTGGCCGTCACTAAGGTCAAAGAGGAGGAGAAACCCGAAAAGAAAGTGTCACCCGTTAAGAAGAAGGTAACAACTCCGAAATCCGAAGAAGTGCCAAAAACCCCAGAGACGTCCGATGAAAAGATGGTGGACAACAAAAAGCTTTCGCCCCTTAAGAAAAAGCTAGCATCTCCCAAAACCCCACAGAGCGCAAACGAGAAGACACCTCTAGATTTTGTGGACTCCAAGGAAACAAAATTAAATGAAATATTGGATAATTCTAAAACAAAAATATCTGCAACAGTCACTGAGGCAACTGCAAAGACTTTAGCTAATACCACTACGACCACGACCACTACTACGACGCCGACAAAAATAAACGGGCAACACGCCAAGTCACCTGAACGACAAGAGCAAGAAGAGCAAAAGACAAAACAAACCGCACAAGCCAAAAGCAACAACAACAGCACCAGCAACAACCAAAACGAATTAGACATTAATAAAACAACAGCATCAGCATCACCATCAGTCTCACCAGCAACAACAACAGCAACGACGACGACGAAAACAAATGGCCAGCCAGCGTTGTTGGCAAAAGCACTTACTGCGGCCAAAGACAACAACGTCAAAATTACTGCAAAATCGCCGACAGAGGCATCGACCACAAAACAACCGGAAACAAAAACGGTGGCGGCGGAAACGAAAGCAACCACTGGCGCCGTAGCCACGAGCAAACCGAAAAGCACGGACACAGAGGCAAAGCCAACGAAAAAGAAAACACCCACCAAAGCCAAAGCACAAACGCCACCAAAAGCAAAGGCGAAACTATCGCCACAAACTGTCATCAACGCCGATCAATTCATTGCAAAGGCACCTGCAAAGCCAAATGCATCGCCGGCCAAACAAGCCAAAACGACGCTGGCGGCGTCGACAACGACGACGACGACGTCACCCATCAAAACAAACGCAGCACAAAGTGCACCCACCAAAAAGACGCCTGACGGCAAAAAGAAAACTACAAACGCGACCTCTACCAACGGCGACGCCGCCACCACCACTGGCATTGCTACGGCGGCGGCGGCCACCAAGCCAACTACGAAGACGGCGACTGCGGCAGCAACTGCGACTGCGACTACAACCACAAACGACCACGAAGAAATTCGCAAAGAAATCAACAAAAAGAGCTTCGCCGAGAACAACAGCGGCAACGATGAGGTTATCAACGGCAACAGCACATGCGGCGGCAATTTATCAAAGTTCGCAACAGTATCGAATTTGGCACAGTGTTTACAAGACGTTGACGCAGATATAGGCGATTATATACCATCGTCCGCGGAAATTAGTGAAGACGAAAATTGTACAGACGACGACAGTGATTTCGATTATTCCAGTATAGAAGGTTGGGAAAAATTCACACCCAGCATGAAAAAGAAAATCAAGCAACGTCGCCGCAAGGAGAAGCAGGCCGAGCAGGCCCGCTTCGATCCGCAAAAGAAAGTAAAAATCGATACAACACGCAAGTTATTCGTGAAAGAAGAAGCACCGCGTTACCCACTAGTCGCCACGCCGCGTCCCCTCTGGAAGCGCGAGAAAATCGTCTATCCCGACGAAGATTCCGATGAGAGTGATAGTGAAGAAAGCGGCTCCACCGAGGAGACCGACGAGAGTGACGAATGCACGACATCAGAAGAGTACGAGGATGAACTGAATCCTACAGCAGCTTCTGGTGGCGCCGCCAGTGGTAGTGGCAGCGGTGGTAGCAGTAGTGATCCCAATATTATACGCATGAGTACCTGTAGCAATGATTCTGGTTTTGAGGGTGGCACTGCGCCTTCAAGTCCGAAAAAAATGCTAGGTAAGTCTAGTCACGTATCCATTCCTTTCGTCCACCACTATGTATGTATGAGGCAAACAAATAGTGATCACTTATTCTTCTTCGTTGTGTGAATGAAAGGTTTCACGCGAAAGCCAACAATTGGCACAAAATTCTTATTAATGCGTTGTTTATAAAAATGTTCAACAGAATTCTTGTCTGTGCACAGACATACATATAAAACTTACTATGTACTAGTACATAACTAAAAATATATATTCCGCCTTCGTAAATGTTTAAATTTAGTGGGTACTTGCTATAATTTGTGCACAGTACTAGCAGCAAAATTTGTTCAACTATTTATTTTTTCCACGAAAAGGGCACATAGTAACGAAAGATTACTTTTTATTAGAAGAGACTGTCTATAACTAAGCAGTGGTTGGGTTCCACATCTCTGTCACTCATATGTATCTTGACTTGTACAAAGGTCACCGAATAGTCTACTCTGCGAGAAAAGAAGTCCGTTCCACTATTTGCTCTGAATCCAATGAATTTAATTTAATTGTCTATAATTAACCAGTGGTTTGCTGCTATCACTCAGAGAACTTCCAAAGCCTCTCATACGAAAGATTAACGAGACTTTATCGTAATGTCCAAATGTCACCGCATAGTCTATACTGCGAGAAAAGAAGTTCGTTCCACTCTTTGATCCGAATCAAATGATGATCATAAATAAGAGAGATTGTCTATAATTAACCTGTGGTTTGGTTCCACCACTCCACTCATACCACTTCCAATTCCACTCATACGAAGGATTAGAGAGACTTCATTGTGTTTTACAAATGTCATTGCATTGTCTACACAGCGAGAAAAGAAGTTCGTTCCTCTCTTTGATTTTTTTTTTTATATTTATCTTTATTTGCAATCTATTTACATATAAACATTAAGCAAATTTTATATCTTCTTAAACAAATGACAGTGCTGTTAAGCCTCATTAAACTTAACAGTTATTAAATATATTACATTTATAATACAGTATTTACATTAATAACTATAATACAAAGGGAAGGTCAAGAACGTGGCGCCTTTTTAGTCTTCTAAGTTCATTGCTGTCATCAAGTAAATTTATTGCCAATATATTTGGATGGAAACTTAGTTTGTTTAGGTAGTTAGTACTGAATCTACAAATTTCGCTTCTTACTTTTACACTCAATAATAGGAGAGACTGTCTGTAACTAATATGTGCTCTGGTTCCACCACTCTGGGAGCTTCCAATACCTCTCATACGAAGGATTAGCGAGACTTTATCGTGTAGGACAATTGTGACCGTATGAGAAAAGAAGTTCGTTCCACTCTTTGATCTGAATCATAAATAAATAATCAGTGGTTACTGGTTTCACAAATCTGAGAACTTCCAATACATCTCATGCGAAGGATTACAGAGATTTTATCGTCTTTGTTCTGAATCCAATGAATTTGTGAATTTTACGTTAATGATAAGGTTTTTACATCTCTCATACACTGTGTTTCATTTTAATTATTAGATGAATATTAGTTGAAAACGATAATATTTTCATATCTTATAATGAATATGATACACATATATCATGACGATATTAACGTAGCAAAAAAAAAACATGTAAAAACGATATTGAAAAGTAGCCTTAAACAGATACAAAGTTATATATTTTTCATCAATCGTCCTATCAACGTGGAAACCCCTTTCCCTAATTCATCAAGGTTACAAGTGGTGCCGGCACAAGAATATTGATATCTCGAACATGTAGTGGTCATTGGGTGGATGTTCTGCGCTACTCCCTAGGACGTGATCATAATTTGATGCTGAATAACAAGACACATAGGGTGATAGAGATACAACAGAAACTTCAACAAACGAATTAGTACCTTTGTCTTAACGATTTCGGGAGCCATATTAAGAAATCGCTACGTAGTCTTATGAAGGTACATAAAACACATGTACATAAAACACATATAGCCTTTTGAAATAGAGGAATAATCATTACGTCAATGATACAACTGAATGTAAAACAAAATGTTATTGCACCAAAGAAGGAACTTAATAGTGTCAATGATTGATTTCCATTCAATATACAATGTATCAACGATTAAATACATGAAGGAAACTTCTTATCGAATAAAGTTTTTTTTTATATTAAAGAAATCGGTTTAGTTGAGGAAACATTTTATGCCACATCTATAGGGTCAACTTCAGTGCAACATTTCTAGCTTCTAACTTCCCTACGAAGTAACTGTCCTGAAAAAAATCCATAAGAATATATGTAAGAACTGGTCCTATAAAGTAAATAATATATCTATTTCTTTAATAAATACACTTAATTCTTATGTATATTTAAATATAAATAATAAAATGAAAAATAGAAGCTAATTTGAGTTCATCTCTCCAAATATCTCTCCAAAAGACATGTCCGAAGTCTTTTGAGGTGTGGTCCAAATAATGACCTTTGAGACCGTTTGTAAGACTGGTATTAACAGGCAGCGGACATGTCCAAGTAACGCCACAGGGAGTCAATTCACACCACCAATGACGAACCCAAAGATACTAAAGAAGAGAAGCGCCCCGGTAGTCGAGTTGGTAGCGTGCTCGGCTATCAGCGTGGGGGTTGTGGGTTCGACTCCCACTAGAGGCTCTGGTCTGTCGCTGCAATAACTAGCTACAATGGTCTTAGTCACCCCGGCTCAATCCCTGGGCCCAAAATTAGAATATAAATTTACTTTGTATTGTAATTCATAATAAATAAAAATACTAAAGAAGAAAAGTTGTGTTATGGCGAAAAGTGAAGAACAGAACTTTAGTACGTGACGAATTGGGAGACAAATTTCAAAAATAAATTTGAATGTAATTGCCCCTTAAATTGGCTTTTGATGAACGGAAATTTCATTTTTAAAATTTTTCTTTACTAATATGCCTAGATAGTTCCAAAAAACGTGTAATTTTACAAAATTTCGCCTTCTTTTGACAAACAAAAGTTTTCAAATAACTTTTTGTTTAATTCATATAAATTAGTTTTTCTTTGTTCATTTAACAACTAATACATATTTATTAAACCTTTTTATTGGGTTTTAAAATAATAGAATTTAAATGACATCCATAGTCGTTGATGCATGTGCAACATTCGTTATTCATTACTTCCTGCAGAGTTGCAGTAAGAATTGTTTCAATTGTTTTTTGATATTATTGTTTTAAATCATCCAATTTTTTTTTGATTTGATTTATAATCTTCCTATTGAAGCTGGGTGCAGTGAGGTCAGGAGACTTTGGGGGCCATCGAAATGTTGAGTTTCTAGAAATCCGCTTATTGGGGAACTTTCGCAGCAATTCTCTCATAGCAGTGACAAGTCACATCATCCTATTGAAAGCACACAGCGTTGAAAGGGATTCACTTTCGATGCAGTTCTGCAAAGAAAAAACTCCTATAAGTAGTATGGTAGCAGCATTCATCAGCCACCCTATTTGTTTGTATTTGTTGCAAGAATATTTTAACTAAAATATTCTTTAGATATTAACGACACCTTCTACCCATATTTGTACTGCAACAATTATTTCAATTTAAAATCAAAATTTTGCAGATGCATACATTCGATTTGAACTGGGATACTGTTGTGTCTCAAAACCTGTTTGCATTTATATTTTATCAAATGCAAATTTATTTACAAATGATATGGTGATATTTATTATTACGCTGTGCACAAGGATGGGTCACGAAAATAAATTACAGCGGTGACCGCCCAGAAATGAAGATTGGATTGTTTAATGATGATCTGAAAAATATTTTGTCGCTGGATCTAGCCATCTGTGAACTAAACGTTCCTGAAAATACATCTAAAAACCACGTTTTTCCCGTGTAATTTTTTATGATGCATTTTTGTCCAAATTTTTTTCTGAATTAATATACCTTCGGAAGCACTTTAAATAAAAATTGTTATTATTGTCTTACAATAACTCATTGGTCGTATTATTGGACGTTTACATTGATTTGTTGTGGGTTTTCAAAGTGACAGCTACAAACTCATATGTCTTGGAAACATTTTAGAGAAAGGTGTTATTAAAAATAAATAGAAGGCATCAATAGCTGGGAAATGATGCTGAAATGAAGAATATCGTACGATAAATTACGTCACTGACTCCATATTTGTGAAATAATTTGATAGAGGAGATGGCTTTTCAGAACCAAAATATTCAAACACTTTTTACAAAAATGAGCGCTGCGACGTCAATTTCCTTCCAATGTTCATCATATAAGCATCATTCGAAAGGTATTGACTGCAGCTATTCATTTCTTATAAAATACTGACAACCAAATACGAAAAAGTTTTCAGTTGTCACTATGTTCCCCACCCACATGTCACTCTCAGACAAGAATCAGAATTTATATTTAAAATGCTTCCGAGGGTCTATTAATTCAGAAAAAATGGAAAAAATGAAATAATGGACAAAAATGCAACGTTAAAAAAATTACAGGAGAAAAACATGATTCTTGGAGGTATTTTCAGGAGCGTATTGCACACAGATGGCGTGACCCAGTGACAAAATATTTTGAAGATCATCATTAAACAATCCAAACTTTATTTTGGTGGGGTGACTGGAAATTGTTTTTCCAATTGTATGGCCCGCGATCCAGCCTACTGTGCACTACCTTTGTTATGATTTCTGTTTCTGACGAAAAAGAAAAATTAAAAATAAAAATTTCTGAAAACTCTCCTCATTATCCCAAATTTTGATATAAATATCCATGAGAAACAGCTACCTAGATTAGATCCTGGCGTAATAATGTAATATTGTCCCCTCACCTTACATACAGGTAGCAAATTCTTGCGAATAAGTCTCTTGTCCATCACCACTGGTGTAGTGTATCAATACCGACCGCCCATGGTCGTTATATATGTATTTTATTTTATACATATGTATATTCAAATAAACTTTTCACTTCTATGAATTTGGCTTTATTCCGTTTTCAATAATATAATATTCTGCGAAAAATAATAATGTTAATTTTATGTACATTTATACATGATCACATACATACATATCTATCAATATACATATGTATGGCCGTGTGTGATCATTGATTTAAATACGTCTGTACTTCTAGCTAGATATGTTTGCAGTACGTGAATATCTATATACCTATTTTTGTTTGTTTTATAAACAAAACACGAGCAAACAAATTTTATATTTGCACAAAAGAAATCACAATCGGTGGAAAATGGGATGAAAAGATTATGGAAAATAAATAAAACAAATGAAAACAATTGGAAAATGTCTTCGTAATTGTGTTTCTATGAATTGTCGTAGATTATAATAAATACAATTATATATACATACATGCATTTGTAGACATTCCCACAATAATACTAAAAATATTTCTTTTAAATTCTATATATAATAGGTACTATATGTGTTGACTTAAGTGTGTGCACTGAAAGAAATGTGCCTAATTCCTCCAATTATGACTAAAACTATCCTTCATTTTGAGCAATTAATCATTCCTTCAGCTACACAAGTTTCTGTAGCGACTAGATTTGTCGATTTATAAACAAATTTCTGAAAAACTCGAGTAGAGTAATTTTGGTGAACCATATCCTCTTCAAAATTCCAAAGTCTGGCTCTCGTCTAACACAAACATCTCATTTTAAATAGAACATTTCCCGGAATAGAAAATATGCTTGCAATTCATTTCTTTGCATTTTTTATTCGTTTATTTATACAAAATATATAAGCTTAAACTATAAATAAACAACTAGTATATAATATAACCGATTTGAATACGCTGTCTCATAAGCGGGCTCTCTAGTATACTTATTATTATATATGTATATCTTTTTAGAGTTTAGTATTCAATTTTAAATACGTATATAATTATAATTCATGTAACGAAAAATGATAAAAAAAAACATTTATTTTGTATTGCAAGAATGTGATCAAAGCTACAGTCAAGTGCATAAAAAAGTGTGGAAATCTTGTTATTCAGTAAGCCTCCAATATTTTTATTATTTATGTTCGGAATTCTGTTTACATCTCCGGGATAAATGATTGTATCAAATCTTGTATTGTCTATGTTAAGTTCATTACAATGTATAGCTTTAATATTGGCTCTCCCCTAAAAATATGGTAAATTATAGGAACGCCATTTTCGTTCTGAATAAATCCTTTGCTATCTAGGTACAAAAAGACCTCAGGTAGTACCCCTTTTTATTGTGTTATATACATATTCAGCACTGGCATAATATGGCGCCAAAATTAAATTATTTCCGTGCATTGTATGCTTCTCACTATATGGTTCCTAATAAGATGGACAATGAGATTATCAATTCTACCTACTTTAGTACAGTTTCCTATTTGATATGTATTTCGTATAGTTACTACTAGGCGATCTATAAATGGATGTGCATGCTCTCAGACATTTCCTTTCAAAAATACGTATTTTTTCCATATAGGATGGTGAAATATTAAACCAAATCTGGCAACCATATGTTAAGATTGGACGGATTAAAGATTGATATATATTCAGTTTGAATATAAAAATGTAAATTCCTAGATATTTAACTATTTGTTTGTTTGGAATAGTCTCATTTCTAGCCGATTTCATACCGAACTCTTTCCAGCGTGTTTTTATATCGAAGTTGCATTTTCCAACTGCCATCATATTTAAATAATGTTTCCTTTAAATTCATTAGAAATGTTGAGTTCATTAATTGAACTGAGATATACGTTCAGTTTTCATGCAGAAAAACAAACACGCATAATTATTCTTGGAAAGGAACCGAATTTGCTTTATATTCATTTTTGTCACAACAAATGAAATTAACTTCTATCTTAAACTCAAAAAGGTGAACCCTATAATGAGTTAAAATGAACTAAAATTTACGAAAATTGAACTTCGTATAGCGCTACAGCAATATTTCCTCATATCAAGTTCAAACCTTTCCTTGAAGGTAGTACATGCTTTGAACTTGATGCTAGTTGAAATTTCTTCAAATCAAGTAAATATTTACTCAAACCGCGGAAAATTCCAGAAATTTTTTCCTAAAACCAAGTAAATTTTTACTAAATTTAAGTAACATTTTACTGAAATTTTTCTAAAACTATGTAAATTTTTACTCAAATCAAGTAAATTTTTACTTAAACTGAGGACATTTTTGCTGATTTTTCCCTTAAAACAAGTAAATTTTTACTTAAACTGAGGAAAATTTTTTTAACTTAAAATAAGTTCAATTTAACTAAAAATGAAACAAATGGTTTTGCTTCAGTGTATGCAAAACTAATACAAAAACTGACAACATGAAATACTTTCCAAAAGTTTCATGATACCTCTGCCATAAATATTTCAGCTATGGTTGTTTAGAATAATAACTTGAAGTATTTAAGAAATAAGTCTCTGTAAACGAACGAGAATTGCTTCTTAGATTAATATTCAAGAATTTTCTAAACAATTTCAAGTGATTTTTTATAAGTTCATTAATACTTAAATGTATGAAGAACTCGGCACAAATTTTAGTAAGCGTATTAACTTGATTTTAGGAAAAGCCACATCTTTTAGTTAAAATTTCCTAAATGGAATTTTTTTCATACAAAAAATTTCTGATTTTTTTCTTACTTAAAATCATGGAAATAATCTTCCACATAAGTATGAATTTATTCAATTGTAAGATTTTTTTATTAGATCCAAAGAAATGTTTTTAAGTAAATTTGATGCCCTATTTCTAGTAAATGAACTATTTATTTACTATGACTTTGAAAGAAGGAAACTTTACTCATACTTAGTTAATTTTCCTACTTTTAAGGAAATTTTTACTGAACTGGAGTAAAATTGTTGAACTAAATTGTAGTACGGATTTTATTCGGATTTAGGAAAGCAATTTTTCTGGTTGTACAATTTACATTCGTTCCACTCTAAAGTTATTTAGCCGGTACATGAACATTAGGATAGTTCGAAATTACATTTTTTCACATCGAGTATCTAACATGTATTTTTATCAACTCAGAATTATGTCTGCATAAACACTTTTCATTGAAATATTTGCTAAAAACATAAATATATTCACAATTATAAATAAGGTGTATATTTCCATCTTTGTCCCCAATTCCAACGAATTACCGCCTACACTTACCGTCTGTTCGTTTCTATAAAAAAATTCCTACGTAAGAACCACTTTGGCTTCCTCGTTGTCATGTGTAATTTACAAAAATTTATTTCTCAAACAAATGTTTATTTTTTTGTTGTTATAAAATTGAAATGCTTTAAAAGATGTTTGTACTACAAACAGATATGTTAAGGGGTGGACTTGTTTGGAGTGATGAAAATTTTAAACTTCATCATAACATTGATATCATGTATATCTACTTTATCGAATCTTTGATCTTTGTTATATCACCTATTTTAGTTCCAAATAGTCAGTGCTTCTTGGAGATACTATAAATTTTTAATCGCTATCTTTAGAACCGACTTAAAAAAGCTATTTGGACAATTATGGTCAAATTAGTGTTTTCTATGTATATATCACTACTTTAATATATCTTCCCTTAATATATCTAATCTTAGGAAATTATATGACGAATGTTTTGGATCCATTAAGTCTTCGTCCGGGCCTTTTCACAGATTATTAAAACAAACTCATCGTATTCGAACAATTAAGAAAAATTAATAAACGTTTTAACGATACTCCGAAAATGCTCATTTCTTAGCTTTTGGTATTACAACTAACACAAATTTTCCCAAAATTATACCCGAAGGGGCAAGACCTTATCTTTATCTATATAAAAAAATTGCATGCCATAAAATATAGATGCAAAAAGGTCTTGAGGCAGGACAACATGCCTTGCAAATGTTCCCACAAATATACCCGATTCTCTTAATCTATGTTCAAATCAAATATTGATTACACTGTGGAACAAAATGAAACCTTTTCGAAAACCCCAAGTACATTGGTATATTTATACATTACATTTTTGTGGAACATTTTAACCTTCTAGCTCTTCTATATAATTGTCTTTTTGGTACCTTTTGTACAAAAAGACAAAAAACACGCCTTAAACAGTGGTTTAACGAGTCAAAATGTTCTACAAAAATATCTGTCATACAATTCTACTATGACTCTCTGAATACAACAAAACTCAAAACATAATTTAAATGACTGAAATAAGTCAAAACTTTAAATCCATTTATATATCTTTCACTAGGTTTTTATGTCGTTGTGCATTCGTCTGTAGCACCCAAAAGGAAACTAGATATACCCATCATTTATTTATACAAATCGGCTTAGAAGCACTTTCTCATTCCATTTAACAATATCCGTCTGTCTGTCCATCTATTCTTGAAATCGAACTACAGTCGCATTTATTTTTCCGATTCTAACATAATTTGGCACAATTATGTTTTGTGGGTCAAGGACGAACGCTATTTAATTTGAAGATAATCGGTTCAGATTTAAGTATAGCCCCCAGGCAAATGTCGCACACCTGTGACAAAAATGGGTTAGATCGATTCAGTTTTAGATATAGCTCACATACAAATTTCGCTCTCGATTTTCGGCTCTAGAGATCACATATTTTAACCGATTTGTTTCAAATTTGGCACAACACCTTATGTTTCAATTAGAAACATCTATGGTGAAAGTGAGTCAGATCGGTTGAGAGTTATATATAACTCCTATACAAATTTCGATTTGACTTTTTCGGCACTAGAGATCATATTTTAACCGGTTTGGTTCAAAATTGGCACAACACCTTATATTTCACCTAGAATCGTCTATCGTGAAAGTAAGCAGATCGGTTCAGTCTTAGATATAGCTCCCATACCATCTTCGCTCTCGAATTGACTTTTTGACACAGAACCTTATAATTCAAATAGAACCGTCTATGGTGAAAGTTTGTCAAATCGATTCAGATTTAGATATAGCTTCTATTCAAATTTCGCTCCCAATTTGTCTTTTTCCGCTCTCCAAACCATATATTTGAACCTATGTTTTTAAAATTCGGCAAATTACATTTTATTTCAACTTGACAACAGTGGGTCACAAATGTCCTTCCATATATAACTTTTTTCTCTCAAACACATACCTTTAGAGATTTTGATGTAATTTGGCAGATTACATTATATTGCAGCTGGAAACATGCATTGTCACATACATGCATTGGTCACATCGGTTCATGATACCAATACAAAAATCGTTCCCGATTTCACGAATTCAATTGTAATGGAGTAGACTTTAGCCTTTTCTTATTTGTTTCCATTAAAGAGTGTCCACGTTTTCGAAAGATTAAGCTTTTTTGATATAAAGTGGATATTTCAGTACAACACGGTAAACAAAAAATATAAATTGGATATTTTTGTAAAATTTTGTTTTTCTCGGGAGATACAACTAAAATTATTAAAATGACATGAATAAAGTGAATCGCGATCTACCCAAAGGATATCTTTTCGCCAATGAACCGCTTTATAATCATTATATCATAATGATCCTAATATATGACCAACTCCAGGCTCAATATCTCTTGCGAGTATATATTGTTTTCGTTTATAAAATATCATCACGCCACAGCAAACACACCCTATCGACTGTCGTTGGCCCGAGGCGGGCTATAATGGTACAACAAATGTGGCGTGTAATACCAAACGTATGCGTAATGTGTCATAAATGAAAAATTATTGAAAAGAAAGAATTTTTATGCGAAATCAGAGAGAGAGAGAGAAAAAACACGAAACTTATTTCAAGAAAGTGAACTCATTGCAATAAAGAATGTCTTCTGTTGAAATATCGAATATTTCTTTCAATGAAAATGCATTTCTATTTTTCTTACTGGTCCTTTTTTGCTTCTTGTAAACAGACAAAGCCAAACATCATAAAATCGAACATCTGAATGTAATCGAACGAAATGATCAGACGTGGTGTGAGTGTGCTGCCCTCGGCGGCCATTGGATATGTTTCCGACAACACGCAAAGTCATTGAACTTTGAGTATTCAGAAATTATATAGATATATAGTAATTATAATGGAATACGTGGATTAGAGATTTAGAGGGGGGAATTAAAACTACTACCCATATTCCTTCCCTTAACTCATGCCCATTACTGTAGATGATGGAACACCCTCGATTCACATTTCGTATGGCCACAACGTATTGGCGTCTTTTGGTTTTTGGCTCGTTATTTACTGGCTGACAAGGTCAATTTTGTTGTATATTTACTACGCTACAAACTTGTGGTTCCACGTTTCACCCTCCCACCACAATCACCGTCTGCTCTATATTAGCCCGTGTTTTGTTCTATTTGTTTTCTTTCACAAGTTCATCTAATGATTTCTCAGTTCTCAGGCAGTTCGCCTCAGCTAGTTGCCAAAACGGATGTTATTTGTATATTTGCTTAAGCGTTTTTCTTGTTCTGTTGTTTTTTATCGACTGTATCAACATACAAACATAGCATCAACAAAACACTCGCATAAGCGTGTTTAATCATGCCATAAACAAGATTTTGATTAACTTTTCCAACATTTAGTGTTCATTTCCATCGTTGGCTACAGCTTTACGGGGCTATGCTAAGTTGGCAACTAATGTGTCTAGAAATCGCTTTTATTCGCAATATTTGGGAGCTCGTACTCGTAAAGTACAATTTTAGCACAAAGTCTGGTCAGTATTTACATCAGCTGTATTTCTGGGATGCGATGACATAATCCAATTGGATTGATAGGGTGATTAGGAGCAGCACAATTACATACAATGTTTCTGTGCATTTCACTTTTAAATCGTCTAAACAATATTTATTTATAATTGTGAGATTCTAGCGTTCAAATACACAATCTGGGGCATATGGTCGTGTGAAATTGTGCAATTGCAAAGATTTGCAAATTTGTGAAGGTACTCACGGTAGGTTGTTTTTGCGAAACAATATCTATCGTTTATGCCTATCGTGAAGATGTAGCACTCATCCATTATATTGATACAATTTTATTCAATCTCCTTATCTTTTAAGGGAAATGGACAAATTATTATAATTATATTTGATGATCTGTACACACACAAAACGAAAGGCAAAACATGTTTTAAATATTAACAGTAGATCGAGAACCGTTTGGAGTTCTTCTTCAACGAAGAAACAAAAATTTTGAGTCGGGGACCTATAAAAATATTTTTTGCTTAGATTGTCAAATATTTTTTAATTATAATTTTTATTTCTATATAATACTCCATGCGACAGTACTTTTTGGAGCTGAACAAGACTATATACACGTGAAAGCAGACATAATATATAGGTGAACTGCGTACTCAGTTTTCCATTTGGTGATCTTTCCTCCTTTTTACAGGACTTTTAATTTACAAAGGATATAGATATTTTAATAATTTATTTTCGTATTTTCCCGAGTCATACAAAGGCGATATGGGTATTAAATGAAAAGAAAGAATATCTGCTAATAATACGTAAAATGTTATGAATTTATCTGAATAAGTTTAGCATTAATAATCACTTCAAATTTCCTCCTTAAAAATTAAAATAATTAAAATTTAATTTTTTTAAGGGGGAAAATTTGAAATATCTGCCAATGCTAAACAAATACAGATAGATTCATGAAATTCGAAGTATTTTTAAAAGATATTCTTCACTTCTATTTGACACACATATGGCCTTTCTATGACTTGCAAAACTATGAAAAGAAGTTATTAAAACTGATATATCATATGGAAATGAAATGAAAAACTGAATACATTTCTACATACGATCTCTAGTTTTCATATGTACATGGTCTTGATCAGCTACAATGGAAAAATGTAAAATTGTCGCACGGTGATATATCATTAAAATTCAAATTTGTAGTCTTCTTTCTGTCAAAAACTGATTTACCTTTACTTCACTTTGTACTTAAACTGGCTTTTCGTTTTCATTCCAAAAAGTGCAAGCTTGCAAAAGGATTCTTTTGTAAAAATGTAGTAAACGATATATAAATATTTTAATTGATTTTTTTTTCAATTATTAATTGTACTCTCATTTTGGAAATATAAGTTCGATAACAATTAAAGGTACTACTTATGGCTACAATTGTTGCGACTTTCAGTTTCAACAGCGGTTAATAGACAGTTTCCCAAAACAATCGAAAAAAATAATTTTTTGTTGACAAAAAAGCTCAAAAATATAGAAAATATATATATTTTTTAATATTTAGTTTTTTAAGAATATTCTAACAAAGAAATGAATGAAATTTCCAAAAAATCCTTTACAAAATATAAAATAGGCACATGTAAGGGGCCACATTAAAGTTTGCAGATGGAGGGTAGGTACGTTCAGAGAAAATGTGGGAGTTGAATAAATATTGGGGTTTGGTCAGACATTTGACTTCACTAGCGCCTTCTCTGGTCAATAAGAGCGGTGGGAATAAATTAAAAAAAATATATTTTTTGTATGGGAACCCCCTTAACGAGTGGAGATAGAGGGTATTTTGTTCGAAAAAAATGTTGGGGTCAGAAAATTAATCGGACAGACAATTTAGTGACTTTTGATGTATTTTTACCCCTTTTTCCTCACCTTTGACCCCGATGAGCGCCGACTTGCACCCGCCCAACCACCCCCATTTTTTGGCTCATAATTTTTTTTTCGCATCACACAAAATTGGGCTAGAACCCCCTATTTGTGAGGTTCGTATCTAAATCGAACACCTAAAATTTCCATACAAGACTATCCCACGCCTAGTATACTATATACTAGACTGGTTCGCGGTCCATACAAATGGAAAAACAATTTCCAGGCACACCACGAAAAAAAAGTTTGGATTGTTTAATGGTGATTTGCAAAATATTTCGTTCCTAGATCAAGCCCTAAAAATCAAGTTTTTATCGTGTACTTTTTTGCGCAGCATTTTTGTTTTTTTTTCTGAAATAATAGACCCTCGAGTGCACTTTAAATGTAAATTTTGATTAGAGTATCTTATTGGTCCAATTATTGGACCTTTATAGTATTTTTTGTGTTTTTTCATAGTGACAACTGGGAAATTTTTGATATTTGGTGTTAGTATTTTATAAAAAAAAAGAGTCAGTACCTTTCGAATGATGCCTAAATGATGAACATCGGAAGGAAAATGAAAATTTTGGCTCTTAAAATTCACCTCCTGTATTAAATTATTTCACAAACATGGAATCAGTGACGTCATTTTTCGTCCGATATTCATCATTTAGGTATCATTCGTATCATTTATTTTTCATAGCACCATGATGCCTAAATGATGAACATCGGAAGGAAAATGAAAATTTTGGCTCTTAAAATTCACCTCCTGTATTAAATTATTTCACAAACATGGAATCAGTGACGTCATTTTTCGTCCGATATTCATCATTTAGGTATCATTCGTATCATTTATTTTTCATAGCACCTCTTAGAAAATGTTTCCAAGAAATATGAATTTTTAGCTGTAGCCTTGAAAAACACAAATAAATCTAAAACATCTAATAATACTGCCAATGAGTTATTCTAAGACAAGAATAAAAATTTTATTTAAAGAGCTTCCAAGGGTCTATTAATTCAGAAAAAAATTGGACAAAAATGCAACATAAAAAATTACTCGAGAAAAACATAATTTTTAGAGGTGTTTTCAGAAGCATTTAGCTCACAGATGGCTTGACCCAGTGACGAAATATTTTGCAGATCAGCAGTAAACAATCCAATCTTCCTTTCTTGGGGGTGACCGCTGCAATTTATTTCCGTGACCCAACCTAATCTATAGAAATTCATAAATTCAAAATATTTTTAAATATTACGAAAGCAAATCTTCTCCATCGCAATTATTCTTTTTTACTTTCACAACAACAATCTAAAAAATATTTTGGTTTTTGAAAAAGTATCACAAAAAGTCGAAGAGAATTTATTAGAACATAAATCTTTAAAATTTACACTTATTGAATATTTCTTAACTTTTTTGTTTAACTTTTGAAATGTTTTAGTACTTAGTATTCACCCATAGATCTTAGAAAATATGAATTAATTTAAAACGTAAACACGACAGGAAAATAAAAGACACTCTTGTTTTGTTGAGACTCTAGTATGAGTTACAAAAATCTAGTTCTCTGGTCCACAATTTCTTATGTACGGTAAAAACATGTTTTAAATATTTTTATAATACCTTAATTTATTTTACTTCTCTAACAATCATCATCGTTAGCTGATATTTATAAATAATTATACTTAATCGAATTCGAATGCATCAGTTTGAAATTACATGTCTATGTGAAAACATTAAATAATAACAATTGTGTAAATTATTACGACAAACGCTCAAAAACAACAGAATTCCCACGCAGAACGAAAAAACGTGTACTCAATTAATTCACTGTTTATTTGTAATTTTTAAATTCCATAAATTGTTTAAAGAAAAATTCAAACAAAAAAACGAAAAATAACAATCAACAAGCCGGGAAGAAGGTGGAAACAGGGCACAACCACCTCCCAGCCAACACAGCCACCCACATGTTCTGATCATTTGTTTTTCTTTTCTTTTTTCGTTTCGTTTTTCCAGAGTGTGACGTTAATTGTCACAAGAAATGTGAACGCCTTACGGCCAATTTGTGTGGCGTCAATCAGAAATTAATTGTTGAAGCTTTGGCAAACGTTAAAAGAGGTAAAAAAGAACTGATGAAAACGCTAAGCAAAGTACACACACAAAAAATAAATAATATAAATTAAAAATATAGACATTAACTTATATGTAAATATGTATGTGTGTGTGTCCGTGGCTAGGAATCCAAAACAAACAATATGAGCATCACATGATTTCGACATGAAAGACGAAGAAAGAAAATTCAAACCAAATCCAAAAAAGATTTATGTGCTTAAAAAACATCTTTTGTGAAAATATTTTGGCCAGATTGCGGGAGTAATGCATAAAACAGTATTGTTCGACAAATGGAACTGTGAAGGTCACTGCAGACCAACTTACCTGTGCGTAGCACAAACTGTGAACAAAAAGTAACCCAATCTGTGCAATTTATCTGCCACAAGTGTTTCGTGACACACAACAAATTAAAAAAAATAAATACCGAAGGTGTTTTTACAGTGCGTGCAGTTGGACAAATTGTCAAGAATATTTGAGAGATTTGAGCAACGTCACCACACGTCATAAACAAAATATTATTATATATTTGCTAGATATTGAAATAATTGTACGGAAAAATATAAAAATGCTTACTTGTAAACCAACTGTGATTTCACGTAAGTAATTGGTTGTGGCAATTCAAGCGATTATTTCTCAAGGCGCAGAGAAGATGTATTACCGATAGTTGATATCTCTAAATGAAAAAACGGTCCAAGTCAAAAAATGAGCCAGGATATTAATAATGACCCAAAATGAAATTATGCCCAAAAGTAAATGCAAAATTAACCAAGTAAAAATTCGTCCGAAAAATAGGTTATTTTTCATATGAAAAATCACACAAAAATTATGCTAATACTACGCAGAGAAAAGATTTTCTGCGTTGCTATCCACCAGAGAAACAATTTAGAAACACTGTTTTAGGAACAGTCAAATTGTGATTTTTAATATTTTGTTTTATTTTCTAATAAATATTAAAAAAATGCAACTCAATGAGATACAACTCAATGAGATGCTTGTAAGATGGCATGTGTGCTTTATTGCTTGGTGCGATTTTTTAAACGCAAATTCGGCAAGTGAGTTGTGCTTCTCGTTCGTTTTTGAGAATCATCTCCTTATAGAGGCCGGATTTCATGTTGAAAAGTCGCTGCGAAGCCACTTGAAAAGACTTTTGACATGGTCGAAATCATGATCGTGGTAGTCTGCAGCCAAGTGGTAAATGTCAACATGCCATTTGTAAATAAGTTTGAATTCTATTAAAATAGATGCAAAATGGTCTTGAGCCAGGACAATATCCCAGTTGAAATCAAAATTACAATTTTTAATTTTTATTTTCTAATAAATAGAATGAATGGTCATATCTTCTACATTTATCTATCCATGGATTTTGAATAGGACTTTTTTCGAACAGGCGATTTAAAAAAAAATATATATTTTTATCGATTTCTGACGACTCTGGCTGCATCACTGCATCTACGTAATTATTTAACTATTATTGAAGGTATAAGATGGACCATTTAAATTAGAATCGGTTATAAAAAAGAACTGATTATTTTTTTAACTTTCTGGTTTTATTGTAAAAATTGAACGTTGTCATTTAATAATGGAACATTTACACATATCACAGTACCTCGTCCGATCAACCCAATTTTTCAGTACCCGGTCAATGATGCCGCCAGCCCAAAATCCACACCAAACAGTGACTCGATGTGGATGCATTGGTTTCTCAATAGTCACGTGTGGGTTCTCTGAAACCCATATGCGGCAATTTTGCTTAATGATATAGCCACCGAGATGAAAATGAGCTTACAGTTTGCCTAAAAGACTCACTACTTTGGAAGTAAGATTTTATTACCATTCAAAATCAAACTAATCGGTAGTTCAAATTTAAAATGTTAAACGCCCACCCTATATTAGGGGTTATTGGGGGTCTTCTAACAGTCTTCTAAAATTGAGAACAAGTTATTTTTTTGTTGCTGGCACCATTCTATAGAAGAAACAATGTCTATGTGTAAAATACCTATGACATCAAGAAGTTATGACCCTCATTATAGACGCCAAAGATTTTTAAATCATTTTTTTCTGCAAAAACCTGAGATCTCAATTTTTGTCCGGAAACTATGTCCAAATAAAACTTATACTATTGTCTAAAAGTCTTCTAAATTTTGTTCTAAGGTCTGCATTAAGATAATTTTATAATTTAACAGAGATTATAACTTCTACATGTATCCACAGATATTCTCCAAATAGGTATGGTTTTCTACGCTCAGTAGCTGGCAACTGAATAAAATATTAGTTTATATAATTTATAAATGATTTTTTCGCGCTATTAAAAAAATAGAAATCATATTTTTTTCTTTTCTACATTAAGCCACAGATTTTTTAAACCTAGAAAAATTCTTGCGTTAGAATTTTAGAATTAAAAAATATTTTTTTCAGTTTTTTTTATTTTATTTTTTATAATTCTTCCGTGTCAGCAAAATTTTTTTCGAAAAAATAAAATAATTTTTTTTTTTAAATTTTTTTAAAAATTTTTTATTTTTCTCAAATTTGGACGAAAATTTGTATTTTAGTAATTAAAAAGAATATCCATAAATATTGTAAACACAAAACAAATGCTATCAAGGGTTTATTAATTAAAACATGGACCATTATGCAATAATTTCTAGAGGTGTTTTCAGGAGCATTTAGTTCGCATACTGCTTAACCCAGCGACGAAATATTTTGCAGTTCATCATTAAACAAGACAATACCCATTTCTGGTGGGCAAACGCAGCAACTTCTTTCGTGACCTAGCCTAACATATATGCATGTATACTAGGGTGATTCATATTTTTTGAACACACACGGAATTCTATATTATAAGATATTGTTTCTTTCATTAATGTTTAGATAGTGCTACCGAGCTTTGAAAATTGCATTCTCTATGGTTTAATTTATATTAAAGGACACTGAGACCGATTTAATTCCGAATTTCACTCACATCATATGAACAGTCTTACGAACATTACTGATCATGTCCAGAATACTATAAAATTGTTCTGAAGTTCACCAAGTGAAATATTTTTGGAAGCTTTCCCAAATACCCTGCAAAATGTGTACATACGAAAATCTTCTATTATATTTTCCGCAGAACAATATATAAATATGTATACATATATATAAAGTAAAAAATATATAAAAAATATAAATATGTAAAAATACATTCCATTGTATTACTCAAACCTTGACCGAAATATCAATTTTATTTAAAAAAAAGACCTGCGTTTTTTTTCAACGAAATCTCTCCAAGACTGTCATTAACCTCCAATGTGTTGACGTTGCATGACAGCAATACTTCATAAATCGATTTTTTAAATAAAATGGTTTGTGCAAAATACATCTCTTGCCTTCGAAATAATTGTGTGATGTTCATATTTTTTGGATTTAAGTAAAATAAAGATAATGTATCTAGAATTTTTGACACGAAAATATGTAAACTTTTCCAAACAGGTGCTCGAGAGACCAGAGATTCGCCAAGTACGCCGCCCAGTTTAAATCCTGCATATAAAATTGAACCAAATGAAGAACAAGATGGTATGAGAAATCACCTTAATATTGTTTTCTATTACAAATTATATAATAAATTCTAAAAGGAGGGGAATTTTATATTAAAAGTGATCACTATTTGTCTGCAGCGCCATTTATTTATTTTGAATTTTTAATAACATATATTTTATTTGTGATGATTTTCTTCCACAGAAACTTCATATACATATTCACAATTCCAAAAATCCGGACGTTTTACACCGCCAGCCACAATAATACCTAGATTTAAGAATTATTCAGTCGATGATTTTCATTTCCTAGCTGTGCTAGGCAAAGGAAGCTTTGGCAAAGTAAGTTCAATCAAACCAAACGATATCAATAAAATACAAATAAAACTCGATTTGAAATGTATTCCCGCTTATCTTTCAGGTACTCTTAGCTGAATTACGTGATACCACATATTATTATGCAGTTAAATGTTTGAAAAAAGATGTTGTCCTCGAAGACGATGATGTCGATTCAACGCTGATAGAACGCAAAGTTTTGGCCTTGGGCACCAAACATCCGTATTTGTGTCACCTGTTTTGTACATTTCAAACAGAGGTGAGTACATTCATATATAAAACTTATACGTTGTGTATATGTACTATATATGTTTATAGCTTGTGATCATTTATCAAAACTATACAAATTGCTAAAATGATGCAAATAGCTGTGATGCATGCGGCCAAGTTATATTTATTATAGGCCAATGTAAATAGTCATTAGGGGGAAACACAGTGAAAATTAACACACAAATCCAAAACAAAACTAAATATATGTATTTTTTTGGTTCATGCATCTTACATAATACTGGGAAAAGTAAATCTGCCTTCAACGATAAATGCAATTCTTTCAAAACCTTTGGCTTTTACCTTATCAAATACTTATACAATGATGTAAATTTGATTAAGTAAAAAACCAAAATTAACTTCTTCAAATCGGATAAAAAAGTCTGATTTACGACACTTTATATACAAACACAAATAAAGTCAAAAATAGCGGTTGAATCGAAAAGTAATCTTCGAAGGTCTTCTTCGGCCGGGCCGAATCTTATATACTCTCCATCACGGAGTGCATTCCACAGTATTAGCAGCAGTTTAAAGGATGTCGACTTTACATAGAAGCACAGTACCATATTACGAAAATTTTGATATTTTTATGCACATTACTATATTTGTTTACTATTTCAAACTATAATGTATACTTATGCGCACTGTTTAAAATCAACTACTAAATATTAGGCGATTGTCAGTCGCCATTAGAAAGAAGCATTTTCAGATACAGACAAAGTGATAAGAAAAGTATAAATTTTAAAGATTCACCCCATTCTCCGCCCAAATGTACAAATTTCGAAAAAAAAACATTTTTCGAGTCTTCATAGTCAGAAAGTATATACCGAATTTCACGATTTCAACTTCAGCGGTTTGGTAGGTCCCATTTTTATCCCTCTTTTTTAATTATATCCCTTAAAAGTACGAATTTCGAAAAATCCCTCTATTTGACGTGTCTATGCAATTAGCGGGATGTACACACCGAATTTCATGATTCTAGCTGTTGTCTTATCATTGGTACCATATTTTATCCCTTTTTGTCCCATTTCACCAGCTACAACTTTTATTTTCTTTGTGTTGCTTTCAAGCTACAAGAGGAATGTCCGCAACGTACGCAGTATAAGACACCTTCATGATTCTACCATTTTTTGCCGTAAAAGCAATAAAATAAAGTACGAATTTGAAAAAAAAAAATATTTTACGTGGCTATGCAGTCAGAGGAACGTATACACCGAATTCCATGATTCTATCAGCGGCCATTTTGTTGGTACCATTTTTATCCTCTTTTTCCAATTTTGACCCCTCAAGAGCAAAATTTATTTTATTTTACGTATCTACACAATTAGAGGGATGTACACATCAAATTTCACCATTGTAGCTGTAGCCGTTTAGTTGGTACTATTTTTATCCCTCTGTACCCATTATATCTCTTGAAAGTACGAATTTGAAAAAACGTTTAATATTTCGTGTCTACGCAGTCAGAGGAATGTAAACTCCGAATTTCATGATTCTAGCTGCGGTCATTTGGTAGGTACTATTTTTATCCCCTTTTTCCATTTGAACCCCAAAAAGTACGAATTTTGGAAAGTTCTTTTATTTTACGTGTCTACGCAATCAGAGAATGTATACATCGAATTTCATTATTCTAGGTGCAGCCGTTAAGTTGGTACTATTTTTATCCCTCTATCCCTATTTAACCACTTAAAAGTACGAATTTATAAAAAATACTCTTATATTATGTATCTACTCTATTAGAGGAATGTACACGCCAAATTTCGTGTTTCTATCTGTTGTCGTTTGATAGGTACCATTTTTATCCCTTTTTGTCCCATTTCGCCCCCTACAAATAAAAATCACTCTATGGTGCCCTTTTATGCTATAGAGGGAATGCGCATTGCAAATATCAACTAAATACAAGCTAATATGTTCAAAAAACATGCTGAAATACTCTAAATATTAGGGGTATTTTTAGTCCTTGCGATTTTTCCCTCTGGGCCGATTTCGTCCACTTTCAATCCCAACCGATCTACAACCATGAGACACATTTAGGCAAAATTTGAACCTCCTAGCTCATTTCGTTCGGCAGCTATCGTGCTTTCAACAGACAGACAGGCGGACATGGCTATATCGTCTTAGAATTTTACCACGACCCAGAATATATATAATTTATGGGGTCTCCGATGAATATTTCAAGGTGTTACAAACGGAATGACAAAGTGAAGGTGGAGGGTATACAAATCAAAATTAAAAATTAAAAATAAAGACCGAATATCAAAAATACACTTTTGAACTTAGACGAAATTATTTTTAAAAAATTAATTTGAACTGGGATATTCTTCTGGTTCAAGACCATGGTACCACTATCATGTGGTCATCGGGGTAAAAGTTCCAAACAACTACGATCGTCCAGCTATTAAAAATTAATACAAAATATTTTTTCCGATTTTTTCCTAATTTTTTATACTTACAAAATAAGTGTACAGACTTTATAGGTACCTTCGACGAAAATCAGAATTTTTTAGAAGAATTATGACTCGATGCAAACAAAAAATATTTTATAAGGTCTCGGACACAAAAGTTTTATTTTTTGTTGCATAGTGAGATTAGGGATTATTGACAGTATTTTCATTCGTTGTTATGGAAAACCTTTGAACTTCATATGCAAATCCAACCTTCTGCACAGACCGAATACATTCATATGGAATTTCATAATTCCAGCTAAAGTCGTTTAGTTCTATCCCATTATCTGACTCCAGACACTTGGTCGGTACTAATTCTATCCCTTTTCCCCATTTTGACCATAAAAGTACGAATATCGAAAGTACCATTTAGCCATTTATTCCGTTCTCCATTTCCTCACACATTTCCTGTTGCTGGCAGTTTGCGTGAGATTGGTACCATTTATATCCCTTTTTGCCAAAAATGACCCCCAAAAAGAATGTATTAAATACTCTAATAGGTGTAATTTCGGTCCTTGTTTGGAACAATTTTCCCTATGGACAAATTTCGCTCATTTTTAATCCCAACCGATATACAACAATTAAACGTATTCTTGGAAAAAATGAACCTCCTACCTCCTTTCGTTTAGTCTAGTGTGCTTCAATAGACGGACAGAGGGCATGGCTTCATCGACTTTGAATTGTATGACGATCAAGAATATGAAAGCAGATATGTCATATTTGGCATTGCATTATTGTGTTTTGTGATTTATCTACACACACACAAAATTTTCCCAAGTATAAATGGTTTAGTTTATTTTATTCTGAAAAGTATTATCACGATCCTATTATTATTTGATTCTATGAATAATACAAAGAAAATTATTTTATTAAATAGCTGTGATAGAATTAAACCCATGAAAGTAAAACAAAAATTATAAACAATTTTGTTTTTTGCAAAAAGAAGAAGTGTTTATTTCTAAATCGGTTTAATTACACCTGCCTCTCGTCGTTAGACACGCGTGGTGATATGTTTGATAGATGTCTGTACACAGCGAAAAGGTGAAGTGAGCGAGAGAGAGGAGAGACCCCAAACTAAAGGTAAAATTATCTAAATTTATCTCGAAATGGCCATCATTGAGTTTATTTTCTAAAAGTATTTAGCAATGCGAGAACTGTGAATGAAGACTCATTCATTTGTTCTTCGCTGAAGAGGACCTACATACCCGAGTATATTGATTGCTACCTACCTACCGCCTACCGTCTGAGTGCCAATGACCATTTTATAGATCAGGGTACTTTCAAAATTTGAACTAGATTCGTAATGGGATCAGTCTACCTATGAACACATACACACAGCCACATATCCATGTATACAGACGGTGTAGATTGTGTGTTTTCGTCGCGCCCGAACATATGATTTGAAATGTCGATTTCCACCTACAATTTTTTGTTTTAGTTTGTTTGGCATATTGATCGCCGTGCGGCTTGCTGGCAGCATATCGATGGCGTAACCGACGACTATGCTAAAATATCATTACGCTTAAACAAACTACAAACATAAGAATATATGTACACACTTACATACATACGTACGAGTAGTATATATAAAGAAAATCATCGATTTGTTTAGTTTGTAGCTTTTACATAAAATGGTGTGTTATTTTCGACTTTTTTATTAATTTGTTGTTTTGTTTATTTTTATGCGTACTTTTGAGATCGACAGACAGATCACCCACCTCGTTGAGGGGGGTAAACACCGATAGCCTTTAGTGTTTGTAACATATAAACAATGCGTCGTAATGGGAGACCCTGTGGTTTAAATACTTAAATCTAGACATGTCCGCATGTCTGCTCTGCTGTGCCACAGACATTTCTCCAAATGAATTCCGCGTATAACTTTGGGCATGTGTTCTCAGGAGTGAATGTATGGACACATTATTCCTCCGTCACAGCTGATACTTCAGTGTATACTGAAATATATTAAAAAAATAATTTAACTCGTGGGAAAAAATCAAATATTTCATCCTTAAATCAAGTTTGTACTTAACATTAGATCTAGGACTTCATTTGCACTTAGGCCTACATCGATAGTTTTTAATTTAATTCACACTCACAATAATAATAATTAAGTTCAACTGAACTAAAACTAGAGAAACATTTTCGTTATACGTAGACTGTATGAAAAGTCCATGATAAATAAGCGAACATGTTATTACTTTCACACAGATATCGATCAATCCGTGTGTGTAAAAGTTAACTTTGATAATTTCGATTTTATTGAAAGCTAAATTTAATTCAAATATAAAAATGCATCTCATGAAAATGCATAAATAGAACCATTAACAACGCCATTGGAACCCAGGATGTTTTTGACTGCGTCTATCGGAACTATGAAGACGTAGTTCGAAGCCACTCAATTTTATTTTGGCCCTTGACGTTTTTAAATAACTAAACACAGGTCCAAATTAAAAAAATATATATCATACCATCATATAACCTATAACATTCAGCGTGGCGAATCAAAAAATAACAATGAACAAATAAAAACAATGAACAAATAATAAAATAAATAATAAGAAATATTAACAAAGAAAAATAAATATTTTTGCTCGTTTTTTCTCCTCTTCATGTCAAATTTGCAATGGCTATAGTCGTGCTGAGTCGACGATATGATACCCTATTCTCTCAATCCCATTATATGGATTTTAGTACCAAGTCTGGTAATTCGCCCAGAAATCTAATCGAAAGGGACATTTTCATGGGAGCAAATATCAAAAAATGGACCGATGTAATCAAATTTTACTACGGATGTTCCAAAGTGAAATATAATAGTATAGGACAAATCTGCTCAAAATAGGTTTATTGTGTGGCTTCATCACACAAAATCACAGCAACTTATGTAAAGAAATATGTGTTCAGTCATATAACTAAATGAAGTATTAAAAGTCTAATTACACTGTGCAACGAAAAAAACTTTGTGTTTCGGACCATAAAATTAAAACAAAAATGTTTATTATTCATTTTTATTATTAGTAATTTTTTTAAACTAATATTATCGTTGAAGATCAGATCAGATCAGGTCGACTTATACGTTAAATTTAAGCTATTAATTAGGACTACAAATATCTCTTTCACTTCAAAAGACATTACAAAAATTCAAAAAAGTTGATTAAAACATAAATAATAGAAAAAATCGAAAAAGTTATTTTATTTCATTTTTAAAAGCCAGTAGGTAGAAATAAGAGAATTTAAAAAAATCATTTTTTTAATTTCTGTTTAAATAGCGATTTTATTTGCTACTTTTATTTATATTATGTTCATATGAATTTATTTACAAAATTTACACTATGCAACGTAATAAACGATGGGTATATCTCGCTTTATTTTGGATGTTACAAACAAATGCTAAATGACATAACACCCTGCAGAATATAATAGGCCATTACTAATCAGATTTTGGTTCCCAGTAATTTTCAGGATTCAACTCCGGTGGAATCTTCTACACATATCGTTCATTCCATATCAAACCGAACGATTTTCGTAAAAAAATACGACCATGACTCCGATTTTAACGATTTTTCGCAGACATACTCTACTGTTAAAAATATTTTACACATATTTAAAAAAAAAGAATTTTTTTTCGAAATATATGACCAATTGAAAATTGTGAAAATCAAGAAAAACGTGCCGAGGTATGAACATTGTAAATCGTGTAGTGAGGCTTATTTTAAAGGTAATTACAAGTACTTTTCGCCGGCGTTCTTGGCTATTGGCTGCTACTGACAACAATTTTGTGTATTTCTGATTTTTCTTCTTCTTTTCTATTTTTCACTATGAAAACACCAACCTAAAAATTCAGAAAAATATAGGCATATTCCCTGATCGATTCTAAATAAACCCTGCAAAATTCAGCTTGGAGAAATAACATTTATTAAATGTATTCGCCCGAAAAAAGTATTTTCTGAACGATTGTTCATAAAATAGCATACACACACGTAGTTTGTGTATGCTTAGCTAACGGGAGTACACTAGATACTGCGAAAATTAAAAGTTTTATTGATGTCTTGGAGAAATAAGAACAAAAACTATGTGATACACTTATTTAGGGAGATACAATTATTTCTTTGTGGGTAAAACAGGAAAAAAATAATAAATATTTCAATATACATACATGTAACAAAATTTTATGTTAATTAAGTCGTCGCATCCAGGGCACAATACACATCGCCGAATATATATTTTTGAGAGACAGTCATTATAAGTTACAATTTGGAGGTTATTAGATGTTAGTCTTAAAAAAGATGACCCGTCAATCATAAGTTTTACGTTTTCCAGAGGGTACAGTGGGATACAAATATTACCAACTAAACGGCTACAGCTATAATGATGAAATTCGGTGTGTACATCCCTCTAATTAAGTAGACACGTAAAATGAAGAGATTTTCGAAAGTCGTAATTTTAAAGGGGTATATGGGGATAAAAATGGTAAAGGGTGATTTTTTAAGAGCTTGATAACTTTTTTTAAAAAAAAACGCATAAAATTTGCAAAATCTCATCGGTTCTTTATTTGAAACGTTAGATTGGTCCATGACATTTACTTTTTGAAGATAATTTCATTTAAATGTTGACCGCGGCTGCGTCTTAGGTGGTCCATCCGCTTAGTCCAATTTTGGCATTTCCACGTTTTTGAGTAACAGAGACCCAATTGGTGCGAACGGCGACGAATCGAAAATTGGTGGTAATCATTAACACTGGCCGATACAGCTGCGATATTTTCTTCAGTTCGCACTCTACGTAAGCGTGTTGGTGGTTTAATGTCCAACAATGTAAATTTGGTGCGAAATTTAGTCACAATAGCCCGAATAGCCGCTTCAGTGGGTCGATTAAACTGACCATAAAATGGAAGCGCGCAATGAACTTTCTTAACAGAGCACGCATTTTGATAATAAAATTCAATAATTTGCAAGCGTTGTTCGTTTGTAAGACGATTCATGATGAAATGTCAAAGCATACTGAGCATCTTTCTCTTTGACACCATGTCTGAAATCCCACGTGATCTGTCAAATACTAATGCATGAAAATCCTAACCTCAAAAAAATCACTCTTTATAAACAATGGCCGCAGCTAGAATCATGGAATTCGGTGTATACAGTCCTCTGACTGTCTGATAGACACGCAAAATAAAAAGATTTTTCCAAATTCGTACTTGTTTACTCCTGGTAAAAGTGATAAAACTGGTAGCAAGCACGGGTTACGTTAAGTTATATTGCACTGAGTACGTAGAAGATAGGAAGGATAGAAATACAACCAACCAAACGATTGTAGCTGAAAATGCACCCACTATCCCCCAATATTTATGGTATTCAAGTTTTTTTGAAGATTGTAGCCTTATATATACGCTTGGAACTGACTTGAAGAATTATTTCGATATATACATATATTGCGTTATAAGCGTGGTTTAAAATAATTAAAATTTGTTTTAGTTTTTCGTTTGTATTTTTTTGGTCTGTAATCAATATTTGATTTGATATTTAATAGAATGCAAATTTATTTACAAATGACATGGTGACATTTATTACTTGGCTGCAGACTACCACGATCATGATTTCGACCATGTCAAAAGTCTTTTCAAGTGGCTTCGCAGCGACTTTTCAACATCAAACCCGGCCTCTATAAGGAGATGATTCTCACAAACGAACGAGAAGTACAACTCACTTGCCGAATTTGCGTTTAAAAAATCGCACCAAGTAATAAAGTACATATGCCATCTTACAAGCATCTCATTGAGTTGTATATGTAATGTAGTCTGCAGCCAAGTAATAAATTTCACCATGCCATTTGTAAATATATTTGCGTTCTATTAAATATAGATGCAAAATGGTCTTGAGCCAGGACAATATCCCAGTTCAAATCAATAATTAAAATTTTATATTTATTTATATTTTTTTCAATACTTTCTCTTTTGTTTTGGTTTGGCTATATTTAAAAAATATATCATTTTCATGTAATGTTACTGAACTAGACTAAAAAGCTCCTAAATTATTTGAACAACAACCAATTATTTTATAGTACTACCATGACGTATTATTACTATAGATGTACCATAGATGCCGCCAATAGCATCACTTTGGCTTTATTTTCATTCAAATCTGAGAGACAGCAGTGTGCGTGTGTGTCTGTTCGCATTGACACATATATTTTACGCATTAAATGCCACAGACAAAAACGAAATGAAAAAACATTTTAATTGTTTATGACATTGTAGGTGAAAATCAAGTCAAGTGCACAGGTGTACTTGAAAAATATTCAAAAGAAAAAATCAATAACAATCATATGATACTTAGGTAGGTCGTGCGAAAACCGAAGGTGATATATTTTATATTTAGTAGGTATTAACACATAAAATCTTATATACCAATATCACATATTTTCAGTTATTTTGTGCTGAAGGCGAGAAAAAAACTTTGTACTTTGGGCCCAACAAATATAGCCGAAACTAATTGAACTTTGGGGGTATCACAAGGACAACACTCTTTCAGATTCTTTTTAAAAAAAATTATTTGAAGATCTACACAAACTATTATATGCAAATAAAATGATACATATATCTTAAATCACGCTTTCTTTTTTTCATTTCCAGAGTCACCTGTTCTTTGTAATGGAATATTTGAATGGTGGCGATCTAATGTTTCACATACAGGAAAGTGGACGTTTCACAGAGGAAAGAGCACGTTTCTATGGTGCTGAAATCATATCGGGTCTTAAATTTTTACATAAAAAGGGCATTATATACAGGTAGATATCACATAAAAACTTCTACTATAACAAATATCTAAACTCATCTCTCTACCAACAGAGATCTCAAATTGGATAATGTTCTGCTGGATTATGAGGGACATGTACGTATTGCCGATTTTGGCATGTGTAAATTACAAATCTATTTGGATAAAACAGCTGATAGTTTCTGTGGTACACCGGATTATATGGCGCCTGAAATAATTAAGGTAACCTAGCCCCATAGCTATTTGCAATTTATGTCTTTGTTATTGATATATTCTGTTTGTTTTTTGGTCTGTATAGGGCGAAAGCTATAATCAAAATGTCGATTGGTGGTCCTTTGGCGTTTTATTATATGAAATGCTTATAGGTCAATCACCGTTCAGTGGTTGTGATGAAGATGAACTATTTTGGTCGATATGCAATGAAATTCCATGGTTCCCAGTTTATATAACAGCTGAGGCAACGAGCATACTAAAAGGGGTAAGTTGTAATGATTAATGATGTAGATTAAGGAGTGTCGAAAAACAAGCAAAAATTACTCTGTCCATCAAATTAAGTCTTTTTGATTGCAACCATATAATGCTAGTCTGAGTTTATTTTTACAGTGGGTCAAAGTTTAATTTTCTTGTTGATTGATTCAGAGCAAAGAATGTTGTCTGAGAGAATTCTTATTGTCAAAAGTATATGTGGAATTTTATGAGGACCATTTTTGTGGAAGATCTTAATCCTTTATCTCCACTCTTTATGGGTCAATTGGACCATTTTTTCGAGAAAATTCTCTACAGTAATTGGTTTTTGAAAGGACTAGAAAGTTTCGAAGGATAATATTTTGCAAAAAATCTTATAAATACTTATTCGCATACCGATATCAAATTAAAGAGGAGAATATCTGTTAAAGAAACTAAGGGAGAAAACTTGGAATGGTTCTTAATGGTAAACTAAACTTGAAGTATTTTTAACATATTATTATCCTATTTACCTATATCGGTATCGTAGGGTGCGAATAAGCATTTAAAACATATTTTGAAAAATTGTATCCTTTCAAAATTTGTAGTCCTTTTAAGTGGGAGCAAGTTGAGGAAATGAAAAATTATAAACGCCAAACAACTCAATTTTGCCTGTGCAATTCAGAAGTATATTATATGTAAATTTCATGGAATAGGGTAACACCAAAAGATAATCGAGCTAGACCCACCTTTAGGTATACCGATCGGCTTAGAATCACAAGCTGGGTTTGTGCCAATAATATATTTCACATAAATATTAACAAAGCAACTCAAAGAGATGCTTGTATAGTGGAAATGGTGTGCTTCATTACTTGGTGCGATTGTTTTTGACAGATATTCGAAAAGTGAGTTGCGGTAATCTGTAAATGCTGTAAATTCTTCTGAAGCAAATAAAAAATAATATACCCGTAGGTCTGTGCCAAAAATATATTTTATACATTCAATTGCAAGGAAACTTAATGAGATACTTGTACGATGGTAATGGTGTGCTTTGCTATTTGGTACTATTGTTTTTGACTGATATTCTGACTTAAAGAAAAATCGCAAAATATAAATCCTTCTGGACAGCCAAGTAGAATATCTCACTAACTTAAGAAAATACCTCTGTTTTTTTTTCAACTTATGAAATTTTTATTTATTTTATTTTGCAGCTTTTAGATAAAGATTATACAAAACGTATTGGAAATCAATATAGTCCAGCCGGCGATGTGGTCGAACACATATTCTTTAGGCCCATCGATTGGAATCTATTGGAGAAACGACTAATAGAGCCGCCCTGCAGGCCACAAGTGGTAAGTGTTTGCGGCACAAATACATCTCCACAAGACAAGTGTAAACATGCTTTTTCCCATTCCGTTTTCAGAAACATCCTCTCGATACACAATACTTTGATCGTGTATTCACAAGAGAACGTGTGCGTCTGACGCCTATCGACAAGGATATACTACAATCCATGGACCAGAAACAGTTCCTAGGCTTTACTTATACAAATCCTCACATAACGTTGGATTAGACCGTTTGGATATCTACCTACCCGTGTATGATTTTATTAAAATCGGAATTACAAAATTCAAAATTGTCTGATAGACGATCAATTTGGATTTTGATTTTGTTTATCACACAATTGGCTACTTTGGACTTCAACTGAAGGATCATTTCTATGAAATTCAGTTTGAAAATCATTTTACTTTACTTGTGATTTGTTAAAGGATTTACAGGAGTTAAATCCGCTACCTCCCCCCACCAAAAAAACTCAATTTTTTTGTACTGAAACCTGGACGTGTTTCAAAATCTTTTTGGTTGTGTTTAAAGTTTCTGTACAAGAAACTGGGACATTTTATGAAATTTCCTGGCCCCCTCAAAATTATTTTTTTTTAATTTTTGCCATGGATTATTTCCCAAAACCACAATCCCGTCTTTAAACACTCGTTATGAATATATTAATATTTGTATAAAAACCAGTATTTTATAACAAATTGTTTGTTTAGAATCTTATTAAGCGCATAAATATTCACTTTATGAATTTTACTACAAACCTACACAAATTAGATTTTTCTCTTATTGTTTTATCTATATCTATCTCACTCTCTCTTTTGCTCTACTCTATTTATTTAGTATTTAGTCTTAAGCTTAAGTTAAAATTTTAATTTATTTAATTGTTAAGTAAACAAAAAAATTTAACTTAAATTCCTAGTCCTGTAAAATGTAAGTTTTCAAACAGTTTTCGCATTGGCACCATGAAGATTGTTTTCCAAATAAATCTCGATTTGTTAGTTTTTGTGAAAAAAATTCTACAGTCAATCCAAGAAAAAGTGTATTGTAAAGAAAAACTTGATAATAAATTAAGCAAAAATTATACAAATTATTGTATCGAACACACCTATTGTTTATTATAGAGAAAATAAAAAATAAATATAAAAATTGGGTTTTAATTTATCTTTATAATAAGCAGGTAAGGAAGAACACGGGAATCTATATATTTGGTTGACATTTATGTACTAATATAACTAAAATATAAAAAATAAAATCATCAGTAGCTGATAACACTATGTAACAAATATTTTGTGTTGATTTTATGACTCAATGCAAAAAAAATATTTTTTAGATCTCGGACATATTGTAATTGTTGCTTCCACTTCTACATTCATTGCACGCAATCTCTCACGGGTTTAGATTTTTAGCGGCGTAACTTATAATTATTGGAAATGACAAATATCAATTATAAGCTTTTTTATTTTATTAAAAATAAAAAATGCTACAAATCAGCTGTTTAAGAAAACTACCAAAACAGAGTAATTATTTTGTATTTAATTGACGAAAAATACTTTAAAGCAAAAATAATAGAAAACATTTCAATTTGTATACCATAATATTTACTTAAAGCATTCATCTTACTCTTTCTTCAAAAGAAGTACCATTATATTTGAATTAGAATCATCTACTCTCAATCATTATCGCCAATGTCGCCATCAAATTGACTTCTTGTCGCCTAGAGACGGTATATTTCCCATTTTTGGTTATTACATATATTCACTTATTCGGTTATGCGGTTCTGCTCGATTTTAGCCTTTCCTTGCTTGTTTTCCATAGTCATTGAAAAATAAGCTCTTAACGTAGAAAATTCTATTTAGTTACATATAATGGGGTTTACATTTGACCTATTGAAATGATAATAAATTCTGAAACTTAACCGAAAATTGCTTTTATTATAAGTTATGTAGAGAATCACTATGTGCGTCGATATATATCAAAGTTTACACCCAAAATATGTATAACCCACGATGTAGATATTTACAGGACACACGGTTTTGATTACGTTTTTCCACCCCACATGGGAGATTTTGGCAGATTCCGCAGTTTCCTGGCAAGCCAACAAAAATCATTTGTGACAAGTTTTATTGAGATCGGTAAAAATTGATTTGGTTAGTAGTTGATATGTGTTGAAAATAACTCGGAAACTTACTTTACGTTTGAACTAGCTCCACAACCATAGATAAGGAGTCTTCGAGTTATCCTAGAGAATATTGGTCATCTAACCTAAATTCGTATTGAGTTATAGGGACCACTCACATGAAGAAATATTGAATGCTGGCCAAAACTAGTTTTTATTCAGGTTGTGAAGTCTTAGATATTTTAGAAAATTCTACTCAGTACCTTAAAAAGTACATTCTTGAATCTTTGTATTATATACTCTAGTTCAAGAGTTCAATAAAGATTCATCCAATTATCCTCGACCTTGATTTTTTTAAAAAGCAATATGTACATACATATTGTATGTAAAAATACTTTAAAGATACACAAGTTTTACTGTGACTATATCGCAGGTTTCTTTGATGTCAGCGTTAATGTTCTCGTCACCTCAATATGTCTGTTGTATACGAATCATGACTTAATATAGCCAATTAATGAGAACTTATTGCAAAACTTTCACGACAATCGATCCAGTATTAGAGTTGCCACAACGATTCTTGAAAATGGTCGTGGATCTGCTCAAATTCCTCCCAGACATAATTCTCTCCGTATCAGTAAGATACAGTTGCGGTCAAAACAATAGCAGCGCACAACAGCTTAAAACTAATTTTCTTATATTTGTTTGTGTGATAATATTTTTATTGCTACTACTGCATTAAGAGATGTCTTATGAGAGTACAAACACAAACTAATTATCTATATGGTGATATGTTTTTAAATACTTAAGAAATTTCACATTTTTTGAATTATTCGATATTTTGGAGATGTCAAAATAATAGCAGTTTTCAAAAATCTCAAGAAAAAGGGATTTTATCTCCATGTTTCTATTTGATGTTATTTCAATTGATGTGAATTAAAACAAAATATTTTTAATTTTTATTGACGCTGCTATTTTTTTGACTGGTCTCATTTTTGACATAAACGGTTCTAAAGGCTTAATCTCAAAATTACAAAAACTTAATTTTTTATTTCATTTATTTAGAATGGCACAAAACCACCATTCAATCACCGTAAAAACTTTTATGATATTCGAAGTACTAATTTTCTTTGTCGCCATTTTTGATCTCGTCGCAGCTATTTTTTGGGTCGCAACTGTATATACCAAATTTCATGTTTATAGATATTTCTTAAAATATATAAATATTACAAGAAATACATATAGGCTAGAAGGAATAAAGACGGGCACGGCCGACTATATGATACCCTACACCACTCCCTGCATTTATACCTGGTTTTAACTACTAAACCAACTAAACTATGGGACAATTTCAAGTAGTGTATATAAATTATAATTTATATACACTAAATGCAAATTTAACGAATATGGCAGAATTGATGAAAATCTTTTGCATTATGTTACTCCTAAATACACAAACAACTGTGATCACCTCTCATTGTAGCTGCGCCAAGAAAAAAATTGATAATTTCTTCTCTAAGCGCAGCTGCAAACGTTTTTTCCTCCGGCTATATCTTCTTATGATGTTATGAAAATTGGAGGGATAGTTGTATACACCATTACACGAAGTGATATCTCAGAAACTGTTGAAAAAACACACTCTGAAATTTACAGAATATTTAGAACACAGATGAAGTTATTTGCTGAGAAGAAATAAAAACAAGTAAGGAAAGACTAAAGTCGGGTCCAAATACCACTCCCTGCGTATGTTGCAATATGAAAACATGGACCCATATGGTTAACGTGACCATCTCTGGACAAAAAGCGGGATTTATGAATTCAAAAAGTGGGATTTGGAGTGATTTTGTAGAAAAAAAGCGGGATTGTGAAAATATAAACAAAAAACGTAAAAATTAAAAAACTAAGCTTTATTATTATTATTATAAATCAAAATGGCTGTTTAGAAACCACTGTGGGCGAGCAAAATAAAAAACCGGTAAGGAAAGGCTAAAGTCGGACGGGGCCGACTTTATGATACACTCCACTTTCAATCCGAATACAATTCAATTCGGTGAAAAAGTGAAAACGGGAAGATTTTTTGTATCCCGTAAATGTATGTGTTTGACAAAAAATTTTATATCGGAAAGGACATTTGTATGCGGATATATTGAAACCTGGAACGAAATAGGTGAAATATAAAATGTATAGTTTGGCCAAAATCGGTTAAACTTATGGGAGCAACATTTGAATTTGGGCTATTTTTAAATCTGAACCGATCTTACCCACTTTCACCATAGTTTTGTTTAGTTAGATTATAAGATGTTGTGCGAAATTTAAAGAAAATCGAGCACAATATGTGGCTTTTAAAGCGGCAAAAGTCAAATCGGGAGCGACATTTGTATGGGGGCTATATCTAAATCTGAACCGATTTGACCTATTTTCACCATAGATGTTCTTAGTTTAAATATAAGATGTTTTGCCAAATCGGAAGACAATCTGATACAATATGTGGTTTCTAGAGCGGAAAAAGTCAAATCGGGAGCGAAATTTGTATGGGAGCTATATATAAATCTGAACCGATCTGACCGATATTCACCATGGGTGTTTCTAGTGGAAATATAAGATGTTTTACCAAATCTGAAGACAATCTGATACTTTATGTGGTTTCTAGAGCGGAAAAAGTCAAATCGGGAGCGAAATTTGTATGGGAGCTATATATAAATCTGAACCGATCTGACCGATATTCACCATGTGTGTTTCTAGTGGAAATATAAGATGTTTTGCCAAATCTGAAGACAATCTGATACAATATGTGGTTTCTAGAGCGGAAAAAGTCAAATCGGGAGCGAAATTTGTATGGGAGCTATATATAAATCTGAACCGATCTGACCGATATTCACCATGTGTGTTTGTAGTGGAAATATAAGATGTTTTGCCAAATCTGAAGACAATCTGATACAATATGTGGTTTCTAGAGCGGAAAAAGTCAAATCGGGAGCGAAATTTGTATGGGAGCTATATATAAATCTGAACCGATCTGACCGTTATTCACCATGGGTGTTTCTAGTGGAAATATAAGATGTTTTACCAAATCTGAAGACAATCTGATACAATATGTGGTTTCTAGAGCGGAAAAAGTCAAATCGGGAGCGAAATTTGTATGGGAGCTATATATAAATCTGAACCGATCTGTCCGATATTCACCATGGGAGTTTATAGTGGGAATATAAGATGTTTTACCAAATCTGAAGACAATCTGATACAATATGTGGTTTCTAGAGCGGAAAAAGTCAAATCGGGAGCGAAATTTGTATGGGAGCTATATATAAATCTGAACCGATCTGTCCGATATTCACCATGGGAGTTTCTAGTGGGAATATAAGATGTTTTACCAAATCTGAAGACAATCTGATACAATATGTGGTTTCTAGAGCGGAAAAAGTCAAATCGGGAGCGAAATTTGTATGGGAGCTATATATAAATCTGAACCGATCTGACCGATATTCACCATGGGTGTTTCTAGTGGAAATATAAGATGTTTTACCAAATCTGAAGACAATCTGATACATTATGTGGTTTCTAGAGCGGAAAAAGTCAAATCGGGAGCGAAATTTGTATGGGAGCTATAAATAAATCTGAACCGATCTGACCGATATTCACCATGGGTGTTTCTAGTGGGAATATAAGATCTGATACATTATGTGGTCTCTAGAGCGGAAAAAGTCAAATCGGGAGAGAAATTTGTATGGGAGCTATATATAAATCTGAACCGATCTAACACATTTTTACCAGAGGTGTTTCTAGTTTCAATATAAGATGTTTTGCCAATTTTAAAGAAAATCTGTTGTAATATGTGGTATCTAGAGAGAAAAGAGTCACATCGGGAGTGAAATTCGTATGGGCGCTATATCTAAATCTGAACCGATTTTCTTCAAATTAAATAGCGTTCGTCCTTATCCCGAAAAACATCGTTGTGCAAAGTTTCATTTGGTTCTGTCTACAATTGCGACCTGTATCGTGATTACAAGAATAGATGGACGGACGGACGGACTGACAGACAGACAGACAGACAGGCGGACATTGCTAAATCGACTCAGAAAGTGATTCTAAGACGATCGGTATAATTAACAATGGGTCTATCTCGTTTCCTTTTGGGTGTTACAAACAAATGTACAAAGACATAATACTCTCGTGGAGTGTATAAAAAAGAATTTTTCCAAATTCGTACTTTTAGCGCCACAATGGGAAAAGGAGACAGATGGTACCAATCAAACGGCTATATCAGGAATCATGAACTTGATAGGCTACCTTGATTGTGTAGACTGTTAGGATTGTAAACAGTAAATATTGGTAGAGAGTCATAAAGTTTTTCACCAACAAGGACTGCAAAAACTAAATAAAAAAATATTTAGGGTATTGAAGCACATTTTTTGAAGTTTGCTACGAAGTGTTCTTTAAAATTATTTAAAATTTCGCAATAAATAACCAAAGAAACATTACAATTTATTTCAAACAGTAAAAAGGCCTGTCCGAACTTATTGAAAGGGATTTTTATAGCAGCTAGTATCATTATGGTTTCTTTTCATAAACTGTTTGACATTCTATGCCATGTATTACACTGTCCGACAGTCCATATTATACTTGAACCAAATGATATACTTATTTAATACTTTTTGTAAAAAAGCGGGATTATGCGGAATGGAAAATTTAAGCGGGACTGGACATCAAAAAGCGGGATAGTCCTCCGAAAAGCGGAGGACCACTTTAAGATTAGGTATTCCTATGTGAAATAATCCATGATCTGGAAAATTTGATCCAAATCTGATGTAATAAGAAGGTTTTAAGGCGGTTATAATAAGAATTGACGGGAAAGTTGTATTTGAAAACGTGGACCCATATGGTCCAATATTCACGGAGTAAATATAACACGATCTTGATTGAAATTTGATCCAGATCCGATGACAAAGGACGGACATTTGTGGGATCTATAACAACACTTGGGGGTTGTGCCATAGCATGGGCCTATATAGTTCTCATTCACTTCAAGCTCCGATGTAAAATGTGAATTTTAGAGCAGTAATAGTGTAAATCGAAGGTACTTTTGTATGGACCCATTTAGTCCACTTTCACGTTAGCTTTTTCTAGTTCAAATATAACATGATCCTGAAAATTTTGTCAAGATCCAATGTAAAATGTGTATTCTAGAGCAGTAATGGGGTAAAATGGAGTAATATTTGTATGGAGGCTATATTTGAATCTGAACCGATTTCCGATTCAATAGAGATCGTCTTTGGGCTAAAAAATACTTCTGCCAAATCTTATGGCAATCGGGCAACAATTGCGACCTTTAAAGTGCGAACAAGGTTAGATGGACAGCAGACGGACATCGTTTAATCGTCTCAGCGGATGATCGTTGAGTTGATCGGTATACTTAAAGGTGGGTATAGCCCGATTATTGCTTGGTGTTACAAACATTAAGTTCGGCCAGGCCAAACTTTATATTCCCTCCACCCTCCAATATTACAGAAAATATAATTTATAAATATATATATATATATATAATATAAATTATATATAATATATAATTTTTATATAATATATCCAAACCAAAACAAATGCAAATATTGAAAAAATAATTTTATAAATAAATATAATATTTTTATTATTTCAAGCCACGCTTATAAGGCAAGGCTACCTATACATTTACACTATATACATCGAAATAATACTTCTAGTCAATTCAAAAATAAATATAAGACAGAAATCCTTAAAAAAGACTAAATACCATAAATATTGGTAGATAGTGGGTACTACAGTTGGTTGTATTTTCATTCTATTTTAATTCCAAAAGTACAAATTTTGAAAATCCACGTACATAGTGCAAGATAATCTAACTTCATGATTCAACGAATTTGGAAAAAAATATTTTTATTTTGTGTGCCTATGCAGTCAGAGGAATGTATACACCGAATTCCATGATTCTAGCTGCGGCCATTTGGTTGGTACCATTTTTATCCTCCTTTTTCTTAGTTTACCCCCTTAAGAGTACGACTTTCTAAAATCTCTTTAGTTTACGTGTCTACGCAATTTGTGGGATGTACTCACCGAATTTCATTATTCTAGCTGTAGTCGTTTAGTTGGTACCCTGTACCCATTGTATCCCTTTAAAGTACGAATTTGGAAAGAACCTTCTATGCAGTCAGAGGAATGTATACTCTGAATTTTATGACTCTAGCTGCGATCATTTGGTTGGTACTATTTGTATCCACTTTTTTCCATTTTAACCCCAAAAGTACGAATTTCGAAAAATCCGTTTATTTTCGTATCTACGCAATCAGAGGAATGTATACGGACGGACGAACATGGCTAGATCGTCTTAGAATTTTATGACGATCAAGAATATATTACTTTATAGGATCCCACGTCGATATTGCAAGGTGTTAGAAATGGAATGACAAAGTTAGTATACTCCCATCCTGGAGGTGGAGGGTATAAAAATGTTTTTTTATGAGACACTCTTTGAAGACTCAAACATATAAAAATATATAAAAAATATTTTATATATAACAGCCGTTTTACCATTGTTTTCCTCAAATTTATACGATTTGAAAAAAGGCGCTAAAGCAACGCCTATTAAGTGGAATACATTTACTTCACTATTTTCGAAATATAACTTACCAAGTTACCAAGCAATCGGAATATCAGCTGTAACCTTCAGGTAATTTGCCTTGTATTGATGTTATTGTTCAACATTTTGTTTCACTAATGTTCGTTCTCTCTTGCCAAACTCATACTTATTAACATGTCCATCATACATGTTGGCCAAGGAAAATAAAAAGTTTAACACAATTGTTATGGAACCCTTTTCGATGAACAACGAAAGTAATTTACAACGACACGCACACACACATGTGATTAATTTAGCTTTTTTATTTTTGTTTCTTTTTTAATACACTTCTTTCAATCACAACAAAATTTCATCACTTTTTCTAACACGCACGATATGTGTAAAATATAAAACGATATCAAAAAATCACAATTTACTGATACAAAATTGTACCAACAACCGATCACCATACAAATTTCCTAAAACTAAAGAAAAGGAAACGCAAAAACAAAGATAGCTCCTTCTGAATGCGGCGAATTGAGAGTTTGTTGCCGAGATTGTGTTAGAGAGAGAGAGAGTACAAGAGAACGAACAAATTTGAACAAGTTTGAGCAGAGCTTTATTTGTTGGTAAAAGCAGGAGAAACTTGGGCGAATTGGAAGAAAACTAAAGAGTAGGACAGTGACTAGTTGACTTTTAAGAAAAGTGAAAAAACGCAAATGTGAAAGGAAAAATCCATAATTTTTATAAAAAGAGGGAGAAAAATAAATTATGAATCAAATATAATTGTTGCTGAGATTGTGTTAGAGAGAGAGAGAGAGTACAAGAGAACGAACAAATTAGAACAAGTTTGAGCAGAGCTTTATTTGTTGGTAAAAACAGGAGAAACTAGCCAAAAACGATAAAAGAGGAAGTCAGAACTTGGGCGAATTGGAAGAAAACTAATGAGTAGGACAGTGACTAGTTGACTTTTAAGAAAAGTAAAAAACGCAAATGTGAAAGGAAAAATCCATAATTTTTATAAAAAGAGTCAGAAAAATAAATTATGAATCTAATAATAGATAAAGAATAATCCGAAAAAGCTATTTTTGATCGATGAACACAATCGTCCACTTGAGAGAGTGAATTCGCCGTGCGAGTAAATGAGCGAATAGTGTTGTCTTCCTGATTTTAAATTAACCACCTCATTTTGTAAAACCCAAAAGCTCGCTATATTTTCTGTGCATTTTGTTGTTTTGACCAAAACAGGAGAAACTAGCCAAAAACGATAAAAGAGGAAGAGAACACTTGGGCGAATTGGAAGAAAACTAACGAGTAGGAGAGTGACTTGTTGGCTTTTGAAAAAGCTGAAGCTGATAAATAGGTAGAAAAATAAATGATGAATCAAATATAAAATTGAAAAAGATTAATATCTTCAGCAAAAGCTAATTTGTGGTCGATGAACATAATCGTCCACTCGTGAGAGCGAATTCGCCGTGCTTCAAACATGAGCGAGTAATGTTGTCTTCCGCTTTTGAAACTAACCACCTCATTTTGTATTTTCAGTGCATTTTGTTGTTTTTGTCAAAAAATTTCACATTGAGAACAACGCAACGCGACAACACGCGTTTTTAGACAAGACGGGAATTTTAAAAAATTGCTATTATCGGATATTCAATTTGAAAAAAATTACAAAAAAAACTATCCCTGTTATTGATGTAAGGCCTGTTGTATTAACATATAGATTTGTCGCACTGCGTGCGAAATTTAGATGAAATTACGTAAGGTCGATTTTCAAATGCCAGATCCCACACAAATTTTACATTGAAAATCGTCCTTATGTCATTTCAGCTAGATTGTATGCGAAATCTGTTACTAGGCTATTAATGGATTAAAATTACAATTATAAATTGAAATTTTACTTTCTACGTTAATAATTTACCAGATTGTATTTTTTTAGTAATCTCTAAAATATAAATTTTTAGTAATCTCTAATATCTTTTAGTAAAAATATGTAGAAAAAATCAAATTTTCTATACATTTTTGCAACATTTGCTTCAATTTCTCGCATAAAACACAAAAGAATATATTTTGTAGTTATATAATGGCTTTTTTTCTTTAAAACTAAGCTGCGATAACAAAAACCTAAATAAAATGTTAAAATTTCACTCAAAATAAAAAAATATATTTTTTTAATTTCCGCCAACAGCAATATCAATGTGTGTATGAAAACAAATTTTGAAAAATAATTTAATGTTCAAAATTTGCGACTTAGGCTGTATAATTATCCAGTGCAAGTCAAATGTATGGTTATCGAGGCTATGTCCGAAAAAGTCAACACAAAACATTTTCTTTTGAAAATTTGTTTGGATACAAATATTTATATTGTATTTATTGTGTAGTAAAAAATATTTTTTATTTTGACCAAAAAAATTAAAATTTTATTAACGTTTTTGTTATCGCAGTCAGGAAAGACTACAACTCTGTAAGGCCTGTTTTATCAACTTGCTGTATTAAAATTAAACTCTCTACGTCAACATTTACCAGATTGTTATTTTTATACCCAGGATGGGGGTATATTCACTTTGTCATTCCGTTTGTAACACCTTGAAATATTCATCGGAGACCCCAGAATATATAGGGTCGTGGTAAAATTCTAAGACGATAGCGGCCGAATGAAGTGAGCTAGGAGGTTCAAATTTTTCCTAAATGTGTCTTATGGTTGTAGATCGCTTGGGATTGAAAGTGGGCGAAATCGGCCCAGAGGGAAAAATTTGTCCCTCACAAGGACTGAAAATACCCCTAATATTTAGAGTATTTCAGCATGTTTTTTGAACATATTAGCTTGTATTTACTTGATATTTGCTATGCGCATTCCCTTTATAGCATAAAAGGGCACCATAGAGTGATTTTTATTTGTAGGGGCCGAAATGGGACAAAAAGGTATAAAAACGGTACCTATCAAACGACAACAGATAGAAACACGAAATTTGGCGTGTACATTCCTCTAATAGAGTAGATACATAATATAAGAGTATTTTATAAATTCGTACTTTTAAGGGGTTAAATGGGGATAGAGGGATAAAAATAGTACCAACTTAACGGCTGCAATTAGAATAATGAAATTCAATGTATACATTCCTCTGATTGCGTAGACACGTAAAATAAAAGAACTTTCCAAAATTCGTACTTTTTGGGGTTCAAATGGAAAAAGGGGATAAAAATAGTACCTACCAAATGACAGCAGCTAGAATCATGAAATTCGGAGTATACATTCCTCTGACTGCGTAGACACGAAAAATAAAACGTTTTTTCCAAATACGTACTTTCAAGGGATACAATGGCTACAGGGGATAAAAATAGTACCAACTAAACGAATACGAATGATGAAATTCAGTGTGTACATCCCTCTAATTGTGTAGATACGTAAAATAAAGAGATTTTAGATAGGCGTACTCTTGAGGGGGCAAAATTGGAAAAGGGGATAAAAATGGTACCAATAAAATGGCCGCTGATAGAATCATGGAATTCGGTGTATACATTCCTCTGACTGTATAGCCACATAAAATATTTTTTTCCAAATTCGTATTTTATTTTGTTGCTTTTACGACAAATAATGGTAGTATGATGAAGTTGTCTTATACTGCATACGTGAGAGATAAGGTATTTTCAAAATACACTCTCTATCCCCCAATATTTAGGGCATTTATGATTGCTGCCTTATATTTACTTTATGAATTGAAGTATTATATCCATTATATATGTATAGTATACAAATATTTGAAGCCTTGGTTTATTAATTAAATTTCTTGTTTTCATACAGTTAAAATTTGTTGCGGACATTCCTCTTGTAGCTTGGAAGCACCACAAAAAAAAAATAAAAGTTTTTTATCGGGCGAAATGGAACAAAAAGGGATAAAATATGGTACCAATGATACGACAACAGCTAGAATCATGAAATTCGGTGTATACATCCCTCTAATTGCATAGGCACGTAAAATAGAGGGATTTTCCGAAATTCGTACTTTTAAGGGATATAATTAAAAAGAGGGATAAAAATGGGACATGCCAAACCGCTGAAGTTGAAATCATGAAATTCGGTGTATACATTCTGACTATGAAGACTCGAAAAAGGGGTTTTTTGAAATTTGTACATTTGGGCGGAGAATGGGGATATCTTTAAAATTTATACCTTTCTTATCACTTTGTCTGTATCTGAAAATGCTTCTTTCTAATGGAGACTGACAATCGCCTAATATTTAGGCATGTTCACATTCACAATTTCAGCATTTTATTTATATATAGTAGTTTTTTTTTGCTCATAAGTATACATTATAGTTTGAAATAGTAAACAAATATTGTAATGTGCATAATAATATCACAATTTTCGTAATATGGTACTGTGCTTCTATGTAAAGTCGACATCCTTTAATCTGCTGGTAATACTGTGGAATGCACTCCGTGGTGGAGGGTATATAAGATTCGGACCGGCCAAACTTAGCCATTTTCGTGTTAAAATATTGAAAATACTGCAATTGAATGAAATAAAAATGTACCAAAATGATCTACTCAACATCCCCCCTCAGAATTATAGGGTCGCTACTCTGCTCCAAAAATGCTGTTGGACAGTGTAATTAAAAAAGTTATAAAGAACTCAAACCATATATGTAGGTCATTCTGCGCCTTTAGTTTTTTAACTTTTTGGGTTGAAAATTAAAATTGATTGTTTTGTACGTTGTTCGATTGCGTAGTCATTCATAATCAATTCCTATAATATTCTTCAAAAATTTTTTTTTTTTTTTTTTCGGATAGTCTGGCTTGAGGTCATGAACAAATCAAAAAACTGATGTTTAGTTTTTTTAAATTGTTTTATTTATTTATTCTTTTCCGATATTTCGATCATCCTCAGGGATATTCACTTAAAAATACAAACAAAATTAATTATACAAAAAGACAAAACAAAAATTATCACAATAATTACATGTTAGCAAAACCAATGAACTCTTTCGTTTCGAAGTAATTTCTCAACTAAAGCTATTGTTTTCGTCCATATTTGTCAACAATGTTTCGATATATTTGTGCACAGTGGTCAGTGTCAGTCTTGTAGTTCATTCTCTGGTCAGTAGGGACATTTATAATATGTAACATTTCAAGCGTATATCTTCTACGATAATTATTTTCTTGCGTCAAAATGTCTACGTCGTTGAAGTTTGGCTTATGCCCCGTCAAGGTACAATGGGCTGCTAGTGCTGTCTTTTGTTCCAGTGGTTTGTCAATCGCTTTATGATCAGATTTGTGTGCAGAAAGTCGAGTTTTTAATTTCATCTTTGTAGTACCTTCTGGCATACGTTGGACTTGTCCCCATTACATTTTATCTTATAGACTACGTTTGATTTTTCTTCTTTGTTCTAAGAAAAAACAATGAAAAAATAATAGAGTGATCTAATTTGATGCGATCACACAATTTTGTAGCTTCTCTCCGATTTTGATGAAATTTTTTAAATATGTACTTTTCTATATGGCAAATAAAGTTGCATTTCCCGGTTTTCAAAAATAAGAAATTGTAGACAATATGCTGGTAGAAAATAAAGTATTGTTGTCATAAGGCAATTTAAAAAATTAACTTAATTAATTAACTAATTTTATGCCAATCTCTTCTAGTTTTACAGAAAATTGACAAATAATAAAAAATATTTTTTAATTTATTTTATAGACAAGAAATATACTACAGTTCGACTGATTAATCGGCCTTCGACAAAAAAAGCCGATTAGCCGAAGCCGGATATTTAGGATTATGAATAAATAAAATTCGATTCATTATAGTTTTTTACAATATTCTAATGATGTTGATAATCAATATTCTCTTTTTATTGACGTCAGTTCAATTTATGTAGAGGTTACCTCGAACATTGTGAAGAACATACCTTTTTGCTTGAGTATAGCTTCATGGTACACAATATTAGCTCGTTACGTACCCATTTTCATGCGTGAAAATTTTTTATCACAAGTTATGACCAATTTAAATGTGAAAAAAAATTTTTTCAAAAAGGTGTGTTCATTCAAACGCCTGTAACTCCTGAAATTACTTTTAAATTTTATAGCCGCGTAATATTTTGTAATGTTTTTACAATTTTATATCTTTTACTTTGATTTTCGAAATGATTACATTATTTATTTTTTTAATCTTTATAGTAGTGTCCTAAGATATCTCTTTTAGTGACTGCGTGAGTTTGGAAGTGGTGAAATGATGGATTCTATTTTTAATATAAAATATTAGTATCTTATACTAGTGCTATTTGGCAAAAGTTATTTAAATTCGCTTGCCATTGGATCCATCTCTTTTAGATCGTCTACTTATTGAACTATCCTCGATTCAAAAGATAAAACAATTTTAGCATATACTAAATGTTTTGAAAAACATTCTGATTCGGCCGAAGTTTAGGATTTTTATGGATTTTATGGAGCGTCTTATTGTAACTAAGGTATATTTTTTGTTTATAAAATAAAAAGGGTAAGAAAAAATATAAAAAATAGGCTTTTAAGATTTGACAATTTTATGTATAACTTGCCAAACTCATACTTATTAACTGTCCACCATACATGTTGGCCAAGGAAAATAAAAAGTTTAACAGAATCGAACAATTGTTGAATTGTTATGGAACCCTTTTCGGTGAACAACGAAATTAATTTTCAATGACACGCACACACATGTGATTAATTTTGTTTTTTATTTTTGTTTGTTTTTTAATACACTTCTTTCAAAGTTTAGGATTTTATGGAGCGTCTTACTGACACTATGTAGTAACTATTAATAAAATGTATTTTATAAAAATCTAAGGTATATTTTTTGCTTATAAAATAAAAAGGGTAAGAAAAACAAGTAAGGAAAGCTAAAGTCGGGCGGGACCGACTATATGATACACTCCACTTTCTATCCGATTACAATTCAACTCGGTAAAAAAGTGAAAACGGGAAGAATTTTTGTATGTTTCCTAATCATAGGCTTATAATACCTGGTCCAATTTGTCAAATCAAAAAGAATATTTGTGTCGGTGCTATATCCAAACATGGAATATAGTGACTAACTTTCACAATAAGTTCATCCAGTTCAAATATAACGTGTTAAGCTCATTTTTGGAAAATTCATGCTTTCTGGTGCGGAAAAAGTCTATCCGAAATTTGTATGGGAAATTTTTGGGGCGAAATTTGTATGGGAGCTATATGTAAATCTGAACCGATGACCCATTTTCACCATGGCTGTTTCCAGTTGAAATATGAGATATTTTGAAAGATTTGAAGAAGATCTGTTAAAATATGTGTTTTATAGCGTGGAAAAAGTGACATCGAGAGAGAAATTTTATAAATCTGAACCGATCTGACCTATTTTCACCATAGGTGTTTAAATTTATTTAATTTAGTTTAAATATAAGATTTTTTGCCAAATCTGAAGACAATCTGATACAATATCTGGTTTCTAGAGCGGAAAAAGTCAAATCGGGAGCGAAATTTGTAGTGGAGCTATATATAAATCTGAACCGATCTGACCTATATTCTCCATGGTTGTTTCTAGTGGAAATATAAGATGTTTTGCCAAATCTGAAGACAATCTGATACAATATGTGGTTTCTAGAGCGGAAAAAGTCAAATCGAGAGCGAAATTTGTATGGGGGCTATATCTAAATCTGAACCGATTTAATCAATTTTCAACACAGAGGTTTCTAGTAGAATTATAAGGAAATGCAAGGTAATTTGAAGCAAATCATGTGAAGTATGTGGTCTCTAGTGCGGAAAAAGTCAAAACGGGAGCGAAATTTGTATGGGAGCTATATATAAATCTGAACCGATCTAACACATATTTACCACAGGTGTTTCTAGTTTAAATATAAGACTTTTTGCCAATTTTAAAGAAAATCTGTTATAATATGTGGTATCTAGAATGAAAAGAGTTAAATCGGTAGTGATATTCGTATGGGGGCTATATCTAAATCTGAACCGATTTTCTTCAAATTAAACAGCGTTCGTCGTTGTACCGAAAAACTTCGCTGTGCAAAGTTTCAATTGGTTCTGCCTACAATTGCGACTTGTATCTAAAGCGGCAAAATTCAAATCGGGAGCGACATTTGTATGGGGGCTATATCTAAATCTGAACCGATCTTACCCACTTTCTGCACAGGTGTTTCTAGTTGGATTATAAGATGTTGTGCCAAATTTAAAGAACATCGGGTACAATATGTCGTTTCTACAGCTGAAAATGTAAAATCGGGAGCGAAATTTGTGTGGCAGCTATATATAAATCTGAACCGATCTAACACATTTTTACCACAGGTGATTCTAGTTGAAATATAAGATGTTTTGCCAATTTTAAAGAAAATCTGTAGTAATATGTGGTATCTAGAGTTAAAGAGTCAAATCGGGAGTGAAATTCGTATGGGGGCTATATCTAAATCTGAACCGATTTTCTTCAAATTAAATAGCGTTCGTCGTTGGAGCGAAAAACTGCGTTGTGCAAAGTTTCATTTGGTTCTGTCTACAATTTCGACCTGTATCGTGATTACAAGAATAGGTGGACAGAAGGACGGACGGACGGACATTGCTAAATCTCTTGCTAAAACTCAAACAGTTATTCTAAATCGATCGGTATAATTAACAATGGGTCTATCTCGTTTCCTTTTGGGTGTTACAAACAAATGCACAAAGACATAATACTCTCGTGGAGTGTATAAATATAAAAACAAGTAAGGAAGGGCTAAAGTCAGGCGGAGTCGACTATATGATACACTCCACTTGCTATCCTATTATAATTCAATTCTGTAAAAAAGTGTAATCGGGAAGGATTTTTGTATCCTGTAAATGTATGTGTTTGACTAAAAATTTTAACTCGGAAAGGACATCTGCATGTGGGTATATTGAACATGGAACGATGTGACCCACATTCACTATGTATGTTTATAGATGAATAATAATATGTAAAGTTTGGCCAAAATTGGTTTAACATTTGCGAGCAACATTTGTATATATATATAAAAAATATATCTAAATCTGAACCGATCTTACCCACGTTCACCATGGGTGTTTTTAGTTGAATTATAAGATGTTGTGCCAAATTTAAAGACAATCGGGTACAATATGTGGTTTCTAAAGCGGAAAAAGTCAAATCGGGAGTGACATTTGTATGGCGGCTATATCTAAATCTGAACCGGTCTTACCGACTTTCAGCATAGGTATTTCTAGTTCTATTATAAAATGTTGTGCCAATTTTAAAGAAAATCGGGTACAATATGTGGATTTTAGAGCGGAAAAAGTCAAATCGGGACCGACATTTGTATGGGGGCTATATCTAAATCTGAACCGATCTGACCGATTTTCACCGTCGCTGTTTTTACATCAATTATAGGGTACTGTGCCAAATTCGAAGCAAATCGACAGACGGACATTGCTAAATCGACTCAGAAAGTGATTCTAAGCCGATCTGTATAATAAACGGTGGGTCTAACTCGTTTCCTTTTGGGTGTTACAAACAAGTGCACAAAGCCATAATACTCTCGTGGAGTGTAAAGAGTGATTTTTTTGAGGTTAGGATTTTCATGCATTAGTATTTGACAGATCACGTGGGATTTCAGACATGGTGTCAAAGAGAAAGATGCTCAGTATGCTTTGACATTTCATCATGAATCGTCTTACAAACGAACAACGCTTGCAAATTATTGAATTTTATTATCAAAATGCGTGCTCTGTTAAGAAAGTTCATTGCGCGCTTCCATTTTATGGTCAGTTTAATCGACCCACTGAAGCGGCTATTCGGGCTATTGTGACTAAATTTCGCACCAAATTTACATTGTTGGACATTAAACCACCAACACGCTTACGTAGAGTGCGAACTGAAGAAAATATCGCAGCTGTATCGGCCAGTGTTAATGATGACCACCAATTTTCGATTCGTCGCCGTTCGCACCAATTGGGTCTCTGTTACTCAAAAACGTGGAAATGCCAAAATTGGACTAAGCGGATGGACCACCTAAGACGCAGCCGCGGTCAACATTTAAATGAAATTATCTTCAAAAAGTAAATGTCATGGACCAATCTAACGTTTCAAATAAAGAACCGATGAGATTTTGCAAATTTTATGCGTTTTTTTTTAAAAAAAAGTTATCAAGCTCTTAAAAAATCACCCTTTATAAATAGGCTTTTAAGATTTGACAATTTATTTTTTATTTTTTGAAAATCGGAAAGACAACTTTATTTGTCATATAGAAATGTATATTAGGGCGTACCTCAAAAAAAAAGTTCGCCGTACACCTTCGAATATGAAGTATTATTGAAAGGTAGTTTCAAAAAAAAAATTTTTATTTTTTTATGCCGAACGTAGGGGTCGCGCTTTTACATTTTTCTATATAACTTGTATTTATAAACGGATTTTAAAGTGTGATACATCGATGTTTTTGTCTCGACGAGGCCGATTTTTTTGTCTTTGAAGTCATTGAGCTCAAGCACCCCCTTCTGGTACTTACCCATCATTTCTCAGTTGCTACTACCCTAATGTACCACTCTAATAATCGAAAATTAAAGCTCGCATAAAATCATGAATCATGTTTGAGCTCAATGACTTCAAAGACAAAAAAATCGGACAAAAACATCGATGTATCACACTTTAAAATCCGTTTATAAATGCAGAAGTTATATAGAAAAATGTAAAAGCGCGACCCCTACGTTCGGCATAAAAAAATAAAAAAAAATTTTTTGAAACTACCTTTCAATAATACTTCATATTCGAAGGTGTACGGCGAACTTTTTTTTTTTACTTGTAACCTGGTACGCTCTAATGTATATTCTTCTTCATTTTCTATTGGAAAATTTCATTATTTTTCGCCACGAACACTCTTTATATTTTTGCACTCACATGTATGAAGCTACCCCACTAACTAAGAAATTGTTTCTTAATTTCTCTCCTTTTCGCAAACTAATAAAGCTATATCGTTGAAATTTAAGCCTTTTTAAATTAGTTTTTCTCTTTGTTTTTCAAATTCGCCGTAGATGGAGAATTTTTGCTACTTTTGCCTTTGTTTCGTTGTTGTTGTCTTCCTTTTCCAACTTCTTCTAATTTCCCGCGTTTTTAGTACTCTCTCACACCATCCCACCAACAAACTTTCAATTTGCCACATGCAGAAGGAGCCATCTTTGTTATTGTCGATTCGTTTCCTTTTCTTTAGTTTTTCGCGAATTTGCAAAGTGATCGGTCGTGTTTACAATTTTGTGTCCGTAAATTGTGTTTTTTCTATCGTTTTATATTTTATACATATCGTGCGTGCGTGTTAGAAAAAGTGATGAAATTTTGTTGTTATTGAAAGGACTATATCAAACAGAAACAAAAATAACAAAGCAAAATTCATCTCGCGTGTGTGAGCGTGTGGTTGTAAATTAATATCGTTATTCACCGAAAAGGGCTCCATAACAATTCAACAAGTGTTCGTTATCTCTACGGGGAGAGAAACGTAGCTGTCGTTCATTCGGTTTACTCTATTATTATTCGTGTGTAGTTCGTTTGTATTGTACTAGTTGCTTTCCTTGGCGAACATGTATGATGAACTTGTTAAGTATGGGTTTGACCAAACAGAACGAACATTAGTGCAACTGCAGTTGAACAACAACATCAATACAAGGCAAATTACCTGGAGATTACAGGGGATTGCTGGGTAACTTGGTAAGTTCAAAGTTTTAAAAAGAATAAAGTTTGGATTTGCTGATTTCGTAATTTTGTGGAAATGAAAGTGGCGGTTTGGACATGCCCTGTTCTTAATACAGCAATTTTTTCAATCAGCATATTATTGCTGATTAGATTTTTATACACTCCACGAGAGTATTATGTCTTTGTGCATTTGTTTGTAACACCCAAAAAGAAGGGAGATAGACCCATTGTTAATTATACCGATCGACTTAGAATCACTTTTTGAATTCGTCTGTCTGTCCAACTATTCTTGTAATCACGATACAGGTCGCAATTGTAGTCAGAACCAAACGAAACTTTGTACAACAAAGTTTTTCGAGATAAGGACGAACGCTATTTAATTTGAAGCAAATCGGTTCAGATTTATATATAGCCCCCATACAAATTTCGATCCCAATTTGACTTTTTCCGCTCTATAAACCTTATATTTTTATCAGATTGTTGTCAAATTTGGGAAAACATCTTATATTTAAACTAGGAACACCTGTGGTGGAAATAGGTCAGATCGGTTCAGATTTAAATATAGCTCCCATTCAAATTTCGCTCCCGATTTGACTTTTTCTGCTCTAGATACCACGTATTTTAACAGATCTTCTTCAAAATTATATTATCAAAATTAATATCTTATGTTTCCACTAGAAATACCGAATGCGAAAATAGGTTAGATTGGTTCAGATTTATATATAGCTCCCATACAATTTGAGCTTTTCCGCTCTAGAAAACACATATTTTAACAGATTTTCTTCAAATGTGGCAAAATATCTTATATTTCCACTAGAAGCATGCAGGGTGAAAATGAGTCAGATCGGTTCAGATTTATATATAGCTCCCATACAAATTTCACCCTCAATTTGAGTTTTTTCGCTCTAGAAACCACAAATTTTATCAGATCTTCTTCAAATCTTGCAAAATATTTTATATTTCAAATTGAAACACCCATGGTGAAAATAGGTCAGATCGGTTCAGATTTAGATATAGCCCCCATACAAATGTCGCTCCCGATTTGACTTTTGCCGCTCTAGAAAACACATATTGTACCCGATTTTCTTTAAATTTGCACAACATCTTATAATCTAACCAAAACACCTATGGTTAAAGGGGGTAAAATCGGTTCAGATTTGGATATAGCTTCAATACAAATGTTGCTCCCAAATGTTTAACCGATTTTGGCCAAACTATATATATAATATTTCTCCTATTTCGTTACAGGTTTCAGTATAACCCCATACAAATGTCCTTTCCCATTCTTTTAAAATTTTTTGTCAATTTACAGGATACAAAAATCCTTCCCGTTTTCTCTTTTTTACCGAATTGAATTATATTCGGATAGAAAGTGGAGTATATCATATTGTCGACCCCGTCCGACTTTATACTTTCCTTACTTGTTTTTAAATAAATTGGATTTTGTTATTAAAGAGTGAAGAGCTTTATTTACAACTTTGGTGACCCCCAAATGAAATTTTCGAAGTTTAGCCGAACTTCAGCTAAAGAAAGAAAGTTCCTGGTACTTACTCTAAAACAATTAAAACCGTGATTGCTGTTGAATTTAAAAATGTTTAATATAAATTATAAATGGATCGTGTAATGCCGACATACTCTGGGACAACGCGTCAAAGTTTTAAAGTTTCAATTTCGCTGCCAGTAACTGCCTGGAACATCATCATGAAATTCATGGAGTGTCGTATTGACACTATTAATGAAATATATTTTACAAAAATCTAAGGCATATTCTTTGTTTATAAAATAAACAAGTAAGGAAAGGCTAAAGTCGGGCGGGGCCGACTTTATGATACACATTTGTATTTGGGTTATATTTAAATCTAAACCGATCTTACCCACTTTCAACATAGTTTTGTTTAGTTAGATTATAAGATGTTGTGCGAAATTTGAAGAAAACCGAACACAATATGTGGATTTTAAAGCGGCAAAAGTTTAATCGGGAGCAAAATTTGTATGGGGGCTATATCTAAATCAGAACCGATCTAACCCAATTTCATCATAGGTGTTTCCAGTTAGATTATAAGATGTTGTGCCAAATTTAAAGAAAATCGAGTACAATATATGGTTTCTAGAGCGGAAAATGTCAAATCGGGAGCGTCATTTGTATGGGGGCTATATCTAAATCTGAACCAATCTTACCCAATTTCAGCATAGGTGTTTCTAGTTAGATTATGAGATGTTGTGCCAAATTTAAAGAAAATCGAGTACAATATATGGTTTCTAGAGCGGAAAATGTCAAATGGGGAGCGTCATTTGTATGGGGGCTATATCTAAATCTGAACCGATCTAACCCAATTTCTGCATAGATGTTTCCAGTTAGATTATAAGATGTTGTGCCAAATTTAAAGAAAATCGAGTACAATATGTGGCATTTAAAGTGGAAAAAGTCAAATCGGGAGCGACATTTATATGGGGGCTACATCTAAATCTGAACTGATCTTACCCAATTTCTGCATAGGTGTTTCTAGTAAGATTATAAGATGTTGTGCCAAATTTAAAGAAAATCGAGTACAACCACATAGGTTTCTACAGAGGAAAATGTCAAATCGATATCGACATTTGTATGGGGGCTATATCTAAATCTGAACCGATTTGACCTATTTTCACCACAGATGTTCCTAGTTTAAATATAATATGTTTTGCTAAATCTGAAGACAATCTGATACAATATGTGGTTTCTAGAGCGGAAAAAGTCAAATCGGGAGCGAAATTTGTATGGGAGATATATATAAATCTGAACCGATCTGACCGATATTCACCATGGGTGTTTCTAGTGGAAATATAAGATGTTTTACCAAATCTGAAGACAATCTGATACATTATGTGGTTTCTAGAGCGGAAAAAGTCAAATCGGGACGGAAATTTGTATGGGGGCTATATCTAAATCTGAACCGATTTAACCCATTTCCAACACAGATATTTCTAGTAGAATTGTAAGGTAATGCAAGGTAATTTGAAGCAAATCAAGTGAAATATGAGGTCTCTAGAGCGGAAAAAGTCAAATCGGGAGCGAAATTTGTATGGGAGCTATATATAAATCTGAACCGATCTAACACATTTTTACCACAGGCGTTTCTAGTTGCAATATAAGATGTTTTGCCAATTTTAAAGAAAATCTGTGGTAATATGTGGTATCTAGAGTGAAAAGAGTCAAAATCGGGAATGAAATTCGTATGGGGGATATATCTAAATCTGAACCGATTTTCTTCAAATTAAATAGCGTTCGTTCTTATCCCGAAAAACTTCTTTGTGCAAAGTTTCATTTTGTTCTGTCTACAATTGCGACCTGTATCGTGATTACAAGAATAGATGGACGGACAGACAGACGGACGGACATTGCTAAATCGACTCAGAAAGTGATTCTAAGTCGATCGGTATAATTAACAATGGGTCTATCTCGTTTGCTTTTGGGTGTTACAAACAAATGCACAAAGACATAATACTCTCGGGGAGTGTATAAAAAGGTAAGATTCAACAATTTTATGTATACCTTGCTTGAAAATTATATACAATCTCATACCACAAAAATACGTTATTTTCGATCTACCCTAGTGTCTACAGTTTCTTATTTTTTGAAAATCGAAAAAGCAGCTTTTTGCAATATAGAATACATAATAGGAAAACTTTATTATTTTGCGCACGAGCTCTCCTTATATTTTTCGCACTCACATGTATAAAGCTACCCCACTGTGCCCTGTACTAAGAAACGGTTTCTTAATTTCTCCCGTTTTCACAAACTAATAAAGCTCTATCTTTGAAATTTAAGCCTTTTTAATTTAGTTTTTCTCATTGTTTTTTCAAATTCGCCGTAGTTAGCCAAATTTTGATAATTTTGCCTTTGTTTCGTTGTTATTCTTTTCCTGTTCCAACTTCTTCTAATTTCCCGCGTTATTAGCACTCTCCCACACCATCTCAGCAACAAACTCTAAATTCGCCGCATGCAGAAGGAGCCATCTTTGTTATTGTCGCTTTGTTTCCTTTTCTTTAGTTTGTCGCGAATTTGCAAAGTGATCGGTCGTGTTTACTATTTTGTGTCCGTAAATTGTGTTTTTTTCTATCGTTTTTAGAAAAAATGATGAAGTTTTGTTGTGATTTAAAGTAGTGCATCAAATAGAAACAAAAAATAACAAAGCAAAATTCATCTCGCGTGTGTGTGTGCGTGGCGGTGTACATATATTAATTTCGTTATTCACCGAAAAGGGCTCCATAACAATTCAACAAGTGTTCGCTGTCTCTACGGATAGAGAGACTATCTTCATAATACATTAGAACACAGGCGTAGCTGTCGTTCACTCGGTTTACCCTATCAGTGTGTAGTTCGTTTGTGTTATACTGGTTGTTTTCCTTGGCGAACATGTATGATGGACTTGTTAAGTATGGGTCAAACCCAAACAGAACGAACATTAGTGCAACTGCAGTTGAACAACAACATCAACATTAAGGTTGCAGCGGATACGTATCGGATTGCTTGGTAAGTTCAAAGTTTATTTTCTTTTAGATTTTTTAAAACGAATAAAGTTTAAAAAGTTCAAATATTTATTCCACATACTGGACATTGACTTGTTAAAAAGACACTGGTAAAAATGATGTTATTTAAATTTTGCAGAATAAACTTATAGTCCATCTGGTCAGAGTTCCTTTTTACAGTGGGCCAAAGTTTTCATTTTTTGGTCAAATGGAGCATTATACTAAGTGGAAAAAGTGGTGTAAGTTATTTCTTATTGTCAGAACCATATTGTGGAATCTTATGAGGATTATTTTTGTGGAAGATCTTAACCCTCTAGCTCCCTCTTTATGGGTCAATTTGACCCTTTTTCGGGAAAATGGAAAAAAGGACATTTAAGGATTAAAATTCTACGAAAAAAATTGTCGGAAAATTTTAGTGGGGGTCACCGAAGACACCAAAGTTGTAAATAATACTCTTCCCGCTTAAATAGCAAAATTATACGCCAGCCTATACAGGATTAAAATTGTTCCATGTTTTTTGGAAGATGTTTTTCGATAGAGTATTTCGGTAGAGCACGGTAAATAGAAAACATGTATTGGATATTTTTGCAAATTAACCCATACAGAGAGGAGCTAGAGGGTTAAGATCTTCCACAAAAATAATCCTCATAAGGTTCCACAATATAGAATTCTATCGGAGATTAACTTACACTCAGAAAAATAGCATTCTTAAATCTGAGTAAAATCCATACTCCAATTTAGTTTAACAATTTTACTCCAGATTAGGTATATACAATTTTTTTACGAGAAGGAAAATTAAAAAGATATGACTACACTTTCCTTATTTCAAAGCCAGAAGAAATAGTACATATACTCAAAATAGGGTAGTAAATTTACTTAACACATTTATTGGATATAGTAAGAACTTCTTACAATTAAGTATATTCATATTTGTGCGGAAGAAAATTTACTAGCGTTTAAGAAATAAAATAATGCAGATTTTTTTTTTGTATGGAAAACTTAAGTTTTTACTTAAAAATGTGTTTAGTACTTCAAATAAATGTAATTAAATGTACGCCATGTTCCTCATACATTCAAGTATAAATAAACTTATAAAAAATACTTCAGTGTGTTTAGAAAAATACGTTAGCCGAGACTTTCTTCATAAGTACTTCAAATATTATTCTAAACAATCACTTCGAAGGCGCCTACCTAGCCTCCGCAGCAGTCATGGTGAAATATCTCAACTCTTTATGGTATAACTAAGATGAAACGTTTGAGAACTATACCATGTTGTCATTTTTCATATGAGTGTTGCATACTTTGAAGCGAAATAATTTATTTCAATTATCAAGTATAGTCTTAGTCAGGTTGAATACAAATTTACTTGGTTTAATGAAAATTTTAGTCAGGCTGAGTACAAATTTACTTGGCTTAAATAAAAATTTCCGAAATTTTCCCTCAGATTGAGTATAAATTTACTGGACATGACTACAAATTTACTTAGTTTGAGTAACAATTTACTTGGATTGAGGAAAAAAATCTGAATATTTTCCTCAGTTTGAGTATAAAATTACTTGATTTGAGTAAAATTTCTTAAAAATTTTTCCTCAGATTAGGTAAAGACTTACTTGATTTGAAGAAAAATTTTCCTCAGTTTGAGTAAATTTTACTTGCTTTGAGTAAAAGTTGAACTGGAATCAAGTTCAAAGCATGTCCTATTTGCAAGTTTGTACTTGATGTGAGAAATTATTGCCTTAGCGCTATACGAAGTTCAATTTTCCTCAGTCTTAGTACATATTTACTTAATCCGTGGCATACTTTTTTCTGAGTGTATAATACTTTTCTCACTTAGTATAATGCTAATAGTATAATCACGGTAGGTATTCATACCTCCAAACCATTTTAGCCATATCTCCCGCGGAAATCAAAATATTGCAAAAATATCCAACTTGTATATTTTGTTTACCCTGCTCTAACGAAATACCCAAAAATTTGTCGAAAAATATTGATCTTCCAAAAAACATGAACCAATTTTATACCTGGTAATTTTGATTAACGACAATTTTTTTTTTTCGTAGAACATTTTAATCATTGAATGTCCTTTTTGAAATGACTTTTTTGATTTTCTCGAAAAAAAAATATAAACCAGAAACATATATAGTAAAAGAAGATGAGATCGGTTCAGATTTATATATTGCTCCCATATAAATGGCGTTCACGATTTTCAACTAATTGAATTGTTGTGGAGTAGAAAGTGTAGGGTATCATATAGTCGGCCCCGACCGACTTTAGCATTTCCTTACTTGTTTCACTTAGTATAGTGCTCCCTTCGACCAAACAATGAAAACTTTGACCCGCTGTAAAAAGATATACAGTTTATTCTGCAAAAATTGTCTACTCAACATGCCAGAATTATAAGGTCGCTATCCTGTTCCATTCGAAAAGTCTTAATTTTTTGGACAGTTAGTTACTAGTGTCAGAAGTTTAATGATGATGTTCTGGCAAACAAATATTGCTGTCGAAATTAAGAATACTTATTTTAATTATTATTAAAAAAACTTATTTATTTTTTCATATATTTTACATTTTTTTTATTTACATTTTTATATATTATAATATTTCGCCAATTTCACTGTTCATTAATGTCCATTAATTACACTGTGCGACAGTCCAAAAACTCTGGGAAGCTGTATTTGAAATTTGCCAGACACCCTTAAAAGCTTGAGTTACGAGTAGAAAACCGGTTTTCGTACAGTTGCACACTTATATGCCTGTAACTTCACTTTCACATCGGATTTGAAAACAAAACCTGGAGCTTTCGATCGATATATAACTTATTTATGTGTATTTTTTCCAGCAAACACATTTTTTTAAACAATTTTTAGTCACTTTTTAACTTTGACAATATTTGTACAGATTTTTTGTTTGGTAAACTTTGGTAAATTTATTTAAATGACACGTTTAATAAGGAGTAATACACCGCTTTTTTACACCCGTCAGTAATTGACTGAGTTCTTGAAGTATTCGCTAAAACAAAATTGTTGCAAAAATACAAGTTTTGGTTATTCCAGTTCAAATCTCTCATAATTTTACAATCTGAAGTCCAATAAAAATACTTAAAATTCGACAAAAAGATAAAAACGGTGAACAAATTACAAGATTTTAATTTTTTTTGAAAAAAAAAACCGAATTCCCAAAGTGGAGAAAAGGTGTTCCAAAATTTAGTTCAAATCTCTCATAATTTTACAATCTGAAGTCCAATAAAAATACTTAAAATTCGACAAAAAGATAAAAACGGTGAACAAATTACAAGATTTTAATTTTTTTTTGAAAAAAAAAAACCCCGAATTCCCAAAGTGGAGAAAAGGTGTTCCAAAATTTAGGATTTTTTATTAAAATGGTCGCCATGCTTTTTTACCACTTTTATCTTCTTTGGTGAACTACCTGGAACACCATCATGAAATTTATGGAGCTTCTTACTGATACTATTAACTATCAAATCTTAAAAAATAATTTTTATATTTTTTCTTACTTTTTTGTTTGTAAAATAAATTAGTTTTTTTAAGATTTGACAATTTTCTGTATAACTAGAGGAAATTTGCTTGAAAAATAGTATTTGTATCCCATAACACAAAAAAATAAAATTACATCAACTTCTGATGTAAAATGTGGATTGTAGAGTGGAATTTGGGGACCATTTGTAATTGGATTATACCAAAAAGTGGACCCATATAAATCATTTTCATAATGGGTAGTTGAAATGTAACATGATTTACAAAATTTAATTACTATCCTATAACAGATGTGGGTTCTACACTGAACGAATTATCTTCATAATATTTATGATTTTGTCCTAACCTCAGTGAAAATTTTCATTAAAATTTGGACAAAAAACACTTCATGTCAAATCAATGAAAAGTATCATAGAGTTTGTGAAACTATAAAATACAGTTCTTCATTCGATGAACTTTTGTCACACAATTTCGTTATTTTTCATAATATGATAAATGCAAATTTTCATAGGTTTTATAAAGAAACTTAATTTTATGAAAAAGTTTCATTAATATTAATAATTTATACTGTAGTCTCCTATAAAAACAAAAAAAGTTTGACTAGTTGACAAACCAGTCGATACACACCCTCATTGCGAAAACATTTGTAATAAATATATCTTTGACTTAAATCAAGGTACATACTTATGTCAGAGTTAACACAGGAGAAATGAGAACTGCCAAGAGAACAACCGAAGAAAGTCGACACACTAAAAATTTAGTTGTTAGTTATAAAAAATTTCATAAAAACTACGAAATTCTTCATTATATTTATGAAGACATTTCATATAAAGGGTGTCCCAAGAAGAACGCAATTTTTAAATTTGGCAACATTCGAAGTGTCATTGTTTGACATTTGAACAATTGTTATTGTTTGTTAGTAGAAGGTACGAGGTTAGTAAAAATGGAGCGCTACACGAATGAACAACGCATTCTCATTGTGAAATTGTTTTACCAAAATGGTGAAAGTTTTGCGGCTACAGTTCGCAAATTGCGATCAATTTGGGGTCACAATAATGCTCCAAAAGAGTCAACTGTAAAGAGATTAATGGATAAATTTGCGGAAACTGGGTCTGTTAGTGATGTAAAGACAACAACGCGCCATCGACCAGGTCGATCGACCGAAAATGTCGCAGCTGTACGTGATGATGTCGCTCAAACTCCATCCACCTCAATTCGACACCGAGCTCAGCAAATTGGTGTCTCCAAATCCACTTTGCAGCGAATTTTGACGAAAGATTTGCATCTTCATGCATACAAAGTTTAATTGACTCAGGAACTGAAGCCAACTGACCATGGACTGCGAAGGGAGTTCGTTAATTGGGTATTGGAGAGACAACATGAAAATGCTGATTTTGCCGATAAAATCATCTTCAGTGACGAGGCCCATTTTCATCTTGATGGCTTCGTCAATAGGCAGAATTGTCACATTTGGGGTGCGGAAAATCCTCGAGTGATTCACGAGAAGCAAATGCATCCTCAACGTGTCACTGTGTGGTGTGGTTTTTGGGCTGGAGGAATCATTGGACCTTTTTTTATGAAAATGAGGCAGGTCAAGCGCAAACAGTCAATGGTGTTCGGTATCGTGAAATGATAACCAGTTTTTTCTTGCCTAGAATTGAAGAAATGAATGTGGAGGGCATGTGGTTCCAACAAGACGGCGCCACATGTCATACAGCCAGAGAAACAATTCAATTGCTGCATCAGTCATTTCCCGGTCGTGTTATTTCGCGTTTTGGAGATCAGAATTGGCCGCCTAGATCGTGCGATTTAACACCATTAGATTTTTTTCTTTGGGGTTTTTTGAAGTCGATGGTTTACGCGAATAAGCCGACGACGACTCAAGCCTTAAAAGACGAAATTGGACGCTGCATTAATGAAATACCGCAGCATTCATGCAAAACGGTCATTGAAAATATCATTAAAAGATCGCGTGCATGCCAACAAAGCCGCGGCGGCCATCTGCACGATATATTGTTCCATACATAACCTCATTCTGTCTACTTTACGATATAATAAAGTTTCACGATTTTTCTTAAATATCTGTGTTTTATTTAAAATTAAAAAATTGCGCTCTTCTTGGGACACCCTTTAGTTATGACATATTTCATAATATTTAAGAATACAATGAAATCTTTCTCTGATCTTATGACACTAAATTTCACTATTTTAACAATTTTGTTTTATGAAATATGAAATGTTTATTGAAAATATTTCATCTTATTTATGAATTTTTCAAGCAAAAACTTGACCAAATTTATGAAAAATCTTCTATGAATTCGCTTCCTAACTAATATGAAGACAAATTCTTTCAGTGTAGTGTTAACCGGGGGCTCATTTGTATGGGGACTATATCAAAACTTGGACCCATAGAGATGACTTTCATAGTAGATGTTTTTAGTTGCAATACAACAAGATCTGCAGAAATGTACCAAGATCCGATGTAAGATGTGGATTCTCGAGCGATAATAGTGTAAACTGGGGGCCCATTTCGATGGGAGCCAAAACAGGAACTCATTTTGATGGCTTTCATAGTAGGTGCTTCCAGTTACAATATTACATGATGTATGAAATTTGACTAAGATCCGATGTAAAATGTGCATTTTAGAGCAGTAATAGTGTAAATCGTACGCAGTATCAAAACATTTGTGCTGTTTCTAGTTCAAATATGTATGAAGTATAATAATTTGCTTTATTTTTGTACGACGACCATTCGTATTACTATTTTAAATACAAAATTTAATTGCCTATCTAATTAATTATTGCAACGGCCACAGGTGCTTGTGCTGACGATGGGCGTTTTCGGTGCATTTTTACCAAACGGTTTTTTACCATTCACCGACAGGAAATAATCTCCCTTTAAATTCAATGGCGTAGCATAACCCATCGGATATTCGGGTCCATTACATTGACCAGCATTCAAACTTGTCAATGAATTGCAACGTTTTGCCAGGAAATTTCTCTCATTACCCAGTTGAACAGTTTCGATGTAGTATTCGTAGGCACGACTATGAGAGCAACTGAAAATGAGACATCCCGGTTTTATGGCTCCCAGGCCTTCGGGGAAAAAGTCAACATCGCCGACTGGATGTAATTTACCCAGGGCACCAGGATTCGAATGAATGACATCAACAAATGCTGCATCGCCACGATATAAACCGGATAGGGCTTCGCCTTGGTTGAAACATGGATTGGCCGGGTCTAAGCCAGTGATGCGGGGCAGGGTATTATTAGTAAGATACGTAAACTGACGTCCGGCTTTGCCAACCACATGAGCGCCCAGACTGTGACCAATCAAGTGAATATTTTCCACCGGAACTTGCTGCGCCAATTTCACAATAGCCTGTGCTAACAAAGAGCCTACCTCTTCGGTGTTGAAGGCGGACCATGTATAGAGAGTTTGCACGAAATCTGATGTGTTAAAGGCCTGGAGGAATAACAAAAATAAAAACACATAAAAGTTGTTTGTCATAGATTTACGTTTATAAACTTACCAAAAAGTTGTAATCACCTCTGCAATTGTAAGCCTTGGCCATTTCTTGAATGTAATCGGATTCAATGCCAGCCATCCAACCGGTTACAAAGAGTACAACCTTTTTGCTGACATCAAATTCCGCATTGTTCAATAATTGTTCAGCTTGACTAAGAGGTACGCTTATATTTTTGCAGGGTGTTCTCAGTTGAATGTACATCTTATCGGGTTGGGGTGTACTGCGCGGTTCTACTTTATCCGAAGCCATATAAACCGAACCTGAAAGAGTTTATGGATTCATGGCAAATATTAACTCAAATCGAGAAATAATTTATCAAACCAATTTAATTTTACTATATCTGATATAAAGAAAAAAGTGAACTAAATAAGTTTACACTTAGAGAAATATTCCCAAAAATAAAGGCTAATAAAAAATGTAAAAATCGAACTAATGAGATCGAAACGTTAAAAATATGAAATATGATATGCAAAAATGAAATATGAAAATATGTAGATATTCACGAACACACTCGCTGTGCAAAACAAGTAAAAACGGAGTTAAGTTCGGTCGGGCCGAACTATGTAGATAGAGTGATCAAACCCGAAATCGAAAAACGGGCCAACCGGGTTTTTCATCTCAGACCGACGGTCGGGTTTTTAAAAATCGAGGTTTTCGGAAAATCGCGAAAACCGGGTAAACCGGTTTCTTGTATTCGCTCTCGACCGGTTTTCCGTTATGGGGATTCATTTTTTCAGTGCGTATTTCGCTATAATATAGCACTTTTAATATAAAATGTGTCCTCACGGGACGCCTTTGAACCTTTCTATCTATCTGTCCAAATTGACATAGGACAATAAGACAAAATAGTAGTAAAATCGTAAAATTCTTTTGTCAAATTTTAGCTCAGTACATTGCTGAAGACGGTCTTTCGATGAGAACAAGCCTACTTCTATGTTGTTTATTATTAATTCTGTGCCTTTAGAAATCGCCATTATTTCTGCTTGAAACACACTAGATGAATGTATATCTTTGATCATATTAGATTGCCTAATGTGTTTGTTCTCTATTTAGTCTCCTGGGCCGTTGCCCACATCCGTTTTTGATCGGTCTGTGAACACTGATATGAGGATTCAATCCAGACATTCATCTCAATTGGTGGAGTCGAAGACTATAACCACATTGCTTTTGTTAAAATAGTTAAAATTCCAGGAAGTGAAACACCAATAATATATAAATTTGAGAAAAAAACTACGATCATGATCACGAAATTTGAATTAGGTATATTCAACATCTGGTCAAGAAAATTAAAGACTTCGGTCTAAATGTTTCATCCAATGATGTAGCCTTTGTCATGGTGAAATATGGTAATAGCACTGTGCGACAATCCAAAAACTCTGGGAAGTGATAGTATTTTTCTTTTAGGTATTCTCGAGTAGAACAAAATCTTGAGTTACGGGTTTAAAACCGTTTTTTTCGTACCTTTGTACCTGTAACATAGTTGGATATCGACCGATTATAACTTACTCTCCGGACTTGAGCTGGAGCTTTCTATAGTATTTTCATTGGACTTCAATTCGTAAAATAATGAGAGATGTAAACAGAACTTCTACTCGACAATACCTACCAGAAAAATACTATCACTTCCCAGAGTTTTCTACTTCATTCTTTTTTGTAGCACTTTGTAGTTTAACTGCAAATTCTCAGTTATGCCTAACTTGTTGCTTTAACACTGTATGTTAGAAAATATTGTATAAGTGGATTATAAGCTATGATTTGGATAATGCAGATGAAGTTTACTTTGAATTATATTTGGAAATATTTGTTCTTAATTTGACTAAGAATGCTTGGAACTTAATTTATATTCCAGTTATGGTAAAAAAACGAGAAAATTGTAAATGTGGTTAAAAAATCGTCTATAAAGCTGCGAAAATTGAATTAATTTATTTTAGTGAAGAATTGAGAAGTTTATAAAAATATGGAGGTCGATGGAATTAAAACTATTAACGAAATTAAGCCCTATATATTAAGCAGGAACGTCTAAGAATTGCATTTTTATTGTTTTAAGAAAAACCCGAAAAAAACTGTCCGACCGTTTTTTTCTAAAACTGAAACCGGGCTACCCGTTTTTTTAAATCGCGGTTTTTGAAAAAGCCGAAAACCCGGCATTGCTAAAAAACGGGGTTTTGATCACTCTATTTATATACCCCCACCATGGATTGCATTCCACAGAAGCTCTCGATTTTCGTAAAAGTGCAGTAACATTACAGGAAAATTCCATTTTTAAAATATAGCCAAACCAAAACAAATAAAAATATTATAAAAATAATTTTATAAAAATATATAAAATATATACCAACTATATACATCAAAATATCACTTCAAGTCAAATCAAAAAGTAAATATAATTCCAAAACTACAAATTTTGAAAATCCATTCATGATTCAACCAATTTTCGTCTAAAAGTAAAAAGTACGAATATGGAAAAATCTTTTTTATTTTGCGTGTCTTGTAGTCAGAGGAATGTAAACACCGAATTGCATGATTCTAGCTGCGGTCATTTGGTTGGTACCATTTTTATCCCCTTCTTTCCATGTTAACCCCTAAAAAATACGACTTCTAAAAATCTCTTTATTTTACGTGTGTACGCAATTTCATCATTCTACCTGTAGCCGTTTAGTTGGTACCATTTTTACCAACATTATATCCCTTGAAAGTACGAATTTGGAAAAATCTTTTTATTTTGCGTGTCTATACAGTCAGAGGACTGTATACGCCGAATTTCAAGAGTCTAACTACGGTCATTTGGTTGGAACGATTTTTATATCTTTTCCATTTTACTCCCTAAAAGTACAAATTTCGAAAAATCCCTTTATTTTACGTGTCTACGCAATCAGAGGAATGTATACACCGAATTTCATTATTATAGGTGCAGCCGTTTGGTTGGTACTATTTTTATCCCTATATTCCCAATTTACCCTTAAAAGTACGAATTTGGAAAAAGTACTTTTATATTATGTATCTGCTCAATTAGAGAGCCATTGTCGTTTGATAGGTACAATTTTTATCCATTTTTGCTCCATTTCAACCCCTACGAATAAGACTTACTTTATGGTGGGAATGTTAATGGTGGGAATGCGCATACCCAAGTAAGTACAAAAATTTGGACGTCCAAGCTCCATTCTTTTAAATGCTTTCAACAGACGGACGGTTATGGCTAGATTGTCTTAGAATTTTATGACGATCAAAAATATATATACTTTATAGGGTCTCAGATCGATATTTCAAGGTATTACAAACGGAATGACAAAGTTAACCCTACAATGGGTGTATAATTGCACTTTTGGCACACTCAGAAAAATAACATTCTTAAATTTCAGTAAAATCTACATTCCAATATAGTTCAACCATTTGACTCCAGTTTAGTAAAAATTTCCTTGGAAATAGGAAAATTAACTAAGTATGAGTAAAGTTTCCTTATTTCAAAGTCATATCAAATAGTTCATTTACTAGAAATAAGGTAGTAAATTTACTTAAAAACATTTCATTGGATGTAATTAAAATGTTTTCATGTTGTTCAGTAAATTCATACTTGGGTGGAAGAAAATTTCCAAGATTTTAAGTACGAAAAATGTTAAGATTTTTTTGTATTGAAAAAATTTCACGTAGGAAATTTTAACTAAAAAAATGAGTTTTTTCTTAAAATTAAGTTAATGTGTTTACTGAAATTTATGCCAAGTTCTTCATAGATTTAAGTATTAATGAAATTATAAAAAATCACTTCAATTTGTTTAGACATTTCTTGAATATTAATCTAAGAAGCAATTATCATTCGTTTGCCGAGACTTATTTCTTAAATACTTGAAGTATTATTCTAAACAACCACTGCGAAGGTGCCTTTCTTGCCTTCGCAGCAATCATGGAATAAAAGCTCAACTATTTATGGCAGAGGTATAATGAATTTTTTGAGAAATATTTCATGTTGCCAATTTTTGTATCAGTTTTGCATACTCTGAAGCAAAATCGTTTGTTTAAATTATTTTTAGATAAGTTGAAATTATTTTAAGTTAATTTTTTTCCTTGAATCAAGTAAAATTTTCCTCAGTTTAAGTAAAAGTTTACTGGTTTTGAGGAAAAAATCAGCAAAAGTGTCCTAAGTTTAAGTAAATATTTACTTTATTTGAGTAAAAATTTACTTAGTTTTAGGAAAATTTCAACAAAATTTTACTTAGATTTAGCAAAAATTTTAGAAAAAAATTACTTAGTTTTAGGAAAATTTTTCCTGGATTTTAGTAAAAATTTACTTGGTTTTAGGAAAACAATACTTAGATTTAGGAAAATTTCTGCAAAACTTTACTGAGTTTTAGTAAAAATGTACTTGGTTTGAGGAAAAACTTACTGGAATTTTCCTTAATTTGAGTAAATATTTACTTGGTTTGACAAAAATTGAACTGGAATCAAGTTCAAAGCATGTATTACTTTCAAGGAAAAGTATGCACTTGATATGAGGAAATATTGCTTTAGTGCTATACGAAGTTTTTTTTTAATTTTAGTTCATTTAAACTAGTTATAGGGTTCACTTTTCTCAGAGTGCAATCATTTCAAAACTATATTATTATTATTGTATATTCACTGTCAAACTTATCCAAGTCGACATTAAATTTTGCTGCAACCGATATTTCGATTCGAATAATTACTAACTAAAATATATTTCGAAATTCTCAAATATATCTCTCGCTTACTTCTAATTCAAACACTTACACAACTGATTGACAACTTTAAATATTGCCTGCTCTGGTAGACCAAACAAAACCTGCTTAGTTGCGGAAAACATTTGTTCCGGCGTTGGCAAATTTTGTAGCAGTTCCGAACCAACTCCCGTTATAAGATCACGCGACGATTTAAACACATCAAGAGCCGTTATCGAAAATCCCGCACTGCCATGAGCAAGAACACATAACACCACTATTGCGGGGATAAAATTCTTCGACAGTGTCAGCTTCATCTTTACTAACTAATTTATCTATGTGAACACAATACTTCTTATATAGCAAAAATTAAACAAATAATGACAATACAAAACATATTGTTCTATTATTTATTTATCTTTCAAAAAAGTCGTATTACAAATTATAAAATAAAAAATTTATGTTGTTGCCACAACTATACATACAATACGAGAGTATGTACATATTTATTAAACTAGATACAAGATACAATAAAACATTATAAAATCGCGTTACATGTTTTAAGCATAAAACTTCTTGCGGTTTGGCGTCTATGGATAATAAAACCAACAAAATCGACTGAATCTATTGGTAACAATAACCAAGTTAGAAATTCGCTGCGACTTTTCGTTATCATACTCAAGTTTTTGTGTTAGCTTATCTTTAATGAAAAAAAAAACGTTCATACAACGGTTTAATCCTCGCATATGATATTAATTGAAATATAAAGTATGGCGTATCATACAGAACCCCGTTTCGGCATATGAACCATAAAATCGCCAACCGATGTGTCCGGTATTAAACTTCCACTGATATGTTAAAACATCTAGGATTGGCAAATAACTTGGAAGAAAGTGGAGGGTATCATAAAGTCGTCCCCGCCCGACTACAAACTTTCCTTACATGTTCTGTGTATGGTACTGTGTTTGGACATAATATTGACTTCCTTCTACCCGAACGGAAATACTCATAGAGGGTGTATAAGATTTCGACGAATACGTTGTGATATTTGCCTTGTCTGTGTAGAACGAATTTTTAAATTGTCATATTATATCCGCAAACATCAAGATCAACGAATTTAAGCACAAAACTATGGTAGTCGTTTCTGTTCGCACAGCTTTACAGTAACTTACGTTTCAATTTATTTATTTTAGTTTCTACTCATTAAATAAATAGAGAAGGTGTTACTTTCTTTATTTATTTAATGAAAACGACAAATTTACACTGTCCAACTGACTACATATATTTTACAAACGACATTTGTTCTTAATACACATGCAAAAAATCAGCCGCATACGTTGGATAAATCGCAAGAAAATTACAAAACAAAAATGTCATGCACACACATCATTTTAGCCATATCTCCCACGAAAATGAAAATTTTGCAATAATATTCACAACAATAATACCTACAACATTTTTTCTCTTAGTATATTGCTCCCTTCGACCAAAAAAAAAATAAAAATGTTGGACCACTATAAAAAGAAACTCAGACCAGCTGGACTATAAGTTCGTTCTACAAAAATGATCTACTCAACATGCAATTTCAGAATTTTAGCTATTCTGATCCAAAACAAAAAATACTAAAACTCCAACTTTCGAATGCCCGATCACATCAGTTAAAAGTACATTGATTTTTATACCCTACACCACAGGGTATAATGTCTTTGTGTATTTCTTTGTAACACCCAAAAGGAAACGAGATAAACCCATCGTTTATTATACCGATCGACTTAGAATCACTTTTTGAGTCAAAGTCCAGGTCGTAATTGTTGTTAGAACTTTGCACAACGAAGTTTTATGGGATAAGAACGAACGCCATTCAGATTTAGATATAGCTCCCATACAAATTTTGCTTCAGATTTTAATTTTTCCGCTCTAGAAACGCTATTTCAACAGATTTTCCCCCAATTTGGCAAGACGCCGTATATTTTAACTAGAAACATCTCTGGTAAAAATAGGATAGATCGGATTCAGATTTATATATAGCTCCCATACAAATGTCTCCTTCGATTTGACTCTTTCCGCTCTAGAAACTACAAACTTTGAGAGATTTTCTTCAAATTTGGCAAAACAGCTTAAATTTCAACTAAAAACAGCTCTGGTAAAAATAGGATAGATCGGTTCAGATTTATATATAGCTCCCATACAAATGTCTCCTCCGATTTGACTCTTTCCGCTCTAGAAACCACAAACTTTGGCAGATTTCCTTCAAATTTGGCAAAACAACTTATATTTCAACTAAAAACAGCTCTGGCGAAAATGGGTCAGATGAGTTCAGATATATATATATATAGCTCCATTACAAATACTGAATTGATTATTTCCGCTCTAGAAATATCATTTTTGAACAGATTTTCTTCTAATTCATCACATCAGCTAATGTTTCAAATAGAAATTACTATAGCGAAAGTGGGTTACACCGGTTCAGATTATAAAGGGTGATTTTTTAAGAGCTTGATAACTTTTTTTTAAAAAAAAACGCATAAAATTTGCAAAATCTCATCGGTTTTTTATTTGAAACGTTAGATTGGTCCATGACATTTACTTTTTGAAGATAATTTCATTTAAATGTTGACCGCGGCTGCGTCTTAGGTGGTCCATCCGCTTAGTCCAATTTTGGCATTTCCACGTTTTTGAGTAACAGAGACCCAATTGGTGCGAACGGCGACGAATCGAAAATTGGTGGTCATCATTAACACTGGCCGATACAGCTGCGATATTTTCTTCAGTTCGCACTCTACGTAAGCGTGTTGGTGGTTTAATGTCCAACAATGTAAATTTGGTGCGAAATTTAGTCACAATAGCCCGAATAGCCGCTTCAGTGGGTCGATTAAACTGACCATAAAATGGAAGCGCGCAATGAACTTTCTTAACAGAGCACGCATTTTGATAATAAAATTCAATAATTTGCAAGCGTTGTTCGTTTGTAAGGCGATTCATGATGAAATGTCAAAGCATACTGAGCATCTTTCTCTTTGACACCATGTCTGAAATCCCACGTGATCTGTCAAATACTAATGCATGAAAATCCTAACCTCAAAAAAATCACTCTTTATATAGCTCCCGACTTGATTCTTTCCGCTCTAGAAACCACACATTTAACACTCCATAAAATTTGGGAAAGCGTCTAATATTTCAACTATAAAACCTTTGCTAAACATGGGCCAGATCGGTTCAGATTTGTATATAGCTCCCATTCAAAGTTTGTGTTCAAATTTTCTTACATATACAGTAGTATATTCTCCTGTTATAGCTGCATCGTATATAACCCGGTTTAAATGTAATGACCTTTTTATATCCTACACCATAATGTATAATGACTAAGTGTAGGGTATCATATAGTCGGCCACGTCCGACTTTAACCTTCCTTACTTGTTTTTACATACAAACAATGGTTTAGGAACAGTATTCAAAAAAATTGCGAAGAAATTGATTTTTTTCGAAAAAAAACACACCAAATTATTTATTTATAATAGGTAAATTGGATATTGCCCTGACTCAAGACAATTTTGTATCTATATTTTATAGAATGCAATTTTTTTTAATGTGACATTTATTACTTGGCTGCACTCTACCACTATCATGATTTCTGGCCCGTGAAAGCCTTCGTCAGGTGGCTTCGCAGCCACTTTTCAACAACATACCCGGACTTTTTAAGTAAATGTTTCTCACAAACGACCCACTTTCCGAATATCAGTCAAAAAAGGTACAGGGTTCTCCAACAAGAGGTGTTATTTTGAATCACCCTGTATTTCGGTAGCTGTCACTTTTGAAGCTTTTATTCTTTGACATTTGACAAGTAGAAACTACGCCATTACTAAAAATGGAACGATACACGCTTCAACAACGCATTGAAATTATTAAAATTCATGAATGAAAATGATCCGGAATTCCATCGAAAAATCATCTTGACTGATGAGGCCCATTTCCAACTTGGTGGCTACGTCAACAAGCAAAATTGCCGCATCTCGGGCTCGGAAAACTCAAGAGTTATTGTTGAGAAGCCTCTACATCCTCATCGTGTGACTGCTTGCTGCGGTTATGGTCCGGCGGGGTCATTGGACCTTACTTTTTCGAAAATGAGGTTGGATCAACAGTTGCGGTGAATGGATTGCGCTATCGAGAGATGATTAATGATTTTGTATGGTCGGAGTTGGATGGTATTGATCTGGACAACGTTTACTTTCAACAAGACGGCGCTACGTGTCGCACAAGCAACGAAACCATTGCTTTTTTACGGGAAAAGTTTCCGGACCGTGTTATCTCTCGAAGAGGTGGCCACCGAGATCTTGCGATTTAACACCTTGTGACTTCTTCCTTTGGGGCCACGTGAAAGATAAGGTCTACGCGTCGATTCAAGACCTCAAAGATAGAATTCGTGAGGCTATCGAGGACATAGGACAGCCACTTTGCGATTTGGTTATGGAAAATTTCATAAGAGTAAGCGTGGTCGTGGTGGCCATTTAGCATACCTTCCTCTTTATTATGAAATAAACATCCGATCGTTTATCTCAAAAAAGACATTTTTCTTTGAATACCAAAATAACACCTCTTATTGGAAAACCCTGTATATGTAATATGCAAATGATTATTGTTTACTAAAATTTCAATTCTCCTCATGGTACCTTTGGTATTAGGACTACGTTATTTGGGTCCGCCAAATAACTTTTTTTTTTTAAATGCTATAAAAAACTACTGAATATTTTCTCAAATTTCTTTTTTTATTTGAAAGTGCAATCCTTCCGGTAATTAATTTTTAATAATTTCATTCAAATGGCTGCCTCGGTTTGCCATGCAGTAGCCTACACGATCGGTCCAATTTTTAAGCACATTATCGATTGTGTGCAGCTGTATTTCACCAGTGGCTTCACGAATATTGTCCTTTAAAGCGTCAATTGTCTCTGGCTTGTCGGCGTAACACTTATCTTTGAGGGCACCCCTCAAATAACAGTCCAACGGTTGAATAGTTGAAAATAAAAAACGTTAGATCGCGGACCCTATATGTTAAATTAAAGCTAAGTATATGATTTTTACGTATGAATAGTCTCAATAAAATGCAGAACAAGTTGATTTTTTTCCATACATAAGTACACACCGAATTTTATGATTCTAGCTGCAGTGTCCCGTTTTCGCCATAAATGTATGAATATCGAAAAATCTCTTATTTATCCAGTCTACTCAGTCAGAGCGATGCATATACCGAATTTGTATCTCCTTTCTATATATTTATATTGGGGCTATTTTTAGATGATTTTGTTCAACTGTGTTATCGTGCAGTGCTTCGACATTTTCACTTAAAACTAGCCCACATAATTTTTATGATTATAACATATATTTATATATTATTTCAATTGTTTTTAAACGTTGTGTTTACCTCGGTTCATTTTCGTATTACAGACAAATGTTTAATACAACCATATGAACACCTCCTAAAATATATATTTCAGTACACCCTAACTTACACAGCTATCACAAAAAAAATATATATACATTTATAAAATTTATTTGCTTTATTTACTCGTTTATTATTTTTTACAACGCCCACACGTATGTGTTCTCACAATTGCTTTCTTTGGCGCATTTTTACCAAACGGTGATTTACCTTTCACCGACAGGAAATAATCTCCCTTTAAGTTCGTTGGCGTAGCATAACCCATGGGATATTCGGGTCCATCACAATAACCAGCATTCAAACTTGACAATGAATTGCAACGTTTTGCCAGGAAATTTCTCTCATTCACAGGATACACTGACTCGATATAGTACTCATAGGCACGGCCATGAGAGCAACTGAAAATGAGACATCCCGGTTTTATGGGTGCCAAGCCTTCGGGGAAAAAGTCAACATCGCCGACTGGATGTGATTTGCCCAGGACACCAGGATTCGAATGAATTACATCAACAAATGCCGCATCGCCACGATATAAACCGGAGAGTGATTCACCTTCGTTGAAACATGGATTGGCCGGATCTAGGCCAGTGATGCGCGACAGGGTTTTGCCAGTCAGTTTTGTGAAGTGACGCCCGGCTTTGCCCACCATATGGGCACCCAGACTGTGACCAATCAAGTGAATATTTTCCACCGGAACTTTCTTGCTCAACTTCACAATACCCTGTGCTATCAAAGAGCCTACTTCTTCGGTGTTGAAGGCGGACCATGAATAGAGAGTTTGAACGAAATCCGAGGCATTCAAGGCCTGGAGGAATTACAAGAAGACAAACAATTACCCGTTGATTACTACGAATTTGCATTTCATAAACTTACCAAAAAGTTGTAACCACCTCTACAATGGTAAGCCTTGGCCATTTCTTGAACGTAGTCAGATTCAATGCCAGACATCCAACCGGTTACAAAAACTACAACCTTTTTAGTGACATCGAATTGTGGGTTATCTAATAATTCTTCAGCTTGTTTAATAGGTACGCTAACATTTTTGCAAGGTGTCCTCAGTTGAATATACATCTCATCGAGTTTTGGTGTAATGCGGGGTTGCACTTTATCCGAGGCCACATAAACGGAACCTGAAAGAAAATTATGCATTTTGAAATTCATATGCTAGACCAGTCGGATCGGTCCCATTCGAAAACAAGAAGCCGATGTCGTATGACTGATTATGTCACGATAATTTGAGGACTATAATATTTTACTCCTATACCGTGACCGTTTAGTTTTTTAAGATTAATTGTCATTTGAAGTCCAAACGTTTCATTTAACAAATGCTAAATTTCGCCCCTAGATGAGATTCGAATAACGACTAGGTGATATATTTTTACAAATTGATCAATATAAAGGGAAATTTATGTTGTCCTTGTATAGTTAAGATCTCATAACTCTTTTTGCTCAATAATTTGCTTAATTGAATTAACATTTAAATTTGTCAAATATGTACAAGATACGGTACAACTTTTAACATAAATCTAAAAAAATGTTCTCGAAAACCATCATGACCTTAGTTTAATGACCTTCAGAAAAATACACTAATTTGAGTCGTTCATTGGTACCGATAAAACACGATGTAAATCGAAACACTTTCCCACACGTATTTTTCAATGGGTCTCTGAAGATTATTTTTTTGGGAAACGTTTAAAGTTCGTGAAAATTGGCAGTACTTTCTTCCGACGGTATGGTCGATATTGAATATGAAGAAAATCGGATCAGATTTTAATACTACTCCGATTAAAACTGTCACTGCTCTAGAATCTACATTTTACTTTGAAGCTAGATCAAAGTTTCCACATCATGGAAGTTATTGCGGATTTTATATTATAAAAAACTGACTCGAAATGACAGTGATAAAGCCGAAATATTTTGTGAACATTGCATAGTTCAGTCGGAAACATCCTCAAATTCTTTGGAATCAACCATAAAAGATGTTGCTTTTATTATTCGTATTATTTTTTTGTTTTTAGGGTTATAGGTCAATGGGTTAAATCATAATTATAAATATTTCTGAAAACATAGAAAACATATCAAGAATGATAAAAACCAAAAAAAGTATTTATCCGAGCCACGATTCGAACCCGAAAACTTCTGGGTGCAAAGCGGACATCTTGCCTATGTGACCACATACGAAAAATTCGTTCCCATTTACTTGTGAATGCTATTCGTAATACATTCGGGGTATTAAAATATTATCAACTATTTTGAAAGTTGTTCAAAAAACTTACTCGAAAGAGGCAAATTGGGATTTTGGGGTGCGATTAAACTTTGATGGATTTCGGAACTCCAAATCGTTGTCTTCTTAAGGTGACCATCCATCCCGCTTTTTGATGAGCAGTTTTCTATCCCGAATAATCCCACTTTTTTACAAAAAGTTCCGCTTTTTCCTTTGACATTATTTTTTCACATTATCAATTAAAACTAGTCAATATACCCTGTGGTGTAGGATATAAAAAGTCGTTACATTTGAACCGGGCATATATGTAGTATACAAATTTCATACTTCTATCTGTATTTGTAAGAAAATTTGAACACAAACTTTGAATGGGAGCTATATATAAATCTGAACTGAAGCTATATATAAATCTAACAAATTTTTGTTTTCAATTTTTTATGGAAATATGTGGTTTCTAGAGCGGAAGGAATTAAATCGGGGGAGTCATTTATATGGGAGCTATATATAAATCTGAACCGATTTGACCCACTTTCGCCACGGATGGTTGTAGTTGAAATATGAGTTGGTTTGCCAAATATTAAACAAATCTGTTCAAATATGCTATTTCTAGAGCGGAAATAATCAATTCAGTGGTGAAATTTGTATTGCAGCTATATATATATCTGAACCTATCGGGCCCATTTTTACCAGAGCTGTTTCTAGTTGAAATATAATTTGTGTTGCCAAATTTGAAGAAATTCTGTTACAATATTTGTTTTCTAGAGCGGAAATAATCAAATGGGGGGAGACATTTGTGTGGGAGCTATATATAAATCTGAACCGATGTGACCCACTTTCGCCATAGATGTTTGTAGATGAAATATGAACTGGTTTGCCAAATTTTAAGCAAATCTGTTCAAATATGCTATTGCTAGAGCGGAAATAATCAATTCAGTGGCGAAATTTGTATTTGTATATATATATATCTGAACTGATCTGGCCCATATTTACCAGAGTTGTTTCTAGTTGAAATATAAGTTGTTTTGCCAAATTTGAAGAAAATATGTGGTTTCTAGAGCAGAAAGAATCAAATCATAGGAGACATTTGTATGGGAGCTATATATAAATCTGAACCTATCGGGCCCATTTTTACCAGAGCTGTTTCTAGTTGAAATATAATTTGTGTTGCCAAATTTGAAGAAATTCTGTTAAAATATTTGTTTTCTAGAGCGGAAATAATCAAATGGGGGGAGACATTTGTGTGGGAGCTATATATAAATCTGAACCGATGTGCTTCGAATTAAATAGCGTTCGTCCTTACCCCATAAAACTTCGTTGCTAAAAGTTTCATTTAGTTCTAACCACAATTGCAACCTGGACTTGGATTACAAGAATAGATGGACACATGGACGGACGGACGGACATCGCTAAATCGATCGGTATAATAAACGATGGGTCTATCTCGTTTCATTTTTGGCGTTACAAACAAATGCACAAAGACATTATACCCTGTGGTGTAGGGTATAAAAAGTCACTTAAAAATTTGTCGACAAAAGTCCACAATTTCTAAAATATTTTATTAATTGTCCTTATATAGGGTCCGTCATCCAACGTTTTTTTTTTTTTTCAACTATTCAACTGTTGGACTATTATCTGTGTGGACTATTATCTGAGGCAGCCATTTGAATGAAATTATTTTCCATTATTAACCGGAATAAGAAAATAAATATGAGAAAATATTCAGTAGTTTTTTTTATAGCATTTTCAAAAAAAAAAAAAAGTTATTCGGCGGACTAAATTTTGTAACTCAATGGTGAGTTGTTTAATTGATTAATTTAAAACATATATTAATAAAACATGACAAACAATTTGTGAAAGGAATAATGTGAGAATGATACTAGCTGGTATACAAATCACATTCAATAATATAGCAATTTGTTTGACAGGTTCACAAGTACCTATAGACCCATTATTAAATACACATTATGTGTAGATTTCTTTACATTTTAAAGATGAAAAATTGATAAAGAAAGAAACATTAAAAGGGCGTTAAGTTCGGTCACGCCTATCTTATATACCCTGCAGCATGGCGTGAATTTCATAGTATTACCGATTCTATGCTGTCGACTTTGCGTAGATGTCAACCTAAAAAAATTTAAAGAACGCTCCCGAATCAATCTTCAAAAAATGTACTTAAATACCCCAAGGATTGTTTATTTATTTAGTTAGTTTCAATCCTTGTTAGTCGATACATCTCGACCAATTTGAACTATTTACAATCCTAACAGTCCACAACACAACCCTAACAATCAGTGTAGCCTAAAGTTCATGATTCCAGATAGAGCCGTTTGATTGGTACCATCTGCCTCCTTTCCCATTGTGGCCCTAAACGTACGAATTTGGAAAAAATCTTTTTTTGCGGGCCTGCATAGTCAGCTAGTCATAAATATTCTAAACACAGCCATTATGTATTATAAATTACATTATATAGCTTAGTTTTTTATGTTTACGTTTTTTGATTTAGATTTTCACGATCCCGCTTTTTCTACAAAATCCCTCTTTTTGAATTCATAAATCCCCCTTTTTGTCCAATAAGAGATCTTCACGTTAAATATACTTGATACAACAGCAATAGCTTTAATAATGCAAATGGGAATTAGAATGCATTATAATATACATATATATGTAGACATATTTTTGAAAAATACTAAAAAAATCTTAAAAAAATTACTAAACATTACTAAAAACTATTACTTGATTTTCCTTTTTTTTCGAAAAAAACTAGAATTCCAAAAGTGGGGATTTTTTATTAAAAAAAAAAGAATTTTATGTACTTTTACTGGTCTTCAATTCGTAAAATAATGAGAGATGTGAAATGGAATGGCCAAAACTTGTATATTTGGAAAAATTTAGTATTAATAAAGACTTCAATAACTCAGTCAATTACTAACGGATAAAAACGAAGTGCCATTTTACTCATTTCCAGATGTTTTATTTCAGTAAGTTTAACAGTTGTACGGTTACCAAAAAAATAATGTGCAAAAAATGTCAAAGTTGAAAATGGCAAAAAAATATTTTAAAAATGTGTTTGCTGGACAACGGAGCGCACAAATGATTAAATATGACATATATCGATCGAAAGCTCCATATGCCACAGTTATGTAAAAAATATTGACAATTCTTTGTTGATTTTTAGCACAAAAAATATAAAATAGAATTTAAAAAAATATATTTTTTATAATTTAAATTTCATCAATTTTCGTTAAAATCGGAAGAACTTAAAAAATCTATCTTTTATTTAATAAAAAAATTCCTAATTTAAATACTTGCAATCACACTCAGAAGTTTACAGAGTGTATAGACATATAGCTATATGTCTAGGAAAAAATTAAAAAAATATTTATAGGATTTAAAAAAAATAAATTTCTTTTAGTATTTTCGTATTTGTATTTTTTTGGTCTGTAATCAATATTTGATTTGAACTGGGATATTGTCCTGGCTCAAGACCATTTTGCATCTATATTTAATAGAATGCAAATTTATTTACAAATGACATGGTGATGTAAGATGGCATGTGTACTTTATTACTTGGTGCGATTTTTTTAAACGCAAATTCGGCAAGTGAGTTGTGCTTCTCGTTCGTTTGTGAGAATCATCTCATTATAGAGGTCGGGTTTGATGTTGAAAAGTCGCTACGAAACCACTTAAAAAGACTTTTGACATGGTCGAAATCATGATCGTGGTAGTCTGCAGCCAAGTAATAAATGTCACCATGCTATTTGTAAATAAATTTGCATTCTATTAAATATAGATGCAAATAGATTAATAGATTAATTTCTATTTGATTTTTTGCACTTAGAACCAACAATTCTGCTGCAAAACAAATGTTATCACTGGTTAAGTAAACCCCATTTTGTAAAGTATGCAAAACTTCAAATTGTTGCCACAGTTTTCAATATATAAAAAATGGGAATGGGTGGATTTTGCGCTCTACTGAAAAATCGGGTTGATCGGATGAGGTACTGCCAGTCGTGGTAGTCATATTAATGATATTGTGTTCCATTACTGAATGATAAAGTTCAACCTTTCCAATAAAACTAGAAATTTGAAAAAATAATCAGTGTTTTTATAGCCGATTCTAATTTAAAATGTTACATGGCCTGCCCTATATATCTCCGATTCTTTTTTCTCCAGCTGGTTTCAAGTCCCTTTTTTTCTACGACGAGAATATATCCCATTTTACTTGTAGCTATAAAACTACCCTCACCCATGAAATTTTAACTCGTTTTTGCTATGAGCCGATCAAATGTAGTTCTTCTTTTAGCCAATTTTCATAATTTAACCTACATTCTAGTTTCAAGAAATGTTCAATAAAACACATGTTTTCACAGATGATGACTCAATTATGTGAGTCACAAAATAGAAGGAATTCCAATGTATGGCTGTTGATTTATGTAGAGGTTGCTGCTAATGGATACCTGAACCGAAACGATTTCACAAATATGTATATACCTTTTTTTGGCATAAATCTAGATCAAATACTTACACAACTGATTGAGAACTTTAAACAAGGCCTGCTCTGGTAGGCCAAACAAAACCTGTTTTGTTGTGGAAAATAGTTGTTCTGGCGTTGGTATATTTTGTAGCAGTTCTGAACCAACTCCTGTTATAATACTGCTAGTCGAATTCAAGATATCCATGCCCCATATGGAAAATCCCGTGCAGCCATGACCGAGAACGCAAAGTACAGCGATTAAGGGGATACAATTCTTTGACAATCTAAGCGTCATCTTCGATAACTAGTTTTTCTATGAGCACGCGTGGTTTCTTATATAGCAAAAATAAAGCAAATAATGATATTGTACGAAAAATATTGTTCTGTTATTTATCTTTCAACAAAGGTGAATTAGAAAGAGTATAATAAATCTATATTATTGTCACAAATGCAGGCAGTATATCTATATTAGGGTAGTTTTTAGAGTAAAGGCAATTAATTAAATAAAAAAAAAATTGCTGTTCTATATATAGGCGATATATCTGAATCCGAACCGATTGTCTTCATATTTAGTCCTTCCGGTCCTGGCAAAAATTCATCCGTGCCTCATTTCAATATTACTTTTATTAGAAGAGTAGGATAGACGCACAGTACTAAACCAATAAAGAAACTAATAAACGAAGAGTTCTTTAGTTTTGGATGTTACTAACCAATGACATAAAACGTTACACCCTATTCTACAATGTAGAGGTGGATATAACAATTGTTATTATTCCATCGCCACTAAACAATATATATGTACATACACATGTATTTTGAAGCGTAGAATTAATATTACCTTCTACATAACAACAAGTTAAAATACACAAAAATTACTCATATAGAAATTAAGAATATATTTAGAAAAGATCAAGAATTGAAAAGAAAAAATCTAGAACAAATAAAACTCCACCTGTGCTTTAAGTTAATCAAATGCGAATAAAATCCAAAATTCGAAACAAGTACTTGAAAGTATAAAACAATTGTCGGCCACAACACCCCGACAAGGTTATTCAAAATCGAACAATTCATAGTGGAATTATTGCCAGATGACCTGAGCGCAATATTGTGTGGTTTGTAAGACAAATCATTATGAAATCTAATACAATTGCCCTAATTATATTGCTAAGATAATTTGCTAATATTATAATATTATTATACAACGACTGTTGGATAATGTTTAATAATTTTGTAGATACATAATAGGGAATTGAGTACGGTTGCAGTGTCTTTTCTTTATAAAAGGCTATTTTTTTTCAAATATTTGAGGAGGTAAAATTATAGCTAAATTACCTTAAAACTATATGTCTGGTGCTTTTTAAGACGTAATTGTGTTCTATGCTCAAAAAAGTAAAAATATGTGCAGAATCCTATATACGGTACAATATGGAAGTCATCCCACAGTGTAAAAAGGAGTAGTAAAGGATGTTTTATAAGAGCTTGATAACTTAAAATGATAATATAAGACAGTAATATTGCTGGAATGAATTTTCTTTATTACAATCAGCTAGATAATTTCATATCATTTATTTTTAAAATGATACAAATCAAAAACAAGTAAGGAAAGGCTAAAGTCGGGCGGGGTCGACTACATAATACCATACACCACTCCCTGCGTATGTACTAAACCCATTTATTTCATGGGAGCAATTTTATGTAGTTCATATAAATTATACAGTATAAATTATACTATAAATTCATCTTTAGTCATATTTAACGAACATGGGTCTGGTCCAAAGCATGGGCCTATATACATCGTTAAATCGACAGACATCGTTAAATCGACTCAGCTGGTGATTCTAAGCCGATCGGTATACTTAAAGGTGGGTCTAGCTCGATTATTTCTTGGTGTTACAAACATTTGGCGCGAAACTAACTTATAATACCCTAGACCACGAAGTGGTGTAGGGTATAATCATGATGATTCGATCAAAAATCACTCAATTACTACGAGAATTCTATAAGACGTAGATAAGATTATAAACTCATGTTGCTTTTGATTTCTCGTACTAATTGAATGATGTGGATCATTCGCCTCAGACGAACACAAATAAGTTACAGAAACAGGCCCATAAACCAAATAAGTTTTTACTCAAACCAAGTAAATTTGTACTCAGCCTGACTAAAATTAAATTAAAAAAGTAAAAGTTTACTTAGACTAAGTCCAATTTAACTAAACCTTCAGAGTATGTAAAACTCATATAAAAAAACAAGTAAGGAAACGCTAAAGTCGGGCGGGGCCGACTATATGATACACTCCACTTTCCAACCGAATACAGTCCAACTCGGTAAAAAAGTGAAAACGGGAAGAATTTTTGTATGTTTCCTAATCATAGGCTAATACGACCTGGTTCCATTTGTCAAATCGATAAGAATATTTGTATCGGGGCTATATCCAAACATGGAAAAATGTGACTAATAAGTTCTTCCAGTTCAAATATAAGGTGTTATGCTCACTTTGAAGAAATTCGCTGAAAATTCGTGGTTTCTGGGGCGGAAAAGGTTAAATCGGGGGCTAAATTTGTATGGGAGCTATATATATGAATGTGAACCGATCTAACACATTTTTACCACAAGTGTTTCTAGTTGAAATATAAGATGTTTTGCAATTTTGAAGAAAATCTCTTGTAATATATGGAATCTAGAGTGAAAAGATTAAAATCGGGAGTGAAATTCGTATGTGAGCTATATGTAAATCTGAACCGATCTGACCCATTTTCACTATGGGTGTTTCTAGGACAAATTTAATATACTTCGCCTAATTTGAAGAGGATCTGTTAAAATATGTGGTTTCTAGAGTGAAAAGTGTCAAATCGGGATTGAAATTCGTATGGGGGCTATATCTAAATCTGAACCGATATGCCCCATTTTTACCACAGGTGTTTCTAGATGGAATATAAGATGTTTTGCCAAATCTGAAGACAATCTGAGAGAACATGTGGTTTCTAGAGCGGAAAAAGTCAAATCGGGAGCGAAATTTGTATGGGAGCTATATATAAATGTGAACCGATCTGACCCATGACACAGGTGTTTCTAGTTGGAATATAAGATGTTTTGCTAGTTTTGAAGAAAATCTGTTGTAATATGTGGTATCTAGAGTGAAAAGTGTCAAATCGGGAGTGAAATTCGTATGGGGGCTATATCTAAATCTGAACCGATTTTCTTCAAATTAAATAGCGTTTGTTCTTATCCCGAAAAACTTCGTTGTGCAAAGTTTCATTTGGTTCTGGCAACAATTGCGACCTGTATCGTGATTACAAAAATAGATGGACAGACAGACAGACGGACAGACGGACAGCCGGACAGACAGACAGACAGACGGACATTGCTAATTCGATTCAAAAAGTGATTCTAAGTCGATCGGTATACTTAACAATGGGTCTATCTCTCTTCCTTTTGGGTGTTACAAACAAATGCACAAAGACATAATACTCTCGTGGAGTGTATAATGACAACATGGAATAGTCCTCAAACATTTCAACTTACTTCTACAATAAAGAGTGGGGCTATTTCACCGTAACTGCATGAATAGTAGGCGCCTTCGCAGTGACTGTTTAGAAAAATATTTGAAGTACTTAAGAAGAAAGTCTTGGCAAACGAAAGAGTATTACTTTTTCTAAACACACTAAATTAGATTTTATAAGTTCATTAATACTTGAATATACGAAGAACTTGGCATGAATTTAAGCGCACACATTAACTTTATTTCAAGGAATAAATATATTTTTAAGTAAAAACATCCTGAATGGAGTTTCTTCCATCCTAAATGGAGTTTCGTTATTTTCATCCTTAAAAGCTAGTAAATTTTCTTCCGCATAAGTATGAATATACTTAATTGTAAGAAGTTTTTACTAGGTCCATAAAATGTCTTTAAACCTATTTTTAGCAAATTTACTATTCGGCTTCTGGCTTTGAAATAAGGAAATTGCAGTCATACTTACTTAATTTTAATTAAATTGAAGTAAAATCGTTTAACTCAGATTTAGGAATACTAAAGGGTGGTTAAATTTTAAGGGCCGATATTGATTTTGAATAAAACACAAATTATTTAGGAAATTATTGTCATTTCTTTTTATTATGATAATATTGGTATGGTTCAATTATGTATGTAACAAAATATCGGTCAAATGGCCGCCGAGACCTCGGCGGCGCACCTCCATCCAATGGTTCCATGACGCTGAGGCTTTTCATATACGATGCCTTTTCATAAGGCATTTCATAACACAAATATTTTATGGGTTACGACATATTTCATTCTTTAAGAATTGTTTCTTTAATACAATGAAATCTTTTTTAGATCTTATGAAACTTATAACTAATTTAACAATTTTGTTTTATGAAATATTAAATGTTTTTGAAAAAATTCTATGAAACATTTCATTTCATTTATGATTTTTTCATACAAATTAAGAAAAAATTCACAAAATTTAAGAAACCCCTTTTATGAAATCGTACGTACACGTACACGTACACCTGTTCTTTCAAATAACCCCAAAGAAAGAAGTCTAATGGTGTCAAATCACATGATCTTGGCGGTCAATTGACATCGCCACCACGTGAGATAACACGGCCATTGAATTTGTCGCACAAAGGAGCCATTGTTTCGTTAGCTGTGTGGCAAGTGGCACCGTCCTGTTGAAACCACATATCGTCCACATCCATATCTTCCAATTCGGGCCATAAAAAGTTCGTTATCGTCTCACGATTGCGAAGACCATTCTCAGCATCTGCATCATTGGAAAAAATACGGCCCGATGAAGCCACCAGTCCATAAACCGCACCAAACAGTGACTCTTTGTGTGTGCATTGGTTTTTCGACAATCACTCTTGGGATTATCATTCGCCCAAATGCGGCAATTTTGCTTATTGACGAAACCACTGAGGTGAAAATGTGCCTCATCACTGAAGATGATTTTCTTCGAAAATTGATCGTCCACTGTTGCCATTTCTTGCCAGCATTCTGACCATTGACGACGTTTGGAATGGTCAAGAGGCTTGAGTTCTTGAGTCAATTGCACCTTGTAAGCGTGTAAATACAAGTCTTTATGCATAACGCTCATCAAGGACAAGCGTGAGAGGTGCAATTGTTGGGCACATTTGAACGATTAAATTGACCGAGAAAATCACGAAGTGTACGATATGCATTTTGATTTGAACGCCCATTTTCATAATAAGCCTGAATAACTTAAACGCGTTGCTCGATTGTGTATCTTTCCATGGTTCAAATTGAGTTAGTCTGAAATGTCAAATGAAATGCTGAAAAAACTTGACGTTTAGGTGTGGTTCACATTCAAAATCGGCCCTTACCATTATCCATTTTTCTGAGTGAATGTGGAAATTACAGTTGTTTTAATTTTTCGTGGGTATATGGACTATTTGTTGGGAGGTACCAGAAAAAGCGTGTCAATTTTGTCCATTTCCTTATTAAACTATCTCCCATCTCTTAAACTAAGTGAGATAGTATATTTTATTGATCGTTATGAAATTCTAAGGCAATCAAGCCTTGTTCGTCTGTTGAAAGGAGGCTAGGATCTACAAGGAATTTTGCAAAAAAAAAAATGTTGTAGATTGGAGGGGATTGCAAATGAGTAGAGAAATACTCATGAACTCAAAATATCCCTAAATAAAATTATGAGACTACGGAATTAGACCATTTTTTCCTTATATTCACTGTGTGTAACGGGTGATTCGTCGTGAGGTTTGATTTATAATGAAAACTAAAACAAATAAAAGAAGACAATATAATACAAAGCTGCAGTACTCCGTCGCAATAATTTGAAAAAGTAAACTCCTGTGATATTAGTATTAAGTTGTGATTATTTATATTATTATTTATTAATTGTGTGTGTTGTTCAATAAAATAATTTTCTCCTGACGATGTTGGGAAAAAAGCCAACGAAACGTCGAGAAGAAGGATGAAGTAATTAGTTTTATTATCATTTAATAAAAATATTTGACCAAATTAGACCAATAGAACAATATACTCAAAAAATCCAAATATAAAACAAATAAATTTGAAAGTCAAATTAACAAATAATTTTAGATAAATACAAATAACAAATAATTTTAAAAGAAAAAAATTTATGACATTTACTGTTTGAAAATGATATCGGGCGACTAGTCTGAACATAGCGGCTGGTACCTCCCATTCACTAAAAATAACACGCAAATTTAAGTCGCCTGGTTTCAATTCTTGCACACGTTGAATTTTGTATGAATTAAGCCCGAGATCCTTACGTAAAATACGCTAAGTGGTCTAATACGTCAAGCCAAACTGCTGAGAACGACGATGAATCGATTCGCACGATTATGTAGAATAAAGGCGTAAACGAGTCATGGACAATATTTGGCGTGTACCAGATGAAAATTACATTGTTTTTTTAAGAAAAATTGATCACCCGAGGTTTGAGCACTCTATAGAGGGTCTTAATATCAAAAATTCCACAATTAGCTCTTCAAACCCTACCGTAATAAAAAGTGTATATTTTTATACCCTCCATAGGGTTTGGGGTCCGGGAATTCCCGAATCGTTTTTCCCGGGAATTCCCGGAAAAATCTGGACGGGAATTCCCGGGAAATTTTTTCCAATTTCCCGGGAAATATTAAAAAAAATAATTTAATTATTATGTTGATCAATAATTTAATGTTACTATATAAATTGGAATTTTTAGATGTATTTCAAATTCATATATGTATTTACATTACTGACAATAATGAGTATTTGTTTATATTACACAGTGCAACACGAAAAAAAAAATAACCATATACGGACACCGCTACATGATAAAAGACCAAAAAAAAAAAGACCCGTGTTTTTTTCCCCCCAAAGTCATGCACTTTTTTTTATGGACCCCCAGAGATTTGAGGCCTCGGTGTAATTTTTGGAAAAAAGTGATCATATTCTCAGGCTCATATCTTGCAAACCGTTGGCAAAGTTCTAGCTCTTGTCATAAAGAACAAAAATTGTGAACATATAAAATCAAAAAAACTTCATCTTCAAGGTCAAAATCGCAAAAAACTTAAAAAAATTCGATTTTTTTTAACCTTTTTTCCCCTGTTCAGGTCCATAGGTAGCAAACCGTTGAAAATTCAGGGAAACAATCAACTACAAAAATGTACCTCAATAAACAACTTTCTAGAACATATGAACTTCCTAGGAATTATTCTTAACACCGTTTAGGTAGCGCTTAGGTAGCCGCAAAAGTGAAAAATTGTTTATTCCAGTATTTCTTACCCACACGACATCATCGATGCCATTCAACAAACAACAACAAAGTCGTCGGTCCAAAAATTTGCACTAACAAAACACATGACAATTCAAAGCAGCGAAGTAGTCGCAATCCATTTGTACCAACAACATTAACAACACATATGTAGCCGCAGCACACAATATAAAAGCGACACGACGCTCACATTGAGGCCCATGGAAAAACGGTACAAAGGCAAAAAACTCGACGCATTACTTGCAGAGGTAATATCAATTTTATTGATCATTGTTTTGCATTCCTTTTTTGATTTCTTTTCTAATTCATTTCAGGTATGTTGGTGGAGTTACAAGATCACCCTGTATGATGTTAATGAAGTATATGAAGAAGAAAAAACTGATGGTGGAGGGCAGTCTGGAAGCAACGTGCCTCTGCACACCATAAGTTCTGAATCAGAGTCAGATTCGGACGATTCGGAGGACGATTTGGATCCACAACTTAAGAGAGTGCGATATGCAAGTCCAGGGCCATCAACATTATAAACATAATACGAATATTTTTTTATTATTTTTGTATTAGATAGCATAGTATGTCAATGTTGAAGTAAAGAAAAAACAAATGAAATTAAAAAATTTTTGGGAAATTTTTTCAATTTTGCGGCTACCTAAGCGCTACCTAAACGGTGTTAAGAATAATTCCTAGGAAGTTCATATGTTCTAGAAAGTTGTTTATTGAGATCTTAGGTACAGGTTAAAAAATCGAATTTTTTTAAGTTTTTTGCGATTTTGACCTTGAAGATGAAGTTTTTTTGATTTTATATGTTGACAATTTTTGTTCTTTATGACAAGAGCTAGAACTTTGCCTCAGAGAGTAAATCAAAATTCCGAACGGTTTGCAAGATATGAGCCTGAGAATATGATCACTTTTTTCCAAAAATTACACCGAGGCCTCAAATCTCTGGGGGCCCATAAAAAAAAGTGCATGACTTTGGGGGAAAAAAACACGGGTCTTTTTTTTTTGGTCTTTTATCATGTAGCGGTGTCCGTATATGGTTATTTTGAAATGACTTCAAAAATGTTGCACAGTGTTATATTACTACAAACAAAACTTTTTAAATTCGCTAAATAGCCGTTTTGTGCGAAACCCAGCTAGGGGAATAACAACTTTTTGTGGGGCTATTTGCAGGATCTTTATTGCGAAATAAAAATATCATGCCGACAATACCATGGCTTACATAATGTAAATTTTCTTGTTTTCCTAGAAGAATCGAGGTGAACATATTCTTCAAGAACAATTTACTTTACATATGTAGCCAGAAAGAAATGGTCTAAAAATAGGAATGCAATAAAAATTGTTCGCCTGGAAACTTTCAATATTTTTTATGAATTTATTAAATTAATATTAATTTTTTATGTTTCTATTGTTTTTACAGCTTAGAATATTCCCCCCTGTTTCTATAAAATATTTTTTAATTTTGAATCTAGCGTAGGTGTCAGTCACTTCTACCTGCCATATAAATGTCCAATTATGACGATTAGTCTACACCTTTTCAAGTTTATAATGAGAAAATGTAATTTGTAATCAGATTATGTAAGTTCATGATGAGAAATGTAAATTCATAACAGGAAATGTAAATTCATAATAGGAGCATGATAACTCACAATCAGCACTGTAAATTCGTAATGTGAAATGTAAATTCATATTGAGAAATATAAAATCATAATAAGAACGTACAAATTGATAATGAGATATATAAATACAAAATGAGAAAATCCAAATTGATAATGAGAAAATATAAATTCTTATTCAGGAATATATATTCATAAAATATAAATTCATAATCAGGAACTGTAAAAATAATAATCGAAGCTATGTATGTACGTTTTTCTATGGATATTTTCGTAGAAACACATACTTTATCAATGTTCTCATTATAAATTTACATTTTCTCAATATGATTTTATATTTTTTCATTATGAATTCATATTTTCTGAATATGAAAACGTATTTTCTGATTATGAATTTGGATTTTCTGATTACAAACTTGTATATTTCATTATGAAATGGTATGTTCCTATTATGAATTATGTTCTCAATATAAATTAACAATTCTCATTATGAATTATCATGTTAGTATTATAAATTTACATTACCCATTATAAATTTATATGTTCCGAATATAATCTTGAAAAGGTGTAGAGTAAAATATTTGTAAAATGAAAAATAAATTGTAAAATATTTCGACAATAACATTCGTTTAATTTGTAATATGACAGTATTGAAAAAAACAAACCAGTTATTAAATACCTATAAATAAATTACTTTTTCCCGGGAATGACATTTTTCATTCCCGTTTTCCCGGGAAATGAAAAAAAGTCCGGGAAACCCCAAACCCTAACCCTACACCTCCAGGATGGTGGTTTATTCACTTTGTCATTCCGTTTGTAACACCTTGAAATATTCATCGGAGACCCCATAAAGTATATATATTCTGGGTCGTTGTAAAATTCTAAGACGATATAGCCATGTCCGTCTGTCTGTTGAAAGCACGATAGCGGCCGAACGAAATGAGCTAGCAGGTTCAAATTCTTCCTAAATGTGTCTTATGGTTGCAGATCGGTTGCGATTGAAAGTGGGCGAAATCGGCCCAGAGGGAAAAATTTTTCCCTTGTATTTCAGCATGTTTTTTTAACATATTAGCTTGTATTTACTTGATATTTGAAATTCGCATTCCCTTTATAGCATAAAAGGGCACCATAGAGTGATTTTTATTTGTAGGGGGCGAAATGGGACAAAAAGGGACAACAGATAGAAACACGAAATTTGGCGTGTAAATTCCTCTAATAGAGTAGATATATAAAAGCATTTTCTTCTAAATTCGTACTTTTAGGGTGTTAAATGGGGATAGAGGGATAAAAATAGTACCAACCAAACGGCTGCACCTAGAATAATGAAATTCGGTGTATAAATTCCTCTGATTGCGTAGGCACATAAAATAAAAAAATCGAAATTCGTACTTTTAGGGTGTAAAATGGAAAAAGAGGATAAAAATTGTACCAAAGTAATGGATGCAGCTGGAGCCATGAAATTCGTTGTATACATTCATCTAACTGAGTAGACACGAAAAATAAAAAGGTTTTTCCAAATTACTACTTTCAAGGGATTCAATGGGAGCAGAGGGATAAAAATGGTACCATCTAAAAGGCTACAGCTAGAATGATGAAATTTTCGAAAGTCGTACTTTTAAGGAGTAAAATGCGAAAAAGGGGATAAAAATGGTACCAACAAAATGGCCGCAGATAGTATCATGGAATTGGGTATATACATTCCTCTGAGTGAATAGCCACGTAAAATAATTTTTTTCCAAATTCGTACTTTATTTTGTTGTTTTTACGACAAAAAATGGTAGAATCATGAAGTTGTCTTATACTGCGTACGTGAGAGATAAGGTATTTTCAAAATGTATACTTTTGAATTTAAAATAGATGGAAATACAACCAACCAAAGGACTGCAGCTGAAAATACACTCTCTATCCCCCAATATTGCGGACTTACCTCTTGTAGCTTGGAAGCGCCACAAAGAAAATAAATGTTTTAGCGGGCGAAATGGGACAAAAATGGAAAAAATATGGTACCAAGATACGACAACAGCTGGAATCATGAAATTCGGTGTGTACATCTCTCTAATTGCATAAACACGTAAAATAGAGGGATTTTTCGAAATTCGTACTTTTAAGGGATAAAATTTAAAAAGAAGGATAAAAATGGGACCTTCCATACCCCTGAAGTTGATATCATGAAATTCGGTGTATATATTCGGTGAGTATTTGGTGGTCTGCCTATGAAGACTCGAAACAAAAAGGTTTTTTTTCAAATTTGTACATTTGGGCGGAGAATGGGGCGAATGGGGATATATTTAAAATTTTTACTTTTCTTATCAAAATAATGCAGTGACTTGGTCTGTATCTCAAAATGCTTCTCCCTAATGGCGACTGACAATCGCCTAATATTTTCGGCATGTTCACTTTCACAATTTCAGCATTTTATTTATTTATAAAGAGTGATTTTTTTGAGGTTAGGATTTTCATGCATTAGTATTTGACAGATCACGTGGGATTTCAGACATGGTGTCAAAGAGAAAGATGCTCAGTATGCTTTGACATTTCATCATGAATCGTCTTACAAACGAACAACGCTTGCAAATTATTGAATTTTATTATCAAAATGCGTGCTCTGTTAAGAAAGTTCATTGCGCGCTTCCATTTTATGGTCAGTTTAATCGACCCACTGAAGCGGCTATTCGGGCTATTGTGACTAAATTTCGCACCAAATTTACATTGTTGGACATTAAACCACCAACACGCTTACGTAGAGTGCGAACTGAAGAAAATATCGCAGCTGTATCGGCCAGTGTTAATGATGACCACCAATTTTCGATTCGTCGCCGTTCGCACCAATTGGGTCTCTGTTACTCAAAAACGTGGAAATGCCAAAATTGGACTAAGCGGATGGACCACCTAAGACGCAGCCGCGGTCAACATTTAAATGAAATTATCTTCAAAAAGTAAATGTCATGGACCAATCTAACGTTTCAAATAAAGAACCGATGAGATTTTGCAAATTTTATGCGTTTTTTTAAAAAAAAAAGTTATCAAGCTCTTAAAAAATCACCCTTTAGTAGTAGATTTTAAACAGTGCGCATAAGTACACATTATAGTTTGAAATAGTAATCAAATATAGTAATGTGCATACAAATATCACAATTTTCGTAATATGGTACTGTGCTTCTATGTAAAGTCGGCATCTTTTAATCTGCTGGTAATACTGTGGAATGCACTCCGTGGTGGAGGGCATATAAGATTCGGCCCGGCCGAACTTAACGCCTTCTTACTTGTTTATTCTGATTTATTTTATTCTCATAATATAAAAGGCAATCAAATGTCTATCCGTCCTAAGTCATATCCAGGTGTTTTCCAAAGGTTGGGGATGACTGATACAAATTCTCAATTGTCTGCAACTACATCAGTTTTCTTACCGCCGCATTACTGTGGCCTCATGCAAAATTACCCCCTTTGTTTTGTAAAAAGCAAAGAAATAACGTAACTTTTTATAAAATAAGGGGGTAAATAATATATACATTTGATTGCCTTTAACAATTGGGGTGTTTTATTTGCAACAAGCTGGTTTATCCGCGTAACTGTATTTGTACGATAAATTGTCAGGATTTTAGAATTTACAAAACGTGTTTTTGATTGCAAATAAAAACTAACTAATTACACTAGAACATACATTTTATGTAATTTTAAAATAACAAGAAAAATGTTATTCCACTAAAACCTTTTTAATTTTTGTTCTAAAATTTTTAAAATAACAAAGTAATAGCTTCTGATGTAATTAGTTAGCTCTTTTCTGCAATCAATTCTGCATTTCTTGAAAAAAAGTCATCTAACAAATACTGTTAATCCACTTGTACCAAAAATTTAGAGTTGTTAATTTTGACAACGGCTACAACTGCTTGCATCCACAGTTGCGCCACTCGATGCATTTTTGCCAAACGGTGATTTTGCATTCACATTCAGGAAATAGTCTCCCTTCAAGTTCGATGGCGCAGCAAAGCCCATCGGATATTCAGGTCCATTACAACGTCCCGTATTCAAACTCGCCAATGAGTTGCAACGTTTTGCCAGGAAATTTCTTTCGTTCTCAGGAAAAATTGTCTCTATGTAGTACTGATAGGAACGACTATGAGAGCAACCGAAATTAACACATCCCGGCTTTACGGGTGCCAAACCTCCTGCATAGAAGTCGACATCGCCCAGAGGGTTTCTTTTCCCCAAAACACCAGGATTCGAATGAATAACATCGACAAATGCCGCATCGTCACGATGTAGGCCGGAGAGTATTTCACCTTCATTGAAACATGGACTGGCCGGATCTAAGCCAGTGATGCGAGGAAGAGTTTCACCAGTTAGATTCGTGAATTGACGCCCGGCTTTGCCCACCATATGGGCACCCAAACTGTGGCCAACCAAGTGAATATTTTCCACTGGCACCAGTTGAGTCAACTTCACAATGCCCTCTGCCACAAGGGAGCCAACTTCTACGGTGTTGAATGCGGACCATGAATAGAGAGTTTGCACGAAATTCGATGCATTTAAGACCTTGAGAATAACACAATATAAATACAATTATAACTTGACTCAGCCACAAATTTCCGATAAACTCACCAAAAGTTGTAGCCACCTCTACAGTGGTAGGCATTGGCCATATTTTCAATGACATTATCGGATAATTCAGACATCCAACCGGTTATGAAAAGTACAATTTTTTTATTGACATCGAATTCCGGTTTGTCCAATAATTGTTCGGCATTCCGGAGAGGTATGCTGATATTTTTACATGATGTCCTCAGTTGTCCTCATCGAGGGTCGAAGTTATCCGAAGCCACATAATAAGAACCTGAAATAGTGCAGGCATAGATTTTCAGATGCGGGTGCGAATAAATATATGAGACGTTTGAAAATATAGTTCGAGTTCCAATTGTTTTTTTTTTTTCAATTTCTTAGATAAACTTATCCGAAACACTTACACAACCGATTGACAACTGAAGATACGGCCTGTTCGGTAGTCCAATCAGCGTCTGTATTGATACGGAAAGCAGTTGGCAAATTTTGTAGCACTCCCGGTAGACCTCCTTGTAAAATATCAACACCCGAATCCAACAGTGTTCCTATCGATATATCAAACTGAGCACTGCCATTACCGACCACGCCTAGTATAACTATCCGTCTGTTTTTTTGCATGTGTATTAAGAAAATTCGTGTTTGCATTGCATTTATTTCAACTTTCTCTATCTAGGTTTCTGAAACAATTCTATCACAAATATTTAGTCAGCAATCATGTGCCATAAAAATATTTTGGTATTCTCTGTATGATATAATGTTACGCGAGCTTTTCTAAAGGCTCTTCCTTTATTGTAATAAAATAAATCGATTTGGAACCACTGTGCAATCAACTAGGCGATGTCGGTCCAAAGGTAAACTCTTTTGCTTTAAGAGGGCGTAAAATAGCCCTAACAACATCTAATAAAGATGTTTTTTCACACGTGTAGAACTTTAAATTGAAATAATATTATAAGCTTATAAACCGATTTCAAACAAAAAATTTAATACATTTGAGTACTGTAACAATTATGTTAGCCATATCTCCCGCGAAAATGAAAATTTTGCAAAATTATACAATTTATATTTTTTGTTTACCGCGCTCTACTGAAATATCCACTTTTAAAAACACATGGACATGTTTCACAAATTTGTACTCTTGTCATCTTTTAATTTGGTATTTTTGTGGTAGGGAAATGTGTGCTATTTGATTTGTAACTCAGAAAGTTGATTCGTGGCCATCCTGAAACTTATAGTATATAGAGAAAAAATAACCTATCATTAAACAAAATATTTAAAAAAATCGGAGATATATTTTTCTTAAAAATTAAAAAATATTTTTTCTTTTTAAAATTTAAAAAAATAGGAAACGTTTTCAGTTTTGAATACTATGACAAAGGAAATTTCCGATTATCTTAACTACAACCAAAGATATGAGATCTTTAAAATCATTGAAATTTTTAAAAATGACATAAATTTCACGATTTAAAACATTTTTTTTAAATCTTGCTTATAACCTCAAACTGAACCTATGTACACATTTTCATCGAAATCGCTGACCTAACATGAAGTTATTGATCGGTTTCCCATTGAAGTACTCATTTAATATATTTGTTTAATGTAGGAGCCGTTAAAACATATCTCTGAGAATCATTTACTTAAAGAATCCTGGAATGTTGTTGAAAATTCTGAGTTGTGTTCATCTGTAAATAATATTGTAAAAATAAATTAAAATTTGATTTTTTGTTCCGAATTTCTTGAAATTATGCACAGAGTTTTTCCAGCGATTGGTAGAATTTGGTGGATTTTTTGGATAAATTTAATAAATAGACTCTCGCCCTTTTTCATGGAAAACTTCAAACGTTGAAGCCATTTGAATTCGCTCATACCTACTAAACTACATATATTTAATATATTAAAATACATATTCAAAAGAAGTCGCTATTTTTCAACAAAACTGACATTAGAATGTTAGCAGTATATTCATAAAGTGCATGACAATTTTCATGAGATTTCGTATTAGAATATTTAAGTGTCTTCACTAGATTTTTTCTAAGACCAACGATCACTAAACAAATTATAGATTTTTCTATACAACTTCATCATTCGATTTTTGAAAAATAGTTGTCGAAAGATGTCTTTTTGTCCACTGTGCATCGTAACGACATCTGAAAAAATGAATGCGCTGAACTATAACTAGAACTAGATTTTCTATCAGAACGGAGGGTTTCTTATATAGCAAAAATTAAGCAAATAATGGTCATACGGAAAATATTATTCCCTTATTTATCTTTCAGCAAAAAGTGTATCAAAAGGTGGATTAGAAAAAGTCAATTAAAATTTATATAATTGTAGTAAATGTAAATTGTGATTAGGACGTATATATGACCAACAGATAGCTTCGTAGTAGCAGAGAAAAGTTGAGGGCAGCTGCCAATATTTCTATCCTTTAAGAAAATAAATGCAATGGACTTTTGTGTTGGAAATTCTTCTAATGGGGTACAACGTAAAGGGTATTATATAACACAGTCCATATTAAACTTGAACCATGTGATATACGCTTGAAACAATAGATGAAATGGATTGGCGTTTTTAGTTTTTAATTTCCTCGTCCGGTTGCCCCTTAATATGACTACAAAGTTCGCACCCTATGATACCGGTATGAGTGCCAATTTAAAGAAGAAAAATTTCAAGCTTTTATCTGTTTAGCATTAACAACCATTTTAAGTTTTCCCTCTTAAAAAGTAAAATATGAATAAACTAAAAAGGGGTAAATTTGAAAGAGTTGGTAAGGCTTAACTAATACAGAAAGAAGCATGATCTTTGAAGTACTTTTAAAAGAATTTACTCTATTTTGACTATAGATGCATACGTATTTCATCCGGATCAAGTGTAATGACTGTAAAAATTGTCGTACAGCATTATCGGTCCCTCCTGGCTTTAACGTTTCCTAAGTTGTTTATCTTTTGTGGCAGAATTGCACCTGCCTCCAACTTTGGTATTACGAAACAGTTTTAATTTATCGATAAGCCCTAATACACACACGTGCCAGCGAGTGTATAGAAATATGGATATAAAAACAAAAATCTACAACGTTTTTAGAGCAACATCTATCTCATTTTTGGCACATTAGACATTAGGGTGGGAACTCATCTCTATTAAAAAATAAAAACAAATAAGAAAGTTTCAATCGCTTAAACCGACTGATATACATACTCACCATCCAATGGTTCGATGACGCTGAGGCATAATTGAGGTTCTATGCCGTTAATGTGCCGAATTATATCATCCTTTAGCTCTTGAATTGTTGCTTATCGACGCACACCTTTTCTTTCAAATAACCCCAAAGAAAGAAGTCCAACGGTGTCAAATCACATGATCTTTGCGGCCAATTGACATCACCACCACGTGAGCTAACAAGGCCATTGAACTTATCTTGCAAAAGAGCCATTTTTTCGTTAGATGTGTGGCAAGTGTCACCGTCCTGTTGAAACCACATATCGTCCACACCCATATCTTCCAATTCGGGCCATACCATAGCGAAGAACATTCACAGTAACTGCCTGACCGGCCTCATTTTACGGCCCGATGAAACCGCACCAAACAGTCACTCTTTGTGGGTGCATTGGTTTTCCGACAATCACTCTTGGATTATCATTCGCCCAAATGCGGCAATTTTGCTCACTGAAGATGAAAAAATCACGAAGTGCACGATATGTATTTTGATTTCAACGCCCATTTTCCGAATATCTTTAAAGCGTTGCCCGATTGTGTATCTTTCCATGGTTCAACGTTTTTGAGTTTCTTTTGTGGGAAAAAATAGTTTGTTTGCGGTAAACATGTCATCAGTTCTTGTAAATGAACAAAGAGAAATAAGTTTATATATATCAAACAGTGTTCTTCGTTTGTCGAAATGGATTTGTATTACAATTGCAAACTCCCAAAACATTGGAAGTAACAGAAACCGTTGTTGTTGCATATGTGCTGAAAATAGGACACATCGGTTCAGATTTAGATACAGCTCCATAAAAATGTCCGATCGCCAATTTTACATCTTAGCGCTCTACAAACATCAAGCAAATTATTAGCTTTTATTAAGAATATTATAGATTTCATTATGATATCATAGTAATTCTTATCTAAATTTTTTTAAATTACTAAATTAATTTCTTATTAAATTTCCAAACTTTTATTGATTTTTGTATTTTTCATAACCTTTGTCTGAAATTCAAGAAAGTGTCCACGATTTTTTATGATTTTACTGCAAAATTACCATTTCAGACGAGTTATTTTAAAAAGGCCTTAAAAATTCTATATTTTATTGCTTCAGAAAGTCTACAAGGTTTTAAAAAGTATATGTTCGAAACCTCTCTGGGGGGTTTGAACCACAACCCCCCCCCCCCCCCCCTGCGGACGACCCTGGGACACAGCAGTAATAAAAATACAAATTTTATATTTCGCTTTATTTTATACTCATAATATCAAAGGCAATCGAAGGTATAGAAGTCCTAACTAATATCCAGGTGTTATCAAAAAGTTCAGGGGTGATTAATACAAATTCTTACTCAATTGTCTGCGAGTGCATCAGTTTTATTACGCCATCTGTTGCATCGTTCACAATTACCACCTTAGTTTTGTAAAACGCAAACCAGAAGTTCTCATTCTATGCATTTTATGCCAAAGAAAATGACGAGAGCTTATATGTTGCTTTTTATAAAATAAAGGAGTTAATGGTCTACATATATATTTGATTGCCTTCAACAATAGTTATTAATTTTGACAACGGCTGCATCTACTTGGATCTACGGCTGCCCCACTCGTTGCATTTTTGCCAAAAGGTGATCTAGCATTTACGTGCAAGAAATAGTTTCCCTTCAAGTTCGATGGCGCAGCAAAACCCATCGGATAGTAAGGACCAATACAACGATCAGTATCCAAACTTGCTAAGGAATTGCAACGTTTTGCCAGGAAATTTCCCTCATTCCCAGGAACAACTGACTCTGTATAGTACTCAATGGAACGGCTGTGAGAGCACCCGAAGTTAATACATCCCGGCTTTATGGGCCCCAAGCCCCCAGGATAAAAGTCGAGATCGCCGACAGGATTTTTCTTACCCAGAACACCAGGATTCGAGTGGATTACATCGACAAATGCCGCATCTCCACGATATAAACCAGTGAGTATTTCACCTTCGTTGAAGCAAGGACTGGCCGGGTCTAAGCCAGTGATACGAGGAAGAGTGTTACCAGTCAAACGTGTAAATTCACGCCCGGCTTTGCCCACCATATGGGCACCCAAGCTGTGTCCGATCAAGTGAATATTTTCCACCGGAATTTGCCGAGTCAACCTCACAAGACCCTCTGCCACAAAGGCGCCTACCTGTTCGGTGTTGAATGAGGACCATGAATAGAGGGTTTGCACGAAATCCGAGGCATTCAAGACCTAGTAGAATTATAAATAAGAAAACCCAATTACATCATGGTTTCCACTAAAATTTCCGATATATAAACTCACCAAAAAGTTGGTGTCACCTCTACAATTGTAAGCATCGGCCATATTTTGAATGATATCATCTTCTAAGGTCGACATCCAACCGGTTATGAAAAGTACAACTTTTTTATTGGCATCGAATTCCGGAATACCCAATAGTTGGTCAGCTTGTTGGAGAGGTACGCTTATATTTCTACACGGCGTCCTTAGTTGGAAATACAACTCATCGATTTCGGGGGTGACACGAGGTCTGAATTTATCCGAAGCCACGTAATAAGAACCTGGAAGAGTTTAGACATACATAAGTAGGTGAGTGTTTAAGGAAGTCGAACGATTTGAGGTAAAATTGTTGGATTATTTTGATTTTATTGGGCCAATAAACTCAAAATGTACAAAAACAAATTAAATTAAAATACAAACATACATATCTATGTAAACACATGTATATATAACACTTACACAATTCATTGAAAACTTTAGACACGGCCTGTTCCGGTAGTCCAATCAGCGTCTGTATCGATGCGGAAAATAGTTGTTCTCCCGTTGGCACATTATTTAGCACTCCTGGCAGACCTCCCAACAAGAGATCAATTCCCGATTCGATTAACGAAAGAATCGAAAACTGAGCGCTGCCATTACCGACAGCGCCAAGCACAACTATCACGGAGATAAAATTCTTTGACGATATTAGCTTCATCTTTTAGAACTAGCTTCTCTATCAGAACGGAGGGTTTCTTATATAGCAAAAATTGAGCAAACAATGGCCATACGGAAAGTATTATTCCCGTATTTATCTTTCAGCAAAAAGTGTATCAAACGGTGGATTAGAAAAGGTGTATTAAAAATTGTATAATTATAGTAAATTTACACTTTAGTTACATCGTGCCTACACATTAGGGCGTATCGTATATGGCCGATAAACATTGCTGTCATGGTTTAGATTTTAGTGTCAAATTAATAATAAATTTACGATTGTATTGGAAGAATCCAATATTTGGTATTCTTTCGCGTATCGGGCTCCTAAAATGAACTGATTTTTTAAATATTTATTGGCACATGCATCCAACTATTGTTTGCTATTACGAAGCCGATTGCCATTCATCAATACGCCCTTACATACGCCTATGAATGCGGGTATTTGCAAATATGCAAATGTAAAAACAAGTGAGGAAAAAAACTAAAGTTGAGCTGGGCCGACTATGTGAAAAGCACATACCACCCAATTAACTACAAGATTTGGATGACACAAAACTGGATGTAATTGTAATAATTTTCTAAAGCGGAAGGGAGTGATGTTGTATAAGGCCTAGGGACAATGTGAAATACAGACACTCTCCACCTCATTAACTACAACATTGTAGACGATGAAACCTGGATGTAATTGTTATAATTTGAAACCTGGAGAATGAGTGATTTTGTGTATGACCTATATCTCAATCTCAACCGGTTTTCTGCAAATTGAATAGAGGCCATCCGCCCAAATAAATTACACGGTGCTACAAAAATTATTTTTCCTGTAGTAATTGTTGAGTAGAATAAGAATCTGTATTTGAAATTTGCCAGGCACGGGTAAAAACCGGTTTTTTGTACGTCTGCACACTTATAAGCCTGTAACTTAGTTGGTTATTAACGCATTGAAGTCCAATAAAATTAATTAAAATTCGACACAAATTGAAAACGGTGCCAAAATTATCAGATTTTGTTTTCCAAAAAATACCCGAATTCCCAAAATGGGGAAAATGTGGATTTTTTATTAAAATAGTCACCATGCATTTTTTACCACTTTTGACTGTTTTTATGAATTTGAAATATTTTTATAGGACTTCGTAAAATTATGATTGATTTGTACTGGTTGATTTTGTTTTAGCGAAAATTTCAATAACTCAGTCAGTTATTGGCGGATTTTTAAAAACAAAGCGGCGTTTTACTCCTTTATAAATGTGTTATTTAAATAAATTTAGAGCGCCCCGGTAGTCGAGTTGGTAACGTGCTCGGCTATCAGCGTGAGTCTGTCGCTGCAATAACTAGCTACAATGGTCTTAGTCACCCCGGCTCAATCCCTGGACCCAAAAATTAGAATATAAATTTACTTTGTATTGTAATTCATAATAAATAAATAAAAAAATAAATAAATTTACGTTAGAAACGTTTACCGAACAAAATAATGAGCAAAAATATTGTCAAAGTTGTAAAATTTTTTAATGTGTTTTCTGGACAAAATCACACAGACTTCTTAAGTTTTCTTAAATAAGCTATACATCGATCGAAAGCTACAGGTTTCTTCTTTTCAAATTCGGTGTGAAAGTTAAAATGGGTTGATAGATTCTTGTTCTACTTGACAATACCTACAAGAAAACAAGTAAGGAAAGGCTAAAGTCGGGCGGGGCCGACTATATGATACACTCCACTATCTATCGGAATACAATTCAATTCAGTAAAAAAGTGAAAACTGGAAAATTTTTTGTATGTTTTCTAATCACAGGTTAATATGACCTGGTCTAATTTGTCAAATCGAGAATTATATTTGTTTCGGGGCTATATCCAAACATGGAATGAAGTGACTAACTTTCACAATAAGTTCTTCTAGTTGAAGCATAACGTGTTATGCTCATTTTTAAGAATTCTTTGAAAATACGCGGTATCTAGGGGAACGAAATTGGTATGAGAGCTATATGTAAATCTGAACCGATGTGACCCATTGTTAAAATATGTGGTTTCTAGAGCAGAAAAAGTCAAATCGGGAACCGATCTGACTTATTTTCACCATACGTGTTCCTAGTTTAAATATAAGATGTTTTGCCAATTTTGAAGGAAATATGTTAAAATATGTGGATTCTAGAGCGGAAAAAACAAAATCATCTGAACCGATCTAACACATTTTTACCACAGATGTTTCTAGTTTAAATATAAGATTTTTTGCGAATTTTGAAGAAAATCTGTAAAAATATGTGGATACTACAGCGGAAAAATTCAAATTGGAAACGGAATTTGTATGGGAGCTATATATAAATCTGAACCGATCTGACCCATTTTTACAGCAGGTGTTTCTAGTTGAAGTATAAGATGTTTTGCTAATTTTGAAGAAAATCTGTTATAGAATCCTCATAACAGATTTTCTTCAAAATTAGCAAAATTAGAGCGGAAAAATTCAAATTTGGAACGGAATTTGTATGGAAACTATATATAAATCTGAACCGATCTGACCCATTTTTACAGCAGGTGTTTCTAGTTGAAGTATAAAATGTTTTGCTAATTTTGAAGAAAATCTTTTGAAATATGTGATACCACTCTAGGTATCTAGAGTCAAATCGGGAGTGAAATTCGTATGGGGGCTATATCTAAATCTGAACCGATTTTCTTCAAATTAAATAGCGTTCGTCCTTGTCCCGAAAAACTTCGTTGTGCAAAGTTTCGTTTAGTTCTGGCTACAATTGCGATCTGTATCGTGATTACAACAATAGATGGACAGACGGACATTGCTTAATCGACTCAGAAAGTGATAATTAACAATGGGTCTATCACTCTTCCTTTTGGGTGTTACAAACAAATGCACAAAGAGTGGAGTGTATAAATAAAGAGTGATTTTTTTGAGGTTAGGATTTTCATGCATTAGTATTTGACAGATCACGTGGGATTTCAGACATGGTGTCAAAGAGAAAGATGCTCAGTATGCTTTGACATTTCATCATGAATCGTCTTACAAACGAACAACGCTTGCAAATTATTGAATTTTATTATCAAAATGCGTGCTCTGTTAAGAAAGTTCATTGCGCGCTTCCATTTTATGGTCAGTTTAATCGACCCACTGAAGCGGCTATTCGGGCTATTGTGACTAAATTTCGCACCAAATTTACATTGTTGGACATTAAACCACCAACACGCTTACGTAGAGTGCGAACTGAAGAAAATATCGCAGCTGTATCGGCCAGTGTTAATGATGACCACCAATTTTCGATTCGTCGCCGTTCGCACCAATTGGGTCTCTGTTACTCAAAAACGTGGAAATGCCAAAATTGGACTAAGCGGATGGACCACCTAAGACGCAGCCGCGGTCAACATTTAAATGAAATTATCTTCAAAAAGTAAATGTCATGGACCAATCTAACGTTTCAAATAAAGAACCGATGAGATTTTGCAAATTTTATGCGTTTTTTTTAAAAAAAAGTTCCCAGAGTTTTTGGACTGCCGCACAGTGTTATTTAATACAAGCATGGCTAACTTGATATAGAATTAGAGGGATCAAACTCGAGACCGAAAACCGGGTCAATCGGTTTTTTCACCTGAGAGAATGGTGGAAAATGTCTCTTTTACGGCCCCCTTGTAGATATCCCCCTGAAAGTATTCCTCTCCAGACAAAAATACGTGTCAGATCGAAAACATCGAAATCGAAATCTTTATCCTTAAATTATTTTTGATGCTCTGCAAAATCAGCAATATTTTTTATCGAAGCATTTTACATACATATTTAGCACTTTTAAAGAAAATAAAAGAATTTCTTATTGCATTTTTTCTTAACAAAACAATAATTTTTATATATATTTTTTTTATAAACAAATATAAGAATTTATTATATATTTTTTTTCTTGAAAAATTAAATACATTTTTCCTTTTTAAAATTTTAAACGATTTTTATCTAGCTTTTTAAAAGAAAATCAATTTTTTTTTTTCAAAAAAATATTTCTTTCTCAAAAAAAATCAGCTAATATAGCTTGATGCTTTTCACATTTAAAGCTTTTTTGTCTAGTTTTCTACAAGAAAGTGAAACAATTTCTTATTGTTTTTTATTTTATGTTTCTTAAAAAAATTAAGAATTTATATTTATATTAATTAATTTTATTTTTTTCATTTTTATACGTTTCTTTTGTTTTTCTATTAAAAAAATGCAAAAAAATTATGATTTTTTTAGATGTATTTACTTTGTTCTAGGAAAATGTGAGATATTCTTATTTTTTAATCTTTTTTGTAAGATTTTCCGGCTGGGCAACCGGTTAGTTAACATGCTTGTGAGAGCGTGTCTAGTAAAAACGGCAGTTTCATTACCTCCAATTCGTTTTGAAAGACATTGTCTGCAAAAAATTAATCTATATATGGACATTTCCATGATGTCGAACGTGACCGTCGTACACATTTAAGGTGACAAAAAGGTGAAAATAAAACGAATTTTTATTTTGACCATATACTTAACTTATAGCTTTTGTATAATTGGTGCTAATGTTGATTGTGGGTAATAATTTAAAAAACCAAGGCATTTCAATTCAATTCGGTGTGTACATTCCTCTAATTGAGTAGATACATAATATAAAAGTATTTTTTCCAAATTCGTACTTTTAAGGGGTAAAATAGGAATAGAGGGATAAAAATGGTACCAACCAAACGGCTGTACCTAGAATAATGAAATTCGGTATATACATTCCTCTGATTGCATATATAAGTAAAATACACGGATTTTTCAAAATTTGTACTTTTTGGGGTTAAAATGAAAAAGGGGATAAAAATAGTACCAATCTAATCACCGCAGCTAGAGTCATGAAATTCGGAGTATACATTCCTCTGAGTGTGTAGACACGGAAAATAAACTGATTTTTCGAAATTCGTACTTTTTGGGGTTAAAATGAAAAAAAGGGGATAAAAATAGTACCAATCAAATGACCGCAGCTAGAGTCATGAAATTCGGAGTATATATTCCTCTGACTGCGTAGACACGGAAAATTCAAGGGTACAGAGGGATAAAAATAGTACCAACTAAACGACTACAGCTAGAATGATAAAATTCTAATTGCGTAGAAACGTCAAAGGGGTAAAAATCGTACCAACCAAATGGATGCAGCTGGAATCATGGAATTCGGTGTATACATTCCTCTGACTGCATAGACACGCAAAATATTTTTTTTCCAAATTCGTAATTTTTCTTTTACGACAAAAATTGGTTGAAAAATGAAGTTAGGTTATTTTGCACTATGTACGTCTGATAATGCATTTTCAAAATTTGTACTTTTGGAATTCAAAAAGAATGGAAATACAACCAACTGTAGCACCCACTATCTACCAATATTTATGGCCTTGAAAATATTTTTGAAAATATAAATATAAGAATATTTTTTTTTGAATTGACGTATTGGTAGCAAGCGTGGTTTGAAATAATTAAAATATTATATTTATTTATAAAATTAATTTTTCAATATTTGTATTTGTTTTGGTTTGGTTATATTAAAAAAATTATATTTTCCTGTAATATTACAGCACTTCTACGAAAACCGACAACCTCTGTGGAATGCAATCCATGGTGGAGGGTATATAAAGTTCGGCCCGGCCGAACTTAACACCGTTTTTACTTGTTTTTTTTTCAAAAAAGAAAATTTTGCTGGCACGATAAAAAAACATAAAAAGAAGAAAAAATATTTTATTTTATGTTTTAAATAAGAAAACGGTGTCTACATCTAAAATATCTATGGATGCAAAAAATTTAAAAAATCATGATTGTAACTCAATTAGAAATTCTTGAATTGTAGTTCATATGAAAGATGTAATAAAATATGAATCTAAGGTAAAATGGACAATACAGGAAAATGTGTATTCACATTGGTGGAGTTGATGACATATTTTCGACCCAACCCGACTTTTCCTACGTGTTTTCCTGCATGTAAATTTGTAATGAAGCTAGTTCGATCACTGTCAGAAGACAACACAGTTATATTTACAATTATTACTTCGTATTTTATTTGAAAGAATTGCGCAAAATGTTTGTAAATGCACAACACATTTGCTGATTATGTAGGCTCGTTAAGTGTGACATTTTCAGATGTTGTTGAAAATGTTAGGGATGAAAATTTTCCCACAATTCGTCCGAATTTTACTAAAATCGTCTCGTTTGTCTGTTTTTGATACAACCTGTATGACGACTTCCGCGCCATCTTCGGAAAATCTTGTTGAGCTTGATTTTTCCTAAGAGTTTCAGCATCTGCCTTCGGGTTAGTGCCGGACCATTTCCTTCCATGTGCATAACATACCCTAACCAAAGCAATCACCCCTACAGACAATTGATGGAAATTGCTATAAACGTGCCTATCCTGGGATATGTAGATATAGCCATATCACAGAACCCAAAGTGTGAATAAAGTCAATTCACTCCTATATATATATATATATATATATATATATATATATACGTTTGTACAATATATATATATATATATATATATATATATATATATATATATATATATTGTACAAACGTAAATATAGGCCTGTTCGATTGGGCTTACTAGCTTGCAATTAAGATGCTTGATAACGTGGTAACGTTTCCACCCATTGGTTTTTCTTAACTGAATCAACAAGAAAAATCTGGCAACAACTCTAAGAGAGTAGTAAGCTACTTTCTTGTTAAGCGAGTAAATTCCATACAAAAATTAAGCTAGTAAGCCCAATCGAACAGGCCTAATATCTTGTGCTACGTTCGGATATGCTCCAAATTAAGCTTAGATCGATTTCAGATGTAAGATCATACGATTTTGACTCGATAACTTGAGCTAAGGTAGGCAACGTTAATGTTCATAAGTAGTCTAAAATGGCTATGCGAATAATTTCCTATTTGACATTCAGTTTTAAGTGACATAAGGTCGATTTACAAATGTCAAATCCCATACAAATGTGACATTCGTAATTCGACCTTGAGCTGAAATCACTACATTTTCAATCGATATCAGTCTGAAATAATATAATGTTATTTCATCCAGATTTCGCATGCAGTCTGAAAAGGCTATAAAGCTATGGACACATCAAAGCTTGCGTTTTACTAATGAAGCACCGTGAAAAATAAAAGTTGTTCATACCTGCATGTGCGCATACCAAAGTTATATATTTTTTTGAAGCTTGCAAAGGTCCGCTTTTTTGTTTGTCTTTTATAAAGGGTGATTTTTTAGCTATTATCTTTTTGGCAACACTGTTTTAAACAGCTGACGCACGTTTCATGTTTTGTTTCACTGTCAAACATCTTCAGTTTGGTCTATAATTTAACCATGAATCCTCTTACAAACGAACAACGCTTGCAAATTATTGAATTTTATTATCAAAATGCGTGCTCTGTTAAGAAAGTTCATCGCGCGCTTCCATTTTATGGTCAGTTTAATCGACCCACTGAAGCGGCTATTCGGGCTATTGTGACTAAATTTCGCACCAAATTTACATTGTTGGACATTAAACCACCAACACGCTTACGTAGAGTACGAACTGAAGAAAATATCGCAGCTGTATCGGCCAGTGTTAATGATGACCATCAATTATCGATTCGTCGCCGTTCGCAGAAATTGGGCCTCTGTTACACAAAAACGTGGAAATGCCAAAATTGGACTAAGCGGATGGACCATTTGAGACGCAGTCAAGGTCAACATATGCATGAAATAATCTTCAAACATTAAATTATATGGACCGTACTATCGATTCAAATAAAGATTTCATGCATTTTTCTGAATTGTATGTGTTCTTCTTTGAAAAACTTTCCTATAGCTTTTAAAAAATCACCCTTTAGTTATGTCCTTTTAATCATGTATACTTCGATTTTTTTTCAATATTTGCAACTTTCAATACCAAACTCGTAGTAAAGGCGTTTTATCCCTTTTCGCCACCTTTTCTCTTAAAGTACAAAGTGTTTCCAGCTGCAGCCATTTTGATCCTAAAAGTCAAATACCGATAGATCGCTTTATTTTTCGAGTCTACGCAGCTAGATATACACCGATTTCCATTATTCTAGCTTAAACCATTTGATTGATACCTTTTTTATACCCATTCTGCCGTCTCCCCTTAAAAGAAGAATTATTTAAAATTTTCTTTATTTTGGGAATTAACAACCCGAATTATATGATTCTAGATGCATCCCTTTGGCTGGTACTAATATTATCCCTTTTTCCACAATTTACCGCTTAAATATATAAATTTGGAAAATTCCGTTTATTTTACGGGATGTACACACCAAATTTCACGTTTCTACCATTTTTATCCATTTTTGCCCCAATTTTCACCCTAAAAGTATAGGTCACTTTATGGTGTGCGTTCGTGCTATAAAGGGATTCAACTTATCAAATATCAAGTAAATACAGAGCAGAAATCTTCATAAAATGTTCTTAAATACTCAAAATATTAGGGATATTTGGGGTTATTTCCAGTCCTTGTTAGAGAAAAATTATTCCCTTTGGATCGATTTCACCTACTTTCAATGCCAATCAATCTGCAATCGTAAGACACAGTTATGGAAAATTGTAACCTCTTAGATCACTTCGTTCAGCAGCTAGCGTGGCTAAATCGTCATAGAATTGTATATACTTTATGGAATGAATATTTCAAGGTGTGAAGGGTATAAAAAAGCATAGGTGTGTCCGATACTTTATAGAATGTTTAGACGTACCAAATATTTGTACAAATGTATATTTTCGCATTTGCCAAGAAATCTACTTCAAATTTTATGGATATTGCAAAAGATTTATTCGCAAAATCCGGAAACGTAGATTTGACTAACATATCTAAACATGGTTTAAAACGAACATTTATTTAGTCCAGATTAACGTGAAACATCGAATTTTCACGACAAATCGTTGTAATCGATTTCTTTGAAGTAAAAGTTTATAGGCGACATCTACATCTGACGTTTATTTACTAACATTCCAGAATACAACTCTGCCTGCCACAAAGTGCGCAATTGAATGGCAACGCTTTTGTTATTGTTTCAAATCATCGGTATTTAATTCCGGGCAGATATAAGAAAAAGTAAATTACGGTACTTCAGGTTAAATTACTGATCGTTGTCTGCGGTGAATGTGACAATTTTGCTTTCGATACATGTTTATTAAAATACTGAGAAAACATTTGTGGTTGCTTTGATATTTTTTAAAACAACAGAAAAATTTTCTTTGCTGACAACTAACAACAATTTTTTTGTCTCAGTTCGTCAATTATCAAATCTCTGTTATGCACAAAATCGGTTTCGTTTAGTAAAATTGATTTTTTAAATTTTGCCAGCTGATGATATTTACTCTGTGGCCGGTATACACCGCAATAGTTCGGCCTGTGGTGTGTACGTTGTATCCACGTTATAGGGACGAGGCCGGCAGGGGCGGGAGTGAAAGGCGTTGGGACCGGTCGTAAAAAAAGACAAAAAGAAAGACTTGCATATAATATCAGCAAGTCCAGCATCCTATTCTAAAGCTAATATTTGTTGCAGCAACATGAAATCTTGCAATAGATCTTTTACAATTTCTTTATTTTTTCTATATTTGCAGGAAAGTTGTTCGAATCAGCAAAAATAAGGATGCTATCTATACTTCAAACATTCAATTGGTAAGTCGAAAAAATTAGATCTGTATTTTGCGCTTCAAATTTTGATTAAGTTATTCTATTGTAATATAGGGCTTATAAGCGACCTACTAGGACAGCGTCTTCAACATGTACTTTGCGTACAAGTTCTTGTTTTACATGAACAGGCAAAAACGTCAAATCGTCTTAGCAAACTGTAAATATAAGCTTTTTTTCCAAAAACTCCACCACAAGAATTAATTATTAAAGCAAAACATTTCCCATAATATCCCTAACTTTAATACTAATATGGCCTAATAGCTATAGCTCCGTGACCACTTAGGTGCTTAAAATCGCTATAGCTCGAAAGTTGGCAAAAGACATCGTCGACATATTCCGGTGTTATTTATAAAACTAATTAAATTAATTAATTAATTTTGTTAGAAAATTGTTCGCAACTGGTAGTAACATTGGAGGACCTAAACCAATGACCTAAACTAATTGAACGAAGCAGGACAGCATTGCTATGTTGGATCTCAAATTCAAAAACAAAATAGATTTGTTCGTGATCAACGGTTAGTTTTAATAATATGATTGATGAAATTTAGTTTCGAATCCATTAGAATTCCATTATCTACAAAGGAGGCGACTAAACCTAACTCAATCCCACTAATATTATATCTGTCAAACATTGGATTCTATCTAAAAAAATACATATGCTTGTATTTCAGTAGACTAGCTACCGTACATTTAATTCAACAACAGAATTCACCTTAAATGAGTAATTTCTGGGCAATTAGCAGAAAAAATATGTTATTTCAACGTCTACAAGCAATAGTATTGTAAGTCTGAAAGGTGAGTTTTGCAGGAGAGACTTTCAAAGTTTATTGTACCCTCCACTAGGGTAACACCAAAAAGAAGCGAGATAGGTCCATCGTATATTATACAGATCGGCTTAGAATCACAAAAATTGACACAATTAAGTTTAGCGGGTCAATGGTGAATGTTGTTTAATTTGAAGCAAATCGATTATAATTTATTATAGTTTCCATACAAATGTCGCTCCCAATATGACTTTTTCTGCTCTAGAAAACACATATTTTAACAGATTTTGATCTGAACACGTTATTTTTCACCTGGAAACATACTTTGTGAAAGTGGGTCTCATCGGTCCATTTAGCTTTTCATTACTTGCTTTATAAGTTACTAAGTTAGTTATAAAAGTTGGAACATTTTTGAGCATAACTTTTGATTGGATTGGCCGATCATCACCAAAATTTCTGAGAATTTGAGTTAAAGACCGCTGAAAACATGGAGACGTCGATTTATAAAAAATGAAATTGGCCCGGCTCAGGATGATTACCTTGGGGAACTATCGATGAAACCAGAATTGGCCTATGCATAAGAATCACCAAATTTGAAAATCTGTGAACAGTCTGCTAAAACAATTGGTCAAATTTTTACATATCATATATGTTAATGGTTGACTTTATCAAATGCCTTACTAAAGTCTGTACAGATGACATCAGTATGATTACCCAGAACAAACTCATCAATACCGATTGAAGTAAACTAGATAATATTTGTTATGGTTGAAAAAGCCTTTTCGAAATCCATGTAGAAGAAACCCTATAAGATACAAGATCAGTAACCATTTTTTTCAACAAAAACAAAAAATGAAAATGATACTTAATTATTGTTTTATACGTCAAATAGACTGGACTGCTTTCAATATTTCATTGAATAATAGTGAACAGCCAAACCATTAGCACAGAATTTCAAATCTATACTATAAATCTATAGATTAAAAATATGACGGACCAAAGTTAAATCAATAACTGCAATTTCCAAATTATTAATGCAGGAATATCATAAGGATATAAGTTATTGGTGCTCTATTTGTAGATTTGATGTTACTTAAATATGACCAGACTAAGGGAAAGTCAAAAACAGCAATTTTCAAATGATTCAATGCATGAATATCATAATGTTAAAAGAGTTATTCGATAGATAAGATCACTCAGAATATGTTGCCATTCATTCTAATTCTAGTCGATTTAGAAATGGTGGATGGATCTACGCTTCAGATTTACAGAGTTGTAGGAACATCTCGAGGTCTTCTTAACATGATTCGTTTTTTTAGTTAGAATCTACAAACATCACTTATAATCGACTATATACATATTTCGAGCTAGCAACTGAGTATTTGACATAGTCGAAATTCGAACCAATTAAGATAATTGGTGTCCCTTTCGAATTCTTCAAACTGGACAATTCACGTGAAGACCAAATCTTTGGTACTGATTGCGACAAGAAGTCGTTAAGAATGCGCTAAAATCTATCCACAACAATCAGTATAGTTGCTACAACTTATACAATATCATAGTGCGGCAGTATATTAATATTATCAGAGGGTTCATTTATCAATTTGTAAAGCAAAGTTTTGTACTCTTTTAAAGCATGGTCTTATCATTTTGGGGCTTTCTTATTATATTTTACTGTCTATGCGCTTAATTATTCTCTAAAGCACTTTGAGAATGCCTTTCGTTCTTCTCTGATTGCAATATTCAAAAATGCCAATTTTGCCTTTAAACCAAATTTTGCTTCTTAAATAAAATTTTCCCTTAGAGCTGTAAATTGGTAATATTTATATACCCCGCAATATGATTTATTTATCTTTGACGAAATAGAAATAAGATGATAAAATCGAAGTAAGAAATCACAAAAAATGGAAACTATCACTATTTGAATTATTTACTTTAGTCAGGGCTAATCATGGAATCCCAAAGGGTGAAAGTTACGGTCGAAAAGTGCTTTTATTTATAGTAAAAAAGTCATAAATTTCTACCAACATTATTCAAAATCTAACGAGATTAGTTTCTATATACGTTATCTCAATATCGTAATTGTTATTGTTTGAAATTTATATTTCTTGCACAAAATCCCCTGATCTTGAATTTAATTTTATTTGTGAAAGATTAAAAAAGCATCTACTAAATGAAGTATCATTGTACTATTGTACTGTGGTATTATTCTTAAGCCCTGTTTCTGTAATTCATCCAAAATCACTCAACTATTACCTGAAATGTTTAAGCCAGTTTCTGTAACTTATTTTAGTTCGTGGTAGACAAACGATAAAAATCACTCCATTATTACGAGAAATCTATACGCCACAGGAATTTATAATTCATTGTGTATATAAAAATCACGCCAAGAGCTCGTTGCAAAAATATTTCTTATTCAAGCCGGCATAACTAAAGTATTAAACAAAATATTAGTATCACATGCAAATAAAAGTTATTCTTAAAGTTAGTAACTAAATATATTAAAGTAAAGTAAACATGTCACAACAAACTAAACATCCAAGCAGGAGAAAATCCTCGACTTTATTATATCGACTCCTAATCCGAAATCTATGATGTGACACAATGAATTGAAATCAATACACATTCTGCGAATGGGCTCTGCGGAAGCGTAATTCGTACGCTGAAAGTCAATATGGATGAATTGATAGTATCTAGAAGGTCTAAATGGCACGTTAAACTTAATCCTAGAAATAATATAGTCAGAAGAGAAATCACCATTTACAACCTTATAAACCATCACGGTGTTCAACATAAAATGTCTGCTTTTCAAGGAAGGCAAGTCGATCAGCTTCAATCTACTAGTATAAGGGGGAAGTATAAAATCACTATTCCAATGCAAGTGTCTTAATGAAAATATTAAAAATTGTTTCTGAACTGACTCAATTCTGTCAATATAGATACCATACTGAGGATCCCACACTACGGAACCATATTCCAGAATAGGTCTGACAAGTGATGTAAATAGCTGCTTCGTTAAGTAAGGATCGGAGAACTCCTTAGCCCATCGCTTAATGAAGCCAAGAACACCATATGCTTTGTTAACCATAGTAATAATATGATTGTTGAAGTTCAGTTTGGAATCCATTAGAATACCAAGGTCTACAAAAGAATCAACTAACTCTAGCTCAGTTCGATCTAAAGAAACGCATGTGTCTGCATTTCCTTAGGTTTAGTTCCATACAATTCATGTCACACCAGCGTCCAAAACTATCTAAGTCATCCTGCAATGGATTCGAAAATTCTGGCCAATTATAAGAAAAACACATTTTTACATCATCTGCATACATTAGAAGTCGAGAATTAATGATAGACCCCGGAAGGTCATTTATGAATAATAAGAAAAGAACCGGCCCTAGATGACTACCCTGAGGAACACCTGATGGAATCAGAATTGGTCTAGAATAAGAATTACCAAATTTTACAATCTGAGAGCGATTTGAAAGATACGAAGATATCCACTTCAAGAAGTTAGATCTAAAACCTATACGATCTAATTTATATAACAAAAGTTCGTGGTTCACTTTATCAAATGCCTTACTAAAATCTGTATAGATGACATCAGTCTGATTACCCTGAACAAATTCATCAATAACGTGAGAAGTAAACTGAATCAAATTTGTCACAGTAGAAAAGCCCTTACGAAATCCATGTTGATATGGACTCAATATAGAAGAAACTCTATGAGATACAACCTCAGTAACCAATTTCTCAAATAGCTTCGGAATCATCAATTAGACTGCCAGACTTATGGAGGGGATCAATGAATGAACTCCTCCAAGCCAAAGGGAAATATCCAAAACTCAATGAAGTATTAAATAATAATGTTAGCGGAATAGAAAAACCACTAGCACAATAATTGAGTGATTTTGGATCGTTCTCCTCAGACGAACGAAAATAAGTTACAGAGACAGGCCCCTTACTTTTATGAACTCTTTGATCAAATCGTCACCATATTTTTATGCGAAGATCTCTCACAGGTTCCAAAGTATCATTCGAAGATTCAACCAACATTTCCTCATTTGAAGTAATCATAAAGTACAATCAATCTATCCCGACTCGATGTTACCATTTTGGAACTGTCAAAGCCTTTTTATATTGAATATTATACGTTCTTCAACTGCTTTTATTACCATATTTTTATGCGAGAACCTCTCACAGGTTCCAAAGTCACACTCGAAGATTCAACCCACATTTCCTCATGTTAAGTAATCACAATTCTAAATTAAAACATCCACAATTTATTTTTATCAATCGTTTAGTAGTAGTATTCTTTAGTTTATTATTATATTATTATTGTATAATAAGGTAATTACATACATAGATACAAATAGGATATCGATTATAGATTATCATGTTAAATTCTACTCTTATTGTGGGGGGATGTGGATAACAATTATTGAAATTTCAATTTATACATGGTGTAAAAATACACAACAAAAAAACACACTCAAAGTAAATACGTAAAATGATAAAAATAAACATAAGGATATAAATTACAATGTAATATGTAATAATAAGATACATAAAATAATCAAAAAAATAAAAATACACAAAGATGAAATGTAAATCATAAAAACTAAACTGATTATAAGGTAAATTGTTTTAAAATTAAAATTGAAAGAAAAGTAGCTTTAGTTTCAAATAAATTTATACATTCATTTAGAGAAGAGTTCGTTTGTTAATATGTTTTTTCAACTATCACAACACAAAAATTTAATTTGCAAGAAATTGTCCAATTTTTGGGAATTAAAAAATACAAAAGGTTAAAGGTAATTTTAAATTTTAGTCTATGTATATCAGGCCTGTACATTTTATTGGCATGTACATGTACTTGTGTTTCGCAGGAGGGTTTTTTGGCGCAAATCATTTCCCAATGTAATTGATGAGAGAGTGGAATTTTGTATTATACATCTAACTTCAATAAGGAAGTATGTTTTCCTAAATATACAAAATGTATATATTTTTGGAAGCTGCATTAAAAATACGATATTTTAAGCTGCCGAAAACTGTTTTCTTTTAATTAAATATTTGACGAAACTTGAATTGTTGTAATTTAATCATTATCAGTGTTTCACACCGCCAAACTAATATCAAACATTGCAAAATTTTAAAAGTTATTTCAAAAAAGAAATTCGGTTCCTTTGGAAACTTCCTATTTAAAAATATTTCGTCAATTTTTAAAAACGTAGAAATTTACTTTCATATTTTCTGAATTCTGAATCCCCTTCTCAATTACATCGGGAATTGGTTTACAACAGAGTGAGTATCTATCTGTCACGCACACATTTATACGACGACTACGTTCATCTATAACGTATGTCTCCATTACGTTTATTCTCCCGACCATCACCACGTTTCATATACCAATTCTTATTCTCTCCGCTGTATTTCTCTTCATTTTGTTTGCGTATATCTGCTCGATGCTTCATGTATTCCTCTTGCCATTCGCCGCTTTCATTTGGTGGTTTCTGTCTGTTGAAACGTTCCTTGGAAGAGTTCTCCTTAGAACGTTTGCCGTAGTGCTCTTTGGAATTGTCGTCATCACGACGTTTTTGATAACGCTCTTTTGAGTCGTTGTCGTCGTCACGTTTCTGGTAACGCTCTTTTGTGTTGTCGTCACGTTTCTGATAACGTTCCTTTGAGTCGTTCTTGCGTTTGTTAAATCGGTCTTTAGAAGCATCGTTGCCGTCGTCATCATCTCGATGTTTATGTTTTCTTTCCTTAGATTGGTTGTCAAAGGCTTTCGGATGATGGTTCTCCTTGTCATGGGATTTTTTGTAATCCTTGTCAAAGGATCTTTTATCAAACGCTTGTCCCTGTTCATATCTTTCCTTCGATTTTGCATAGTCCTTACGACGATCATGGGCTGAAGGTGATGGTCCTTGCTGGTGTTGATATTCTTCTCCCTCCTTTGTGGGCGGTGATGAGGGCATACGCTGCTCTTGTTGTTTATAATCGAATTGGTGCTGTTGAGAATCTTCGGCTTTGTAGATCGGTTTATTTTTTACAAAATCATTTGTTTGCTTGTCTAGGCTCTGACGCATTTTTACGTCGGGTTCTTCTTGGTTGCCACTTTGACTAAGTATTTGTTGAACTTGTTCAAAAGGACTTTCTGTAAAACCGTGCAGTTCTTGGGCTACTTTCTCAAATGTCTGCATTGTCTCCGAATGTTGTTTGAATTCTTCCACAACCTGCTCAAATTGTTCCACTATATTCGGTTCATTTCGCTTATTTTCCACACACATACCGGCAACTTCGCGGAACGTACCATCCGGACATTTGTAGGGACGCTTCAAGTCACCTTTTGTTATTTCCACAGGTCGAAGAGAGTCACCATTACCCGGCCAGGCCTTGAATTTTTTAGCTTCCTTCGAGTTTTCCTGCTCATAATGTCCTTTGTATTTTCCCGTTTTCTTTTGATACTGTTGCTGCGGTTCGTTCATGGTACTCAAATATTTAACCTGCTTGTTAAGCAAATCGATTTCGGCTCTCATTAAGTTATTTTGCAATTCCAAGTCGTTGACTTTTTGTTCCAGCTCTGCGGAGGATGGAGATGTCGTTCCACCCCATGTGGGATTGCGCATTCTACCTATCAGGGACAATATGGCCAAGGCTACACCGATGTAGAAAATACCCTGTAGGCCACGTTTTACCATGGGAGGGATGTTGCTAAGCTCGGCCACTGTCTGTGAGGCCATTTGAATGGCTTTGTCTTTATCCTCTTGCTGTCCACTCGGTGGGGATCTGCCAGGTCTTTGGCGCACTTGCTGTTCGGGTGGTACTATAACTGGTGTGGGAAAAGGAGGTTCAACAGCTGTAGCATCCCTCAGATTGTACAGAATTTCATCGTCAACATGTTGGGCTGTGGCAAATTTAAGATTTAAATCCTGCAAATGATCTCTAAGATAGGGATGAGGTGAGATGCGGCCATTGCTTTCACTTTCGCTGATTATAGATATGCCATCGGATAGATCATCGTGCAATGAACTGCAAAGGGAAAAGGCTAAATGTTAAAAATGTACTTCAACAGTTGGTCCATGTGAAACTTACTCTTGCAACTGCTTATGGTCGGTTTCATGGGTGTTATCATCCTTATCGTCCTCTTCTTCTTCTTCCTCCTCCTCGTCCTCCTCATCTTCGCCTTCGGAGCTTCTTAAGATTTCTACACGATCTACCATTTCATTCTTTTGTTTGTCCATTACTAAAGTCCATGTCTCAAAGGTATCCGAAGATTCGGTGCTGGTTGTTATCGAATCATCATCGTTGGGGGAAAGGTTGTCTAAAGGTTGTGATGGTGCTATTGTGCTGGTGGCTGCTGTATGTGGTTCTATTTTGCGTTCTTTATTAGTCTCCTGCTCCCGTTTCATCGATTTATCCATTCTGTTGTATCTGCAACTGATGCGGCTTATGCAAATCCAAATGTATATAGTTTAAGTCTGAAAAGAAGACAGAAATTGTAACAAAATAAATAATATTATTTATGTAAGTCGCTTATACAGCAAGTAAATTATCTCTTAAGGTTTATCTTATCACTCTGCGTGTCAGCGTGTTTGATTATACTTTGACTTTGTGTTGCAAAATCGTCTGACGACCGACAACATACTTGATCTTGAACGTTGCTGGCAATTTGTGCTTTGCAAAATAAAGAATATAATTTGCTTTTCAGTTTTTATTCTTTTGAATATTTACAAAACTATTTCTTTGTTTGCATTACTGTATACGTACGTACGCAATTGTTATAGGTATTGTGCTGGCGGCGAAGAGTTCTTGTTTTCTTTGTCGTCCGTCGTTTACCTCTCTACCTAATGGGCTGCCGGCAATGAGTGTGGTACACTGTCTGCGGTCTATACTCGAATAAGATGTCTTGTTGATGTTGTGGATTCGTTTTAAAAATAATATCTCTTCTTGTTTTTTTTTATTTTTCTGTTTGTGGGAGGTATACAATATATCAGAGTTGCCATTGTATTGTGCATACATAAATACAATTTATGTAGTGAAACAACGTTTTGTGCCGTTCGATCTTTAAAGAGTATCGAAAATATTTCAAATATGACGTGCAGCACAAGGCATTCAGATTATAAAAGCGGATCTACGTGAAAATTTTCAGTTACAATATTTTTAAGTATATTTATATATGTATCTGATCTTTAAATTTTTATTTTTCTACCCTCCACCTTCAGGATACATTCCTCTGACTGCGTATACACGAAAAATTAAAGGTTTTTCCAATTTCGTACTTTCAAGGGATAAAAATAGTACCAACCAAACGACTACAGCTAAAATGATGAAATTCGCTGTGTACATCCCTCTAATTGCGTAGACACTTAAAATAAAGTGATTTTAGAGAGTCGTACTCTTAAGTAATAAAAATATTATATTTATTTATAAAATTATTTTTTCAATATTTTGTATTTGTTTTGGTTTGCCTATATTAAAAAATATATATTATCCTTTAATATTACTGTACTTCTACGAAAATCGACAGCCTCTACAATCGAACAGAGAAGCAAGTGTGGTCAAACTCCCCTCAGGTAAAAATCAATTTTTGATTGGAATTTTAATCCAGCAAATCGAAAAACAGGCCTAATGTCCTAAATCGATATAAGATGCTGGCAAAATTTTAAAATTTGCTCTGGGATCACCAAGGTGCGTTACTATCCGTCAAAATAGTGTAGAGCGAAGTGAACTCGTTGTCACTATCTTATGGACATATTTTTAAAGAGCCATATATATTGAGAGCCACCCTAGTATACATATAATATTTTATTACAATTTCAATTATTGATATTTCAAGAACGCTCTACGTAGATACCTATCATGATGTGTTTTTCAAATAATTTATGTTTTTGTTTTCTGTTTGTGGGAGGTATAGAAAATATATATTAGAGTTGCCATCTTTAATTGATCCATGCAACACGATGTTCACCCCTGCCTACCTCTATTCATTTGATTTTGTGACGTTTTCTTAATACAAAAATCAATACGAATCAACCAATACTTTATTGAATGATTTCTTTTTAATTTTAAAAATCATTTTTTTGTATATTTCTCAAAGCATAATTTTTATTTTTTTTCACTGTTATTGTTATCACTGTAACGACTACGTGCAACTCCATATTCTCCGATTAAAAATAATTTTCAGTATATCCTTCTCAGTGTTTTCCCAAACTTCAAAAATTAACAATATTTAAAATTTTAAAACTTTTTGTTAAAAATGTAAAAATGTCACCAAAATTTTATATCCTAAAAATGTTCTCAATTCATAACAATCGCTCCTTCTTCATTTACGAAAAATGGTCCCATTAGTACAGTATTTTTATAGCACTCCAACATTATTCAATAAAAAAATATTTTAGATCGAAATTCAACAAATATATATTTCTATTCTACCCATATCCATCCATATTAAAATCGATTACACAAACCACAATTAGACATTTTACATACATCGCAAAGTAATTATATAATTTCGATATTTGATTATTTTACATTTTCTATAATGAAGATATGAAATAAAAAAGTTAACTTAATTCTATTGAAAGAGAAAATATTAATTTATAACTTATTTATTCGCATTTGAGAAGCTATTTAGAATGATTTATCTTGGATGTATGATTGAGTAGTAATGAAAGTGTCATTCATTTGGAAATAATTCCATTTTATTGCTGGGAATAAGTGTTAAACTATTTATTGGGAGTGATTTTGAAAGAATTTATTAGATTGGATTTGAGAAACTATTTAAAATGAATTTGCTTGGAAGCATAATTTAGGCGTAATGATAATGTCATTCATTTTGAACTACTTCCAAGTTTTTTTTGCAGGGATATAAAGGGTGGTCGGCCCAAATACAACAATGTTGGCAAACTTTAATCAGGAATTTACGAATATCAAATATTATCAAACTTTATTTGTTTAATTTTATAAACAATAAATATTTCTGACATGTTTCAATCAATTTGAAGTACTAATATCAACAATTTAATGAAGATTTACGATAAAAACAATAAAATTAAATAAAAACAAAAGCGTGATCTCATATTGATTCACATCATATTTTTAGGAAAGATATTCAATTGATTTTATTAGGGGTAAAATATTTTAAAATGTGAAGGAATTCTCTTTTTTGCATTTCCCTGCAACAAACCGGCACTGTTCAATTTCAACATTCATGAACTATGTTCGTTGTTACAGAAACCGCGAAATTTAGATTTCATACCGTATGAAAATCTGCGAAATTTTTTTTCCAAACTTCTATAAATAATTATAAATTCCACTTTGAAAATGTTGGAATTATTAATTAATTATTTTTGAAATCCTCCTTCATATGAATCCACTTACAACGTGACAGACAAGTCTGTTTTAGTATTTTTGAACAGCTCACTAGATTTCACTGCAACATCACTTCTCTAAAAATACTTTTGGAATGGTGGCTGCTGGCTGCCCGAACACATATTTCGTCTCCACATAGTTGGACAGACAAGTTGTTCGTGTGTGGTTTAATGAATATTTTGCTTGTAGTTTACGTGTGCCCATGCTATTGCACACACCAAGTTGACAAGAAGGAAATATCGTTAAGATGTGATGTGGTCAAAAACCACGTTCATACGTGTACCTATTGCATTTGTGCATACATTCACACAAATACTTGCCAAAAGTGTATCAAATGAGAAGAAAATAAATATTCTCAAATTGATTTTGTTAACTTAACAACTAAATACAGCAGTGTTCACATGTGTGTTCGCTTATGTGCTTGGCGAACAAAGAGCCGCTTTATAGAAATACGATGTAATTAGAAAACAATTTTCTTTCAAAATGAAATTATAGCTGACAAGAAGGCTATTGAACTGCAGTTGTAATGAGCAAGCTCAGTGAAGTGTGTCAAATAATAGTGTATTCAAATTTGTAACAACGGGTGTCTAATTTAAATTCCATGTGATCAAAATGCATTAACAAACTGTTTTATTTTGTATATTAATTTATTTTGGCAATTGTACAAAACCAGTTTATTGTGCCAAAACAAATATAAGTTTGTCGTCCGATAGACAATAATGTATCACTTCACAGCTACTAAATGGAATATAATCGATCGATATCGAATATGAATGTCAATTGTAGCAGAATAGTTCCACTAAGAATCGGGTCGAATATTCAGATATGATTTGCTTCTATAATTTATAACCACCCAAAAATCGCAATTAATTCCAAATAAATGTAATTTTCATTGCTTATTTACAAGTCATTCTAAATAGCTTCTAACAAGTCCTTAAAAATTGCCTATTTAGTTGTTTTTAGTTGTCTTCTACAATTTCACTATTTGAATCTTTACCAAATGGTTGTAACACCACGATATAAATGAGCTAAATCTAAACAGCTTACTATCATCGATTGTATTTAACGTGCGTCGAGATAAGCATTTTATTATGGTATATATTTTAATTCAGATAAGATTGGAATGAAAATAGGCAGAAGTAATTTTTGAACGAGAAGTTAATACTATTGAATATAAAGAAGACGTTTCATATATGTTTCTTCGTGACTTGGCCGATATAAAATCAAAATAAGCAAATGATAATAAAATAAAAAAAGGATAAATAAAAATATTTAAACAACGTTGAAAACTACTCTACAAATTGGGTGTACTAACATAACAAATAAATAACTAAGGAAATCAAAATAATAAAAAGTTAAAAAATAATAACAGAAAAATGATAATTTCAATAATCAGTATAATTGAGCTGAGTTACGAAAAGAACAGAAATGAAAAAAGTAAAAAACCGGTCGAATTTATAATATTCTATCACATTTTTAGAATCAATTCCGATATGAATTGGTGTATTGAAATCGTATTGTGTTCTCCTTGGTTCAAATCCCACGTCAATTTTAATTCCGAATCCGACAACAAGTTAGAGCTAATCTTCAGATTTAGATTTTTGGGAAATTGTGATGTGCATAGAGCCACGAGTATGACACCCTGACTATTTGTTTTGAAAACCTTCCAAGAAAAAAGAGCCTAGGTTTTAGAACCTCATTTTCGTCTTTATTGGATGATTCTGCCTACTGGGTCATTATACTTAGTAGAATATATAAAATTCGGTATATATATATAAAAAGTCTTGAGCCAGGACTATATCCCAGTCCAAATCACTCATAAATAGAAATTGTTTGTAATACTGCTTGTGGAGAAAAAAGAGCCTACAATTTAGAATATTCTATTTACGCAAGCTTCTGCCTACTGGCCAGAAGCTCGTACTATACTAAGTACGAGGGTACTTAGTATAGTCACATATTGCTTGAGCAAATTCTGCAAGAGCTTAGCGTTGCTCAACTTGGCAAATATTAATTAAACATCATCTGCAAATGTGAAATGCGAAAATATCATCTATGAAATGTTTACAAGGGCATTCCGGAATAGTTGTTTTTGATAGTTCAAACTTTTTAAATCGAGGGCTTATATTCAAAAGTGGCTATAAACCATTTTCTCGAAAATGAGTTTTTGATGCTAAACTGTTCTCTGATATGGCTGTTATCTGTCATATAAATCTGTCATATATTTTTGCATTAATGGATTATCTCAACATTCATAGTGCTCAATTTTAAAACCGCGAATAATAGAAAATTTTGAAAACTTTGTAATCGTAGCAATTAGTAATCCTTTTTTAATTAAAACTGTAGAAGAATGTTTAAAAATTACTATTAAAATTAAGGATAAAATCATTTTTTTTCGCTCTCCTGAAAAATTGTGTTTTTGTATATAAGCCCTCGATATATTTTAAAAATTATTTTATTTAATTGAAACGCGAAAAAATGTTTCAAAAACAAATGCAAATATTGAAACATGAAATAATGGCGATCTAGAAAAAAGATGAAGTCAAAACAGGCCCGATAGTCTGGTTTAAACCCAAATCCCATAATCACACGCACTAAGGTTTAGTTCGGATTTTGAGGTGAACAGCAAAAAAAGCACGTATATGCATTATTATGATTCATGGTTGTTTTTCAAATTCTGTGTGTGCTAAAGTGCTTTTGATTGTTTTAATTTAATTAAGAATTAAATTGCCACTGTCCCCTATTTTCAACACACAAAAATTATCTCATCGAGATAATGAATGATACCTATGTCCAGTTTTTGGGTGGCTATTTATCTTTAAGTTAAATTTAAATCATTGTCAACATGGGGTCTGCATATCAGTATGTGGGACTTTAACTATTTTTGGTAATTGATGTCCTCACGAATGTGAATATGCTATTGAGCTAACAACTATATATTTTGTTTCAATAAGGGTATTATTTTAGGTTTAACAAAAAAGTTTAAACAAGAGGAAATAATTAATTTGATTAATTAATAGATTTTGTAAAATTCATCGGATTTGCTATTAGTCAACATACATTATCCTATATTCGGCACGTGATGAAATTTTGAGAGGAAAAGCTAGAGCATACTTTAGAACACATGCTATACTAATGTCGCCTATTGAAACCACTATTACGGCCAGTACACGGCACCTCTATGCTAACCATTGGTAATTGTGAAAACATTGTTCCTAATGCCGCCAACCATTAAATTATGGAATAGAATATTTATATACTCCACGAGAGTATTATGGCTTTGTGCATTTGTTTGTAACACCCAAAAGGAAGCGAGATAGACCCATTGTTAAGTATACCGATCGACTTAGAATCACTTTCTGAGTCGATTTAGCAATGTCCGTCTGTCTGTCTGTCCATTTATTGTTGTAATCAAACTACAGGTCGCAATTATAGTCCGATCTTAACAAAAATTGGCACAAGTTTTGTAGATCAAGGACGAACGCTATTTAATTTGAGGCAAATCGGTTCAGATTTATATATAGCCCCCATACAAATGTCGCTCCCGATTTGCATTTTCCGCTCTAGAAACCACATATTGTACCCAATTTTCTTTAAATTCGGCACAACATCTTATAATCCAACAAGAGACACCTATGCAAAAATTGGATAATATCGGTTCAGATTTAGATATAGCACCCATACAAAACTCGCCCCTGATTTGACATTTTCCGCTCTAGAAACGACATATTGTACCCGATTTTCTTTAAATTTGACACAACATCTTACAATCCAACTAGAAACACCTATGCAGAAATTCGGTAAGATCGGTTCAGATTTATATATAGCCCCCATACAAATGTCACCACATATTGTACCCAATTTTCTTTAAATTTGGCACAACATCTTATAATCCAACTAGAGACACCTATGCAAAAATTGGATAATATCGGTTCAGATTTAGATATAGCCCCCATACAAAAGTCGCCCCTGATTTGACATTTTCCGCTCTAGAAACGACATATTGTTCCCGATTTTCTTTAAATTTGACACAACATCTTACAATCCAACTAGAAACACCTATGCAGAAAGTGGGTAAGATCGGTTCAGATTTAGATATAGCCCTCATACAAATGTCGCTCCTGATTTGACATTTTCCGCTCTAGAAACAACATATTGTACCCGATTTTCTTTAAAATTGGCACAACATCTTATAATCCAAGTAAAAAACCTATGGTGAAAGTGGCTAAGATCGGTTAAGATTTAAATATAGCCCAAATACAAATGTTGCTCCCAAAAGATTAGCCGATTTTGGCCAAACTATACATATTATATTTCACCTATTTCGTTCCAGGTTTCAATATACCCCCATATAAATGTCCTTTCCGATTTAACATTTTTTGTCAAACACACACATTTACAGGATGCAAAAATCCTGCCCGTTTTCATTTTTTCACCGAATTAAATTGTATTCGGATAGAAAGTGGAGTGTATCATAGAGTCGGCCCCGCCCGACTTTAGCCTTTCCTTACTTGTTTTTTCTAAATCTGTCACATTCAAAATTAATGTTTATGTTTAAAAATTTACGTAGATTAGTATACTATTAAAAAATCACTCCCGTACGTGCTGTTACAGAATGATTTTAAAATGATGTAAAAAATACTCATCTCACTTCATTCAATCATTATATTAAGGGAGCTGAGTATATTTTCAACTCAAAATTATATTTAAATATTTACGTTTGAATTCTAAAATGTCCAATCTTATGGACACTTACCCTATGTTATAACAGTCATTTAACTAAACGAGATATTTAAAACCCATCCAAAAACTGAGCATAACCCTCAACTCCCATTTCACAATGTCTGGCTAATGTGAAGTTAGAGCTAATCTTCAGTTAAGGAGCTGAGAGCAAAAATGGTTTATAATTTGTATCCAAAGAAAATCGGTTTAGGTTTTTGGGTAAAATTACATATGAATAGACCTACCAATAAAAATTATATATATATTTTTTTTGTCTGAGTAAAAATGGTGTATAAACAACTGTGGACTAATCACGGTAAAATTGCATACATTTCGATAAAAAGTATTCAATATCTAACGAGATTAGTTCCAACAAATGCCATCTCAACCTCATATACACTTTATGGCATAAATCTAGTTTAAGTGCGATTCTCAGAATTGTTTCAAATTTTCACTATAGATAGAACTTTTTGATCTGAACACAACAAAAAAATGTTGGCGCTAAGGTCCACTTTCCGAGATTGGGGCCTTAAAAGTTCGCATATATAATTTGAATATCTTCGGTTCCAAGAGGGTTAAGGAGCTGTAAACTACCTTGCTGGAAGTCTTGATTATAAACCTATATATATGGCGTACCTCAACATAGGACCTTTTTCCAGATAATGTCGATTTTACCAAAAAAGCGGGTTCAAATTTCACTTTTTTTAACGCTGGCTCCCGATGGGTTAATGATTTTAAATTTGCTCCGCTATCTTATAGTAAATTCAATAAGCTTTCCAACGATATATATCGACCCGATCGTATCAGGAATGATGACTATAGCTCAAATTATATATCCGAACTTTCAAGGCCCCAATCTCGGAAAGTGGACCTTAGCGCCAAAAAATTTTTCTTTTTTTTGGTAATTTTTAACGCTCTACAAGGCTGTTTTTTTACCATCGCCATTAAACTAGATTTGTTCCCTCTTTATTTTGAAAAATATGACAAAGAAAATATCATTTTTTTGGTAATTCATACTTCGTTTTTCTGTCTCTATCGCGAGGAGTCTCCTGTAGAGTGTACCAAGGCCGAGAATAATTCCTACTACATAGATACTACGTTTTAATTGTTATACATAAATAAGTGCGACAAAATGTCTTTAGTGTGGGACCATTAATAAATGAATCGTTTGTCATAATGCCAATACGAAAATAGACAAAGAGACTGAGTGAGTGGATTGGATGCACAAAATATTTCACATGATTTCAACGCAAATCACAACATTTTTAATGAATAATTTGGCCCGAGAATGCACATGACTTACGCAAAGGATGATGGACAGACAAACAAATGCAGTAACAAATGCAATTACCATCCAGGGGCCACTGGCACCTCACTGACTGACGTCTATATTCCTGATATGATGTCAACTTTGTATTATTTATTGTCTGTCTGCGTATTAATAGTTTCAGTTTAATTATTAATTTCAGCAATAAATAATTGAGAGGCCTTTCTATTTCATTTGTTGCTTTTAACGCGATACGATTCACTTTATTGCGCAAAACAAAATACAATATATTCACACATACACAGCACACACACAGTTTTTCAATTTTTCACTTTTCTGGCTAGCTAGCTATTGTTAAACGACTTCGATTTGCCGTAACCGAACGAATTCGTTGCTTTTTGTTCAAAAACTACGTCAACATTTGTTCAAACAATTATTAATGAGCTAGCAAGTGAGCTCTTGCAAACAATTATTTTTTCACTTTTCCCTTTCTACCATTCTATTTTGCATTCTTTTTTTGTTTATTTGTTTTTATTTTATTTACTTGTTTTGTTTTTGCCTATGCTTTGCTGAGGCATTGCCAGATAGAAATGACGAAAAGTGATGAGAGAAAATCACAATTGAAATTAAACAGCAGCATGTAGGAAATATTTAAGTACATGTGAACGTACCAAAGGGGCGTTTACACATGAATATTTATTGTGCAACTTTTATAGTCGTTGCGTTTTTTCTATATAAATTGCTTTGTAACAGTAACAAAAGGTACAGAAAAAAAATGATTCTCCTATAAGTGTATATATTATTACGACAATTGTTCGCGATGAACTTTATTTATTCTGAGAGTATTCTGTCAGAGCTAAATTGTTTTAAGTTTTGACGTATTCCGTGTTTCGGCAACATTCATATGGATACATGTATCTAATAGCCTTTTCAGACTGCATGCGAAATCAATCTATGTCAGCTTCAAATGACAGTCGATTTTCAAATGTCAAATTTGTATGGGATCTGACATGTAAATCGACATTATACATTTACAGCTAGATTTTCTGAGATATGAAATACATTAAAGACTCTTTATACTGACCGAAAGCAATTAGATTTTTGTCATACGTGACGATTATTCCTCAAATGTAATAGTCAGAATAGTCGATTAAACAAACTCATTTTTGGTATTTACAGCTTACATTCAGTTGTCCAAAAAGTAATGAAAAATTGTATGCAAATGCTCTGCTTATAACTTATATACTGAAGTGTCCGAATATCACGCATAGAAGCAAGAAAATTGGAAATTTGAAATAAAATAATTAAAGATATTTACAGAAAGATACACTTTGGATATATATATCAGAACAGTAAGGCCCACAAAATATATTTTGTTTTCTACGCCTTGAATGATAACGAAACTATTTTCGAATTTCTATCTCCACTTACTAATATCGTCTTACTAGGACTAGCAGAAATATATATATATATATATAACTGGGATTGGTCAAAAATTCTTTTTTTTTTAATATTCTAATGACACTGTCCTACAAATTAAGACTTTGAATGGAACAGATTAGCGAATATATAATTCTGAAAGGGCACGTTGAGTAGATCATTTTTGTAGTATAAACTTATAGTCCAGCTGGTCTGAGTTTCTTTTTACAGCGGTTCAAAGTTTTCATTTTTTGGTTAAAGGGAGCATTAGCACTAAGCGAAAAAAGTGTTGTAAGTTAATGTCTCAGAAAATTGTCAAAACTTTATTGTGGAATTTTATGAGGATAATAACCCTGAGGATATTAACCCTCTAGCTCCTCTCTAGAAAATCAATAAAAGTGCTTTCAAAAAGGACATTTTAGGATCAAAAAAATTTGTCGTAAAATTTCAATGGGGGTCACCGAAGACACCAAAGTTGTAAATAATACTCTTCCCGCTTAAATGGCCAAATTACACGCCAACTTATACAACAAAATTACTAGGGTTGAAATTGGTCCATGTTTTTGGGAAGAACGACCTTTTTCGACAAAAACTAAAAATACAAATTGAATATTTTTGCAAAATTTTCATTTTCACGGGAGATATGACTAAAATGATTTCTATGCATGACGCTTTTGTTTTGTAATGTTCTCGCGATATATTCAACGAATTTTGCTGATTTTTTGTGTGTAATAACAAACATTGTTGCTTGTAACATATATGTAGTATGTTGCATTTCTTGCAACAATCCAAAATTGTTGTAAGTTACAACACTTTTTCGCTTAGTATAAAGCTCTCTTCGACCAAAAAATTAAAACTTTGACCAGTTGGACTATAAGTTAATTCTACAAAAATTATCTACTCCACATGCCCTTTCAGAATTATATAGTCGCTACTTTGTTCCAAAAATGATGATGGACAGTGTAATTATATATGTTTATAATAATGTTAAATCCTCATTGAGTGCCAAGCGTTTTTGACGCAAACCTTCCCAGGTGGCCAACATTTTGTTTGGCTCTAAGTAAAAGCAATCACTGTCGTACGGAAACATACGACATTGCGCCCCACGACGGGCTAGGCGTCGTACGTTAAACGCAAACTCGAACAGCAAATGAAAAATTAAGTACACATCCATTGACAAATATGTATTTTTATCGATTTAACCCTTTGACTGTCCCATGCATCACATATGATGCACAGACGTTATGATTGATACGCTTGTGCATCATATGTGATACACACATATTAATTTCAGTGTTGCCAACACTATACGGCAAAATAAATAAAAAGTAACGAATAAAAATTACATGAATCATATGTGATGCACAGAACGTTTGAAAAATAAAAAGTATAAATATTGCTCCGTGTATCACATGTGATGCACATCATTATTACCAAATACCATTAAATACCATTACTGTGGACGTATGGTATAAAAAAAAATTTTGTATGGGGACAGTCAAAGGGTTAATTTCAATTATGTCCCGTATGAGATAAGATTTTCCAGTACGTGACAAAATATAAAACTTATTTTCTCTTATAAATATGTAATTTAAAGAAAATCTTTTCGCGCCGGCAGCAAGCTTGAATCTTAGTTACAATTTGATTCTCAGACACTATTTCTCTATGTGTAATAATTTCGCTGACATTTTAATGCAGCGATATAAACATCTACTATTGTTGAGCGTCCCACACGTAACGTGATTTGTTTGCTTTTCCCTTATCTTTATTTTAGTGTATATACACCCTACACAGATTAAGTGCTATGGTTGAAAATTATACACATGTGACTAGATAATGTCGACGTCCTCTAATCCAAATTTTTAACTTTTAATGCATATTTATAAAAAATTATGTAATTTTAAAATTGTATACTTACCCCATTTTCACAATGCCTGATTAGAGCCCACCAACAGTTATAGATCTGGCATCTAGAACTGCCGGTTAAATCTAATTTTAGGTCAATTTACATTGTGAAAATTGGGGTTAGACTATATACGATATAAAATTTCATTTTACATGCCATACTTTATTTTTACCGATTTGTAAAGTAACATTTCGTATGGCTTACATTTTCGGAAGCCTAGGTGTTTCATTATACCTATTATCGATATTCCTAGTTCCTATCTCAACAATTTCTTTGTGAACATTAGGCCTAACGTAATCATTTCTCAATAAATTTTCAAACCTATCATTTTTCAAAATTTTGTCTTTTACTATGAGAAATTAAACAAGTTCCTTAAGAATTTTTTTATAGATTTCAGAAATATTTTTAATTTTTTTAAGGTGATTAATAGGTTTCCGAACAAAGCTTTTGTATATGAAAATACATCAAGAAAAAATCCAATTTAAATTGAATAAAAATATGTAAGTTTTTGCTTGACAAATAAATCACCTTTTCTGCTTGTCGTGAGGAAAACTGACACGCCTCCAATGTTTCATTGTAGGCGACTAAAGGTAGAAACAACAATATGTATGTGAAGCGCACATAATATTTGGTCTAGCCGACACTTGTCCTGTGATTCGCGCGAACCATTTGTTTATATCTACAAGGGATTCTATACTAAAGATTTATCGTATACTCTCCAAGTCCTCCCAGGTTCTATGAAGACATTGCAGATTAATCATCATCTAGCAAATCAAATATATAAATAAATTTTCAATGAAATTTTTATTAGGGCTGTTTTTCTTGAACTTCTTCTTGACAACTTTTTAAAAAATAAAAAATATTTGTCCACATTTTCTCGGATTACATCCAGAATATGTTGTAAAATTATTTTTCCTATTGAGTGAAATTTTAACATTTTATACTTTTTTTATATTCTGCGCCTTAAAGAAAAAAACCCTTTATATTTTGAAAATAGTCCAATGTGTAGCATTTACAAGTGTAAACACCCCTTCTTGTGTAAACGAATGCTGGATGCTGTTTGTCATCTGTCTATGATGCTATTTATCTTATCTTACTATTTTGTTGTCTGGCAATGCCGACAAACATCTTTCTAATCACGACTGGCAATGCTGACTATGCTTAATCTTGAAGAGGGTGGGGGACTAAGAAACAGGTATGCAAATGTTCGTATGGCAAAGCACAGTTGTATATTTTGGCATTATTTGCAATTGCAGAGAGAAAACCCCAGCGGTCCGTTACAATTCAAAATGAATTTGAAATGAAATTACAACAAACGCACAATAGACTTCTTTTTTATTTTAGGAAACTTTATTTAAGTAACAACAATGTGAAAAATGTTTCATTTAAACCATTGATGATTGATTAATTAATTATATTTAGTATTTTTGAAAATCCTATCAAAAAAATAAATTAAAAATACATACCATGTTTTGAAACACCTAATAAAATACAACATGCTTAGGTAGTAGTTGGTTAATTGGTGTTTAGTTAGTTTTAAATGTTAGTGTTAAGTTTGACTTAAAAACTAAGCATAGCACTTGTTATTATTAATTGTAGTTGTGTAGAACTATACTAGTTTGTTAGAAGTAAACGATTTAAGAAGAGATTTCTTTCTATTTTCTAGTTTTGCCAACTAAACGTGTCATTTTCAGCCTCAAATTCCGTAAAAGTGTTGATCTTTTTAACTCACCATTTTGTTTGTCGTGTTGTTGTTGCTTTTCCATAATACGCTGCACTTCACCGGCCTCGGAGCCACTCTCCCATTCGAAGGCCGGACTTTGTCTGGCATTGGCCGAGGTCAGTTCTTGAATTTGCGGCTGCTGTGGTCTGTGCAGTTGCAGTTGATGCGTTGGCGGTGTTGGCTCTCTCATGAGTGGCGAGGGTGTATATTGGCGTTGTGGCGGAATGTTCTGCAGAAGGGGTGAATGTTGTTGCATTATTAGGGGAGTAGCACGATTTTGAAATTGCTGTTGCTGCTGCTGTTGTTGTGGACCAGACATCACATAAGACTGCTTGAGCGCGTAACGAGGACTAATTTGGTCGGTCAGTAGTCCCGCCTGCTGTTGTAGTCTCTGATGCTGTGGCGTCCAATAGATTTGACTCACTTGTTGACTTGAGCGATCAAGTATCAATGGAGTACTACGGCCGTCGTGCAAACGGGGGCGTATTAATTGGGGATGCTGTGGCTGTGCTTGATGCATCATGGGTTCCCTCACGGTAATATAGCCATAACTTGCACCGGGCATCGTTTGCAATTGATGAGGTCTGATGTATTGCGGCTGGGCATACAACTCGGTTTGTGGATAGGCTGTAATGATTTGTGCAGGTTGCAATTTTTCACCATCTACCAGTATGTACTGGGTGGGGGCCGGGGAAAAGGCACTGTCTGGACGTTGGAGCGTTCCCTGGCGTATATAGACGGGCTTCAATTCGGTTTCTCTTCTCACCAAATACTGTGGTGGTCCAGCTACCATAGAACGCTGGGGAATTTCATACAATTCCGATTGATTTGATTGCAGGCTGCCTCGTTTCACCACATGGGCGTAAATGGGGGAATTCGTATTCGGATCGGTTACAATTTCCTGGGCTATGGGTACAAAGTGGCCCGCTGCGGGGGCCGGTAAGCTATGCATGCGCTGTGGCACTTGAGGAGCTGCGTACATACGCGAGGCCGGCCTTTGGTGAGTTTCTACCGAAACATAAGATACCGGCGAAAGGTCGGTGGCCGTTGGTTGTTTCTCGTAGATAGCCTGTAGCGGTACCGTTTGGTTGGTGGGTGTCTTATTGAGAGATTTGCGGCAGAATTCTTTAATTTTTAGCAATATCTCTTCTCGGGTCAGCAGGCCACCAATTCGTCTCGTGGGCGGTTGACTTGTGCCATCAGCTTTGCGCCTAAGGACCACGGGAGTCTCAGGCGTTTCACTTTCATAGCCACGACGTGTGACATTGTCCAAAACACTTTGGCAGCGAACTGGCAATGGTTCGCTAGTTACTTTGGCCTGCAATGTCTCGGGGGCTACCACAGGTTTACCATCGATTATTTTAACCTGTCGATTGTTAGATCGAATGACGCCCGAAAATGTGTTGCGTTGCGGCGAACCTCTGGTGAATGTGCCATCGCCTGGGACCAATCGGACTTGGCTGCCTCCCGGCAAGTGTTCATAGATGTTTTCTAGTTTGTTGTCCGCATTGTTATTCTGCGTCTGCATCTGAGAAGGAGATGATGCCTGCTGCTTTTGTTGTTGCTCTATTTTCTGTTGCTGCTGCATTACCCGGTAGTACAGCTCTTTGTCTGTCTGCTCTTTTATAGCCCTCAACTTCTCCCACTCATGCTGATCGACATACACGCCCAACTGCGAAGCTTTCTTGGGTATCGATGAAATGGGTGAGATAGTTTTCGCGCTGATCCCACTAGCCGGATTGCCCTCGCGGATGGGTGTTGACGTTACGGGTGGTCCATCATTCACCGGGAATGTTGTCTCTTGCACATTGTCTCTCGACTTTGTGGTGATAGGCGCCAACAAAGCTTCGCCCGTAACGCTGTTCGATCGCTGTTGTTGCGTGCGGTTGCCATTCCTCTTCAGGATCTCATTGCGATCCATTGACGAGGATCTACCGAACACCTGCTGTCTGTCTGGCTGTTGGGTAGTTCGCTTCGGTATAAAGCTCTGCCGATCCAAGGTACGTCGGAAATTCGTTTCGTTCTTTTGGGGATTTTCACGGGCCAAGGTATACAGATTGTTGTTGACATTTGTGGGTCTTTCGCTGAGTACCATTTTGGGAGGCTCGTACTTACTCATGCGTTCCCGGGACAATGTGCGTCTTGGCGGTTTAGCTATAGTTTTGGTTTGCAGATCTTTTCTTCTCAAACCGGGTGTTCCCATGGCATTGGGTTTGGTGTTTGGGAGATTCTCCGCCACATTTACGTCGGAGTTTTCAGCATTTGTTAATGCGCTTGAGATCGAAACAGACAGATCGTCACCACTGGCATAACTTTTGCGCGATCTCTCCAGCTGTTGTCTTAGTTCCAAGGCTTCGGCAGGACTCAGGAGGTTGCCGGCCTTAGGTCTACCATGGAAACTCTGTCGCTCCAGCACTACTCGTTTTATGGGTCTCAATGAACCATTTTCGCCATTCGCATCGTATAGCGGCTTTATTATAGGAACCGGTTCTTTAGGCGTCGTCTTTCGTCTCGATGCAAAAATACTGTTGGCCAAAAGCCTTTGAAATACTGAAGGTTTTCTGTTATTGCCAGCAGCATCGACCGCATCCGGGCCATTGGAAAATTGTATGCGTTCTGGCTCAGCTTTAAAGCTGATCTGTTTTATAGATGTGGGCTGTGCTTGCTTGCCGTACATCGCATGGGCACCGTTGGGTATTTTCTTCGGTATCAAGGTTAAACCTTTCTTCTCGAGATATTCTTGAAATTCTTTAGATTTTATGGTGTTGGTAAAGGTACCTTTGGGCGGAGGCGAGGGTTCCCTACTCAAATTACCATTCGTCTCGTTGTTTTGGGGCATGGTGTCTGCTGTTTGTTGAGTGCCACTCATGTTATTATCATCACTGGACTCACTTTTCGTTAAAGGTTCTTCGATTTCATCCAAGTCGTCGTCTGAGGAAAGGTGTAGCTTTTTGACGCGCTCATCGAACTTCTTGGCGTTCTTGGTCACTTCCAAGGGGTTGTAGAGGCTGTCCTCCAAATCGGTGCCAGTTTTTATTTTTAAATCTGCTAGCTCAGGATAATTGGGCTTCGAGCATTTCTTGAATGCCAACGGGAGTTTCGGTTTATTGTCGTTTTGGCGATTTTTCAAATCTTTAAGACGTTCTCGTGGCTGTGGCTGTTGTTGCTGCTGCTGCGACGGCGGCGGTATTATCCTTTTTGGTGGCTTCTTTAAAGCTATATCTCGTAGTTCTTCGAATTTCAATCGAGCTAATACTGAAGGGTCGTAGACAAAGAATGGATCCGGATTCTTAATGTAGGTCTTAACGTACTTGGATTGTTTTAAAACATCTTCGGTGGTGACAAATTCATCGGACGGCGACTTGATAACACCACCATTACTTTTGCGATTGTTCGTCTCGTTCTTCTGGCGCTCCTTCTCTTTTTCCTTTTCCCGCTCACGCTCCCTCAACTGCTGCGTCACGGTCTTTCTTACACTGAGCGTGGAACGTTTCGCCGGCACGGGCGGAGGTGTCTTCTTATCTTTGCGCTTGGCACTGCCGTTTGTTAAATAACCATTGGTCTTGAAGGGATTCTGTTGATCCACAATGGGTTCTCCGGTAATGAATTTCCTAATCTTTTCATCGTTCGGATCGAACGACACCGACTTTTTCAACTTTGATTTGGGCTTCTTCTCACTCTCACCCTCCTCTTCGGTTGTGGCGGTATTCAAGGACTTCTCGGTTGTGTCCGTATCACAGCTCTCGTCCAAAGAATTACGCAAACAACCATTCGTTTTGAGATTATTCTGTGGCGATCTACGATTTGTGTCTAGCGATTCTAGTGAAGTACTTTTGATGGGATCTTTGAATTTATTTGATAGATATTCGTTGCTACTGGTCTCTATAACTGTACATAATGATTCAGTGCTGACATCATTGCTGACTGGTTCTGACATGTCGCCTTGCAGGTATTCTTTAGAGATCTTAAAGTGTTACTGGGAGATAGTAGGTAGGTTTGGGGGAGAAGAGTTGATGATGAAGAGTTGCTGCGGCTGGTGTTGATATAGACTTGCATTGAATCTTCTGGAATAATCCGTTGCGGTCCAATCATGTACGGTAGAGAATCTGCAAAAATATAAAAAATAAGAATTAATTATGGCGGAAGAAATGGAGTTATTGTGTAAAAAAAACCAAATACTCTTCATGGATGTTATACAATAACAATAATAATAATAATATTATTATAATAATATTTTTTTGTGGATCAAACGGTGAGAATAACGATTCGACAAATATCAAATATCAATTGGCTCCAAAACTATGTTCAGGACTTCAATCACTCTTGGAGCTGTTGGTTTCCGTCGAATTTGAAAATTTAATTTACACGAGTTAAATAATTAAAATTGTTTGCTAGCCATAGAAAGTCCGTGAAGTCCGTAAGTCCGTAAGTCTTCCTTGAAAGTACTTGCATTTTAGACAAAACAACACCAAAAAAGCAAGATTCTGACAACTGATTCTAAAAAGAATATACGCGTATCGTCGTTTTGAAAGTTTACGTATGGCTCCTTGTGATCCTTACATGCCCGAATTTTCTTTCTAATAAATATATAAAATTTTCTATGATTTTTGATGAAGTATAAGCTTAAATATGATTTCTATAGATTTTGGGGATTCTAATTCATACAGGACATGAGTAACAGGATGTTTCTTAAAATCCTTATACTGCAGATATCGGTTAAATATAAACAATATTTTGAAATGTTTCTTCATTTTAAAATTCTTTATTATGTATCAATTCGTATGGCAAAATCATATAGAAATAAGAAGGAATTCTAAACAATTTTAAATACAAGAAACTCAAATAATTGAAATTTAAGACTTCACTTTTGTTTTCGTCTTCCTACGCAGTCCCAAGTTACCGAATTTGTTGGGTCTCTTTTGAAGAATCTTTGTTACATATGTACACAAAAAAAATGTGTTAATTGTGCAACTAACTCGTGGTGTTGTCTATAGGCAACATTGGGCATGAGAGGGTTAAATATAGGATGTCTTCAGCAATATTACTTAGAACACTACGAGGAACATTTTTGTGGAACATTTTAACCGTCTAACTCCTCAATATAAGGGTCTTTGTGGTCCCTTTTATGCAAAAGGGTGAAAAACGGGCGTTTTGAAAGTCTATCCTTGTGATTCTTACATTTTAAGTGTAGCATGTCTTCAGCAATATTAGTAAAAAGACAACGAGCAACATTTTTGTGGAATATTTGAATTCTCTTGCTCATCTATATAGTGGTCCTTGAGGTCCCTTTTGTGCAATAGGGTAAAAAACGTCCTATAACAGGGATTAAACGGGTCAGAATGTTCAACAAAAATATTTCCCATTTAATTCTACTATAAGTCTCTGAATACACCAAAACTCAACATAAATGTCAGAAATAAGTCAAAACTTAAAATTAATTTTAGGGTTAATTTTGTACTTTTTCTGAATTGGTGCAAAACTGTCCCACAAAACTGAATTGTAGGAGGGTGGTGTGAATGGAAAAAATATTCTATGCGAAATTTCACTATAAGTCACCTAACAAAAGAAAGCTGTAGATATAATATATATAAATAAAATATTAGTTCCAATTTGGATATTTAAGCAAGACATTTTATTTTGTTCCACAGTGCTGCTATTATTTGAATAAGGTTAGAACGAAACGACGACGTCTTGGGCCCAGGCCGGTCTCGAATCTGGGTCGCTGTGCGGACGTTCTGAGCCCCGTACCAGACACACGAGGAGAAAAATATGACAAAAAGTTCGATAAATAAAGTCAATTCCAAGAATTTTCAGCACTCATTGTTGTTGAGGGTGGAGTAGTGCTGAAAACCAATCAACCTACAATAAATGGTAGTGCGAAAAGATTCAGATAGATCATAACACTTTTCAACAACGCCTTGTGGTGCGGTTTTTGGTTGTAAATATAATGTTCAAGGGTTCATAATCAAAATCCATCGGCCAAAATTCAATAACTTTTGTTCTAGTAGACATTTTTGAGTTCTGAAAAAAAAAAACAAAATTAGACAAGGACCTAAGGATTATTTTGAGATAGAGATATCGGACAGTTTGATATATTTTAAAAATCGGCCCAAAGTTGACTACTTTTCGTAGTTTTCGATTTAATAGAAAATTAAAATTTTTATTTTTTTTTGTTTTTTATACCCTCCTCCGTCATAAAATTCTAAGACGGACATGGCTAGCCGTCCGTCAACGCTAGCATCTAAACGAAAGGAGCTAGGACGTCCAACTTCTCCATAAATGTGTCTTACAGTCGTATATCGATTGGGATTGAAACTGGGCGAAATCGGCCCAAAGGGAAAATTTTTTCCCTCACAAGGACTAAAAATACCCATAATAATCCTTGTACTTGAAGGTACGCGCATTCCCCTATAACAAAAACGTGCACCATATAGTGATCTTTATTCATAGGTGGGAAATGGGGCAAAAAGTGATAAAAATGGTACACATTAAACGACAACAGTTAGAAACGCGAAATTAATATAAAATTATGTTTCCAAATTCGTACTTTTAAGGGGTAAAATGGGAATAAATGGACAAAAATGGTACCAACCAAACGGCTGCACCTAGAATAATGAAAATTCCTGTGGAATGTAATCCATGGTGGACATGGAACCACGCCGTTTTACTTATATTAACTTATTTTTACGTATTTGTACATAATGCGAAGAAAATTTTCTGTTTTTTTTGTATTACAGATTTTCGCATTTTGAAAATTGGAAAAACGTAATTTATTTTTTTTACTTTATCGAACTGTTTCTCACACATTTTAAGAGATTTTGCACTCAATTTTATTTATTAGAAATTGTGGTTTCTTAGCTTTATTATGACTGCAAAACTATGTTTGTGCCAAATATAGTTTGTTTGTAATAAATATTTTAAAAATTATCCTTTTTGAACAAATGCATGAATTTGGACCAACGCAACTCTTTTCCTTCGCGCCTGGCACAAAAGTTTTATTTTGAATTCTATATTTAAAAATCCTTCGATTTACTCATGTGTGCAGTATGTTGGATGGTGTAAACAAGCCTTTGTGACATTCTTGATACTATCTTACGTTGAGTGGAATAATTGCTTGAAAGTTTAAATTCGAAAAATCGTTTTTCGCCGAGTTGCTGGTAATGGATCTTGACACCGGCTACTTACTACTCACTCACGACTTCACTTGTGGAATGCACTGTATGCGCGCAACATTACAACATTTCTTTTGTTACAAACAAAAACTTGGTAAAATTCAATAAACGAAACAAACAGCAAACGTAAGTATAACATGCCATGGCATGGCAAAAAGCGGGCAGACAGGCAGGCAGGCAGAGAAACAGAAACAGAAAACAAAGCTCAAAACAACAACTTACTTTAATATTGTTTCCTCTTAATTTCTTTTAATATGCCGTTATTCCATTACCAATCATTACAATTATTAGCGGCGGTTGTTTTCATCTCTCACACAACAACGGCAGTGGCAACAATCATCACCATCATCATCGACGTCGTCGCCGTAGTCATCCGAATCATTGGCATCGGCGGTGGTATTAGAAGCTGTCTTCTCACTGTGGCAGTAGCTACACCGGAGCACTTGTGGCGGCAGTGGCAGGCGGCAGCACAACCGTAAAAATCTATGAAACCATACGACGAAATCTCTGACGGTACGGTGACTTGTCCACAATTGTATGAATGTCTATTTGGAAAGAGAGACGACAAGGAACAAAGACACAAATGTTATTTTGATATTTTGAAATGGTTACGCTGAGGTTTTGTTTTTCATGATGACATGATGGTTGGTTGGATGGTATGCTATGGCATGACATGGAATCGAATCGAACGAATGGATGGACGGTGTTTGGGCTTTGGGATAACATTAAACGAATGAATTAGATTAACACCAGCAAACATCTACGAGGGTGCAGTGAAAAAATTTTGCGATTTCTTCTGGATTTTTAATTTCAAAATTGAAATTGATCTTCTATTATTCGAAGGAAATGTTGTGTTTGATAATTGAAAGGAGGAGAATAACTCTCAAATATACATACTTTGTCCATATAAGTATTTCGTATTCATGTGAGGGGATAACTTATCAGTGGATTTTCTGTATAAAGTACTTGTATGTTCTTTAGTTGCAAGGTTATCACAATAAGATGGATCGCCATGTATCTCAAAGTTACTATAAATAATTAACCGAAACTATTTGGCATATTTAGCTCTCCTTTCTATGCCACCTTGCGAAGCGTTGGCGGACATTTGAACGATAAATTATAACATAAATGGATATTTCAAATAGAAATAATTTAGTTTCAATATAAAACATAAATCAAATAAAAATAATTTAGTTTTGTTTCAATATAAAATATGAATCAAATAAAAATAATTTCGTTTCAATATAAAATATAAATCGTTACTTATAATGTTGGTTAGCTTTAAGATTTGTTAACCGATCTACTGGGAACAAGGGAAAATTCTAATAGAAGATCTATAACGAATATACAAAAATTGATGCAGATTTAACATGATCTCTACCCCAGTGTTTCATTTTTCAAGACGACAGTCTCCGCAAATGCATAAAACGCGAACACATAATGACGATCTTCGTAATCAAGCTCTGCTCATATTGTCTAAAAAGGTTTTCTAATGGTTCATGGTCAACAGATTTTCAAAGCAACAGAAGAGTCACTTGAAAATTACGTTTGATTACACCGCACGACGATTTTTTAAAAACAAGTCGTTACACTTGAACCGGATGATATACATAAGCAAAATGGAGTTACTTGGCACTTTTAGTTTTTCATTTTCTTATTATGTTGCCCCTTCACAGAACTATAAAGTTCCAACTAGGGTTTGCATCCCGGGATTTCCCGCGGGAAAATTCCCGGGAATTCGCATATTTTTCATTTCCCGTATCCCGGGAAATTCCCGCGGGAATCCCGCGGGAAATCAGTAGAAATTTTTACATATTTCTTCGCATATTTTTTCCAACATTTCCACGCAATTATCAATATTGTATTGAAAAAGTCAAAATAACTGTCTAAGAAAATAATTTATAGTTTTCGAAGCAACAGGACAAAAAACAGACAACATAAACATTTTATTTAATGCTCTACTGACTACATCTGTTGAATGTGAACGATCGTTCTCCGCGTCCACATTTTCCAATAAACTAAGAAATATGTCTTAATTCAAATATACAATTGCAAATTTTGATTGCATACATTTAATTAATTTTGAAACTTGAAAAGATGTTTGGATTGAATTCTGTAACGGGTTCGTTGTGAAATAAATATTTATTTCACTGAACTGGGAAACTCTCCTGGCTCAAGACCATTTCGCTTCTATATTTTATAGAATGCAAATATCATTTATTATTTGGCCGCACACTACCACTATCATGATTTCTACCCTGTGAAGGGTTTCGTCAGGTGGCTTCGCAGCGACTTCTGAACAACATGTCCGGACTCTTTAAGTAAATGAATTTCACAAACGAACGAGAAGTACAACTCACTTGCCGAATATTCGTTCAAAAAATCACACCAAGTAATAAAGCACACATGCCACCTTAATAAAATGTGAATGTTATATTGGAAAAAAATAACCTTAACTCATGGTAAACGATATATTGACGATTTCTCGTGCTGTCCCGGGATCCCGGGAAATTGAAAAAATAATTCCCGTTTCCCGGGAAATAAAAAGTACGGGAAAATGCAAACCCTAGTTCCAACGGTTACAATTTTTCAAAAAAATATTTTATATTAATGTTTGCATCCTATGATAACGGTATTAGTGTCAAATTAAAGAGGAGAATATCTATTAAAAATACTTCAAATGTCTGTATTAGGTCATCATTAATATCTTTTTGCTTTTTAAGAGACAACCTTTTAAATGGTTGTTAATACTAAACTGATACAGATCGAAGCTAGATTTAATGTATTTTTTTTTTTTGATTTGGCATCTATACCGGTGTCATAGGGTACGAATAACTATTAAAAATAATTTTTGAAAATTTGTAGTTCTTTTAAGGGGCAACATGATAGGAAAATGAATAACTAGAAACGTTAATTATCTTTATTTCACCTATAGTTTCAGGTGTATATCATTTGGTTCAAGTGTAATATGGACTGTCGGACAGTGATAAATTAGCAAATTTTTGTCGAAGGGATTTTCTGATGTATTTTGACTTCCTAAACTCTAAAACGATATTAAAATTGTTTATGGATATTTTTAAACCCACAGAGTAGGAGGGAATATATCATTTGTGACAGAGAAAAGTGTAACGCATTGAAAGAGTGACTTAAGACCCAAAGTATGTTTGGACCAAATCAGTTTCATGACTTTTTAAGTTGTTTGAGCCATGTCCTTCTGGCTGGTGTACACAAAAGGAGTTAAAGAATCAATTCAAACTTTACACATGGTAATATTTTTCCCAAACTTAGTTCAAGTTCGAAATTTGATATTTGACAATGTTTTTATAGTCGTTGCCACACGCCTCCTAGTACCTCTCACACATTATAACTTCTATACCGGTGTCTGCAATCCATTTCTGACATAAATAATTCGGCCCTAAGTAATATAAGAGTTCTTAAAATCCCAAACAAATGCTTGTAATTTGTATTCTGAGAGTGAGGGTTGTATATAAGTCAGTTTAACCGACTGAAACTTACTTGTTTTAATTTTTAGTAAAATTCCATTTTCGCCACAGCACCTTTATTACTTTTATTTTGGATTTGGATTCCAATCACACCTGATTTTATGTTAAATTAAATTTAACTATAATGGCTATAAATGCTGCAGCAGGCTTACAAATGGAAAGTTGATTTTTGCTGGCACAAAAAAATAGACAAAAACCGGAAACAAATATTTTATGTTATTTTTAATAGTTAAAATTCTAACGACGAAAAAATGTCAATATGTAAAAGAACTATGGATAAATGTAAAGATAAAAAAGTAGACGCAAACAATTTCTTTAAAATCATATTTTTTAATTGTGCAAAACCCCTTTAATAGCTTGGATCTTAACAAAGATCCTATTTGAAGAAAATCTATGGATAAATGTAGATAATTTTGGCGCAAATAATTCTCTTTCTAATTCTTTGTAACAGAATTAGACCCAGGTTCAAAACCAGCTGATTTTATTCTATAAGTCTTATAAATTAGTTCATAATTACAAAGTATAAAAACAATGAAAAATCAAAGAAAAAATTGGTTATGGAGAATGTTAATTTTTTCCGTTTATTGTAGTATGAGATTCCACCATCAGGAAAAATTGAAAAAATATATATTTTTCCATAACCTAATTTTTCTTAGATTTTTAATTGTTTTTATACCTTGTGTTTATGACCTAATGACAAAATGTTCATTTTGATGATTTTTCACTGTAATTCTGGTTGATTTGGTAAATAAATATCGAAAAAATCATAAAAAATAGAAGCCATCATTTCACCACTTCCAAACTCACACAGTCGCTTAAAAAGGGACCAAAGAACACTACTTAAAAATTAAAAAAATCATTCATAATCATTTTGAAAGTCAAATTAAAATAATTAAAATTGAATTGAATTGAAGCAATTGAAATTACCTTGAAAAGAAGGTATAACATATTAAAATCGGTCAAGTATTTCAAGAGTTACAGGCGATTGAATGAACACAACTTTTTGAAAAAGTAGTATTTTTGTTTTCGTTGTTAAATTTGTCATAACTCTCGAAAAAAATCAAAATTTTCCCAAAAATACATAAACAATATTTTTATGAGAAGAATACATACAAAAACCATACCGTCTGACATGGAATGCAAAATAACGCTAAACGCTCGAACAAAATTGGGAAATATTAAAAACTTACTTCCAAAGTAGTGAGTCTTTAACGCAAACTGTAAGAAATTTACATGGAAATTTTTCGAGAAGAGATCGGCCTTCAGTTTAGCCTTCGTGAAGGCCATTTTCTTCTCGGTGGCTATGTCAATAAGCAAAATTGCCGCATATGGGGTTCAGAGAACACACACGTGATTATTGGAAAGCCAATGCATCCACAACGAGTCACTGTTTGGTGTGAATTTTGGGCTGTACGGAAAAATTGACTTGATCGGATGAGGTACTGCCGTGTCATATGGATGATATTGTGTTTATCATTACCATTATTAAATGACAAAGTTCAACCTTTCCAATAAAACCAGAAATTTTAAAAAATAGTCAGTACATTTTTTATAGCCGATTCTAACCTAAAGTTTTAAATGTCTTACCCTATAAATTGTCGGCGATTTTCAGTATAAAATAATATCACATGCAGCTCCTTGACTTAGATGTTTGTGGTATTATTTATTATCTCCGAACGTTTCATTGTGAGCTGCCTTGCAGAAAATTAACCCAATGCGTTTTTCATTGATTAACTTTCCTTTTCTAAAGATTTTTCTTATCTGAACTCCAATAAATATTTCCTATTCCAGAAAAATAAATCGTGCGATACTCAAAAATAAATTCATAGTAAGAGTTTAAAGAGATCCTGATGGGAAACCCCACATATATTTGATCGAAAACTTTTCACTTCGCCCTCGTTACAACGGAATATGTTCGAGTACATATTTATGGGAAACATTTTCGATTCCACAATTATTCGGTTGAGTGTTTTTTGGTTTTGGCCACATTAATTCGGTGGTATGCCAGGCTGTCGGGGTGTCGGTCTTTGTTTTAGTTGTGGTCTAAATAACAAAAGTAAATATGTGAAAAATTCATCAGTGGTATACGAACGAACGAGCGAGCGGTTGAATAAGTGAGTATTATAATTATCACCGTGACATGAAAGTGTTAATTGTTGTAAGTTCAGAGAATCTGTGAAAATTATGGCTTTTCTTGGACATTCATTGAAGCGTTCATTTTCGGTGATGTGTCATCAGAGCGAAAAAAGGGGGCAACACATGAATACGTCCACGCTATGACGTGAGTTTTTGGGGGAAAAGTGGAGGAGATCAGTTTCAAAAAGAACAAGTGCTGCTTCCTCCCCCATACCTTCATCACTAACTTTAAGTTATGTTAAAAGAGTTATTGTTGTTACTTTTAATGGCCTAATTCTCATTTGAAGTTGGGAAAATAATTATTTTGGATTACTTCAACTTGTGTTGTGGTGCTGGCACCATAGGGGATATGAGTATCTTAATGAACACTGGGGTAGATAGCAGTAATTAATGTGCGTTGTGATGGTGCTTTTGATGCGTTTCTCGTATCTTCTCCCGCTTCTAACTCTGTGAAATGATGATCGTATCGCGTTTTAAGCCGTTTTGTAGACATAAAATGCTGTCCATGCAATAAGTCGTCCAGTGTCTTTGTGAACTGGAAGTTAGGGCAATTTAATTTCCCGGAAAAAGCAATGTGCTCGAATGAATGGGATTAGAAGGGGGATGAGATGTCAAAATAATGATTCGGCCACCCAGATCACTCAGGCATGTATGTATGATAAGAGTAAATTAAATTATAATTAATGTCATGAACTAAAAACAAGATGCCTGGGGATATGAAACATTGTGACATGAATAGAGGCATAACATAGAGAGGGCATATTAAAAGCTGTTTCATTTATAAATTATTTTTTCAGAAATATGAAAACTATTATTTAATGAATCAAATGAATGAATGAGACATTTTACAAGTAAATACACTGTCCAACAAATTAAGACTTTTTGAATGGAACAGAATAGCGGCCCTATACTTCTTAAAGGGCATGTGGAGTAGACCATTTTTGCAGAATAAACTTATAGTCCAGCTCGTCTGAGTTTCTTTTTACAGCAGGTCAAAGTTTTCATTTTTTGGTCGAAGGGAACATTATACTAAGCGAGAAAAGTGTTGTACGTTAATGTCTGAAAGAATTCTTATTGCCACATATTGAGGAATCATTTTTGTTGATGATCTTAACCCTCTAGCTCCTCTCTTTATGGGTAAATTTGACCATTTTTTTGTAAAAAAAAAACAAGAAAGTCCTTTCAAAAAGGATATTTAAGGATTAAAATGTTCAACGAAAAAAATTGTCGGAACTCTGTTCCAAAATGCTGAAAGAATTCTTATTGTCACATATTGAGGAATCATTTTTGTGGATGATCTTAACTCTCTAGCTCCGCTGTTTATGGGTAAATTTTACCATTTTTTGTGAAAAAAAAAACAAAAAAGTCCTTTCAAAAAGGACATTTAAGGATAAAAATGTTCAACAAAAAATTGTCGGAACTCTGTTCCAAAATGCTGATGGACAGTGATATTATATACATTATATACTGTTTGTTTGTCTATAGTCAAATAAACTACACCTTTCAGCAGAAGTGTAAACTTCATTAAATGCCCAATACTCCTCATTCACAGTAGCAATCAAAATTAATGCCAATTATTCTACTCAACAAAGGATAAACAATGGCCAACATAAACAGCAACACGTCAAGTCATTGCATGTGTTCTCAATCACTTCACAGAGTGCCTGTTTTCATAAATTATCGAGTCTTAATTAAACATTTTCAAATTGACATGATTTCCATCCATTCCATACACTGCTGCGTGGTCGTTGTTTCGTGGAATATAAATAACGTACATAAAGTGAAATGACAACATTAGCGCGAAAATATCATAAATGTATAAATAAAGGTTAAATCAACATTATGATAATAAGTACACGCAGATAGTCAGTCACACGTAATATTTGTAATAATATTTCGTGTGCCGGTTTTGTGCGCGATTAAAATAAACAATGTTGGTTGGGGAATGAAATCAATATTTATTTATAAAACAAAGGTGTTGATAGTGATGCTAAAGGGTGTTATAATTTGGGTGTTTTAATTTGGGCATTGACATTTGTCATAAACATACAGATTTATGTATTTATAAACAGTTCATCTACTTCAATTTACTACAAATATAGTCCATTTTTATTATGTCCAATCATTTGCAGATAAATAGATCTGCATGCTTTTAATATTCAAAATCTTATCATTCTTGGCAGTTTCCCTGTCAACAGATAACATTTTCGCCCCTTTCATATTTTGTTATTGCCCTAAATCATAACGTTTTTCCCAAGAATCTTATCGCAACGATATCGCTGTGAATACCTACATATGTATGTATATATTAAAATCAATACACGAATTCGCAATATGTATTTGGAAAAGGCTTGAAATGTTGTCACGCGCTTTCTGTCATATTGTACTATTTGCCTTTTAACTTTTTGAAATGAAACGGTAAAATATGGGCCAACAATTGTAAAATGATTTGGACCGAATAAATGGAAATGAAAATTTTAATGCGAAAAGGTCTTATATAGATCACTTCGAAATAACTCTCCCAAAGCGCTTTCCGATAAGGTTTTCGGGTGACTATAATACGTAAAAATTTAAATATACATACGGCTGATAACAGCATGGTAACGCAAGCATCAATACGTGATGAGTTATCCCCACACAGGATATGAAATACGTATATGCCCAAAATGTGTGTAGTTGAGCGTTTTTTCCTCCTTTCAAATAACAAAGAAACATTTCCTTCCTAAGAAGAAAAAATATTTACTTTATTTATTTTTTTTAAATATTTATTTTATTTATTTTTTAAATTATTTGTTTTATTTATTTTGTTGAAAAATCGCTTCTGATGGTGGTTGTCACGGGTCGGAAATCATGATAAAGAAGGTGAGTATCCAAGAATAAAGATAGTGATTATCCAAGAATAAAATGTCACCATGAATTTGAAAATAAATTTGCATTCTATAAAATATAAATGCAAAAAGGTCTTGAGCCAGTAGAATATCAGAGTTCAAATCAAATTGCCACATACCGAAATAAATCAAACGAAAACAATTTAAACAAATACGTATCCCGACCAAACAAAGATATGTTGGGTATAACGACACACTTCCATATGCAACTCTTTGAAGTGTTTGTAAGATGGTAATGGTACGTTCTGTTACTTTGCGATTGTTTTTATCATTTGAAATTTGAAAAGCGAGTTGACGTCCTCATTCGTTTGGGAGAATTCCTGACTTGAAGGGTTCCGGTGTGTTTTTTTTTTTTTTGAGAAATCGTTGCAATTGAGCCAGGAGAATGTTTGCCAAATTTTCCAAGAACTTCCGATTGTGTTGAAATTTAGTGAACGCGTTTTTATATGGGTATATGTTAGGGCAACCTTGTGACATAGCAATTTTGCATATTTTTTAGATTTACTCCACCGGTCATGAAAGATATTCAGACAATTTTTTGAAGGGGAATTGTTTGATTTTATAGAAACAAAAAATGAAAATTAAAAAATACTTACATATGCAACTCAATGAGATGCTTGTAAGATGACATGTGTGCTTTATTACTTGGTGCGATTTTTTAAACGCAAATTCGGCAAGTGAGTTGTGCTTCTCGTACGTTTGTGAGAATCATCTCCTTATAGAGCCCGGGTTTGATGTTGAAAAGTCGCTGCGAAGCCACATGAAAAATCTTTTGACATGGTCGAAATCATGATCGTGGTAGTCTGCAGCCAAGTAATAAATGTCAGCATGCATTTTGTAAATAAATTTGCATTCTATTAAATATAGAAGCAAAATGGTCTTGAGCCAGGACAATATCCCAGTTCAAAATAAAAAAAAAATAATTTTTAATATTTTTTAAAAATATTGATTAAAAAAAAACAGTTTAAAAATAAATACTCATGAGATATAAAGTGCTATTTATAATACTTTCAGATGTATTTTTACTTTCTAAACTCGAAAACGATATTACTAATATTTTTATGAATATTTTTTTTACTGGCATTTCAATTTTTCCCGAAGGTACCTATAATATTTATCATATGGAATTATAAGTTCCAATTATATGTTAAGTTAAAGGATGATGAACTTATGCCATCCATTCGTAACCGAGAAATAATAAATAATATTTTTGTTACCATTAAATGAGGTCCTTTAGTTTTGTCTGTCTTATGTTCATGCCCTACATGTTTTTTTAGGTTAAAATTTAATATATAAAAGGGAAATTTCGTATGTTTTTGTTTAGCCGCAATAAACATATAAATAAATTATTATCATAATTTAATAACGTCGTTTTCGTGAAAATTAAGAGTTGAAAAATATGTACTAATGGGGTGCTTTAGTTATAACCAATGTTGTACCTTATTTAAGAAAACTTGAGAAATCTGTGCGTATTTTCGCTGGACATTTTTTACCATTATGTTTTGGCGATATTTTTACATATTATTTATTTTAATTTTATTTTATTTAGTAAGAAGTGATGTGCCAATTTCTTTCCATCGGTAATTGACTGATTTATTGAAGTTTTCACTAAAACATTTTTTTGGGCAAAAATACAAGTCATTCCAGTTCACACCTCTTTCAACAAAACTCATTACTTCCCAGTAGTTTTGGACTATCGCACAGTGTAATTATTAGATTTCAACAGATTAATCGGCTTCGGCCTATAGCCAAAACCAGTAATCGGCCTTCGGCAAAAAATGGCCGATTATTCGAAGCCGAATATTTATGATCTTGAATAAATAAAATTCATTATATTCATTATAGTTTTAAACATTTTCAAATTATGTTGATAATAAATATTCTCTTTTTATTGAAACTAGTTCAATATAACCTTTAACCTAATGAAAATTATATACAAATTTTAAAGTACTATAATTTTTAAACCCGTTCAAAATCTTTACTTGATCTATCAAACCAAACTAAATATCACAAACATTCCTTTTCATCAAACAGCTCCTCGGAATAATATTGTATATCCACTGAAAGGGAGTTACTGTGGAGATCATGTTAAAACTTTCAACCGATAAACCATAGTTTTTGTTGGAGCTTGTATGGCAAAAAATGATCAAGTTTTTCCTTGCTTTTCAAGGAGTTTTAATGGAAAATATTATTTTTCACAGCTTCGTGAAATTCATATTTATAAAATATAAATTGTTAGTTTCTTATATTAAAAAAAAAGTTATTTACATTCGGTAGTCCATGGATCCATCTCTTTGAGGTTGACTACTTATTGAACTGTCCTCGTATTCGAAAGATAAAATCGACTCGAGGTATATAAATTCATGCTTTCATACTAAATGTTATTATCGAAGTTTAGGATTTTGGCCACCTTCTGTCGAACTCCAGTAATTATTAATGTCCCTTTAGCAAAAGCTTGGATTGTCTACTGGGAAACTCAGTAAAGTACAACACAGTGAAACATATCAGATTTTCCGTCAAATGGGATTACATTTTGGTATTGATTTTAAATCGAAAAAAGTTTAGAAGTCAAATATTCTATTCTATTTAAATTATAGAAGAAATGCTATGTATAACAGTAAAATATTCTACTTCGTAAATAAGTTCATCCTACCCTGTACTCATTAATAATTTTGTTTCAGTGTCGAAATTTAGTTAAGTCGTTACAAAATAAAGACCAAGATACATTGGGAAGCATTTGTAGTGAAAACTGTGAAAACATCAGCCTTGACATTGACCAATCACTTTTGGTGGTTTGTTTGATCGCGTGGAATTACGGATGGCTAACTTCCTACATAACAAAAAGGCCACAACATTATGCAAAAATCTACTACATATGCATGTAGTCGTACATCATGAACAGACATTTCAATCTGAGTGTAACACGTGCGAATACAGACACAGATATTCCAATCCACAGTTTGTAATAAGTTTTTAAGGCCGGTATTATTATTATTACTAAGGCGTTGGTAATAAATCATCATCATCTTTCATCATTTGTCTTCAGCTTTAATGAAGAAAACGAAGAAGACGAGGAAGAAGAAGGGCTTGAAGAAGACATGGTTGCGGTTGTTTGTTGGTTTCCATATTTTTATTATTTGTATACAATAATCTGTGACTTTAATCAGAGGTTCACAATACAAATGCACTCATATACTCGTATTCATACGTATGAAAAAATCGCTTTTATCGCATACACGAATGATCAGATCTCGTTAGTTATGGCTTAATTCCAACAATATTAAATGCCTCATTAGGATTATGAATTATGTGTGTTTGGATGGATGGATGGATGGATGTATGCATGTTGGGTGTATGATGGGTACGACGAGCCAGTTGAAGTTCGTTCATAGGTTAACAAAAAGAGCGAGTTGTAGAGCTGTGGGCAGCAGCAGCCATGAATGGTTGAAAGAATATGATGAATTGCTTTTCGAGTGTGCTTGTGAAAGGGGGAAGGAAGCACTTGAGTTTTGGGAAGGTTGGTGGTAAAACATATGCGGTTTGTTGTTTCTGTTATATTTGCTTGGATTTGGGAGAAGGGAAAGTTAGGCATTTCATAGTATGTTCGCCCCACAGGGAACAGGAATTGTAGATAATTTGTCACAGACAAATCACTTAAGACTGTCCCTGTGTGGACACAAAACAAATAAATCCTAGAGATGGGATTTCCAAGGCAATTGAGATATATGCGAAAAATAATATTTAACGCCAATCAAAAATAAGTGCTTAGTTGCAGACGGAGTTTGATTAAAATATTGTTTAGTCTATGGGCAACCATGGGGAACCTGTTCGCCAATATCACCTTTTATTTAATTTACCTGTTCGAGCAATGATGATCACTCTTCTACTGTCGATTTTTTAAATAAATACCTTTCGAAGGTCATGTAGCTTTTGTCAGAAAGCACCTTACCTAAAAAGAAAAGAGAAAATATAAAAATTAATAATTTTTTTAATTAAAATATATTAACTAGTTACACTATTTTACATAAATAAATATATTATTTATGTCACAAAAGTAAATATATATATATTTTTTCTTCACTTCTCCTAAAAAATAAAATACAATTTTTTATATAGTTTTTCTCAAGTGCTTCTCTATTTAGGTAATATACTGAAATTATAAGCATTATTATTTCCTGTTGTGTTAGAATCTGGTTGAAATATATAATTAAAATAAAAAAAAAATAATTTAATACATAGATAATATAAAAGAAATGAATAAAATATAAAACAAATAAAATAACATAAATAATTAAATGAAATTAAGATAAAATAAGTAAAATAAATAAAAACTCTTCAATAAATAAAATAAATAATATAAAGAAATGAAAAATAATATAAATAAAATAACTAAAATATATGAAATAAATAAGTATGCAGTACAACAAGACCAGAATTTGTAATATCGTCACAATTTGTTTAATAGGTTTAATTTTGGAGGAATTGATAAAAAATAACAAACAATAAAATAAATAAAATTTGTTTTATTGAAATAACTAAATTAAAAGAATTAAATGAATAAAATAAAAAGTTATTTAGTAAAATAAATTATTATTTAGTAAATAAATAAATAAAATATATATTAAGAAGTATATTTCTAATTTCAAGACCTGAATTTTTAATATCGATATATTTTCTGGCTTCAATAAATGAAATAAAATAAATAAAATAATTAAAATAAATAAAATAAATAAAATAATTAAAATAAATAAAATAAATAAAATAAATAAAATAAATAAAATAAATAAATTAAATAAAATAAATAAAATAAATAAAATAAATAAAATAAATAAAATAAATAAAATAAATAAAATAAATAAAATAAATAAAATAAATAAAATAAATAAAATAAATAAAATAAATAAAATAAATAAAATAAATAAAATAAATAAAATAAATAAAATAAATAAAATAAATAAAATAAATAAAATAAATAAAATAAATAAAATAAATAAAATAAATAAAATAAATAAAATAAATAAAATAAATAAAATAAATAAAATAAATAAAATAAATAAAATAAATAAAATAAATAAAATAAATAAAATAAATAAAATAAATAAAATAAATAAAATAAATAAAATAAATAAAATAAATAAAATAAATAAAATAAATAAAATAAATAAAATAAATAAAATAAATAAAATAAATAAAATAAATAAAATAAATAAAATAAATAAAATAAATAAAATAAATAAAATAAATAAAATAAATAAAATAAATAAAATAAATAAAATAAATAAAATAAATAAAATAAATAAAATAAATAAAATAAATAAAATAAATAAAATAAATAAAATAAATAAAATAAATAAAATAAATAAAATAAATAAAATAAATAAAATAAATAAAATAAATAAAATAAATAAAATAAATAAAATAAATAAAATAAATAAAATAAATAAAATAAATAAAATAAATAAAATAAATAAAATAAATAAAATAAATAAAATAAATAAAATAAATAAAATAAATAAAATAAATAAAATAAATAAAATAAATAAAATAAATAAAATAAATAAAATAAATGAAATAAATAAAATAAATAAAATAAATAAAATAAATAAAATAAATAAAATAAATAAAATAAATAAAATAAATAAAATAAATAAAATAAATAAAATAAATAAAATAAATAAAATAAATAAAATAAATAAAATAAATAAAATAAATAAAATAAATAAAATAAATAAAATAAATAAAATAAATAAAATAAATAAAATAAATAAAATAAATAAAATAAATAAAATAAATAAAATAAATAAAATAAATAAAATAAATAAAATAAATAAAATAAATAAAATAAATAAAATAAATAAAATAAATAAAATAAATAAAATAAATAAAATAAATAAAATAAATAAAATAAATAAAATAAATAAAATAAATAAAATAAATAAAATAAATAAAATAAATAAAATAAATAAAATAAATAAAATAAATAAAATAAATAAAATAAATAAAATAAATAAAATAAATAAAATAAATAAAATAAATAAAATAAATAAAATAAATAAAATAAATAAAATAAATAAAATAAATAAAATAAATAAAATAAATAAAATAAATAAAATAAATAAAATAAATAAAATAAATAAAATAAATAAAATAAATAAAATAAATAAAATAAATAAAATAAATAAAATAAATAAAATAAATAAAATAAATAAAATAAATAAAATAAATAAAATAAATAAAATAAATAAAATAAATAAAATAAATAAAATAAATAAAATAAATAAAATAAATAAAATAAATAAAATAAATAAAATAAATAAAATAAATAAAAAAATAAAAAATAAAATAAATAAATAAAAAAAAAAACAAAAAAATATATCGACACATTTTTTTGCTTAATATGTTTTTGACGTATTGAAAATAAAAAAATAAAATTTATGAAATAAATAAAATATATAAAATAAACAAAATAAATAAGTAAGTAGATCCAATTTCAATTTGAATTGTTAATATCCACATATTTTCTTGCTTAATAGGTTTATTTTTGGAGGAATTGAGAATAAATAAACAATTTAAATAATAAAATATGTAACAGATAAAAAATAAAATAATTTGAATAATTTCAAGACCAGAATTTTTAATATCACACAATTATTTTCCTTATAGGGTTATGTTTGAAAAAATGCCGACAAACATTTAAGTTTTACGAAAATTTTCGTTGTCCTGGAATCCGTTTGGACTTTTTCAAACTTCGTGTCATACTAGCAAACGTCGCACCGTGGGTTGGCGATTAATTCAGGAAAGCCGTAATTTTAAAATATTGTTATTTTTTATTGATGGATATTCATAAATACATAAAAAAGCATAATTAGAAAAAAAAAATTAAAAAATTTTTGTTTTAATCTTTTATGACCTTTTTTGTATTTTGGAAAAAGTGGTCTTATTTCACAATTTTCGCTGTAACTTTTCAAAGAAAAACGATAAATTAGGAAATGCAATTGAAAATTAGAGCATACTTAATGTGCTTTTAGAAAAAAAATGTTCTTAAAAAATAAAAATTAATAAATATTTAATCTGTATTTATATACCCAAAACTTTAAATTAAAATCCGATTTTTTTTTCTTCAAATTCCATAATTCCACATATTTAAAAAAAGTTACATTAGAAAATATTATTATATCTTATTGATCAATATTTATAAACAAAAACCATAGTATAAAAATAAAACAAACAACCATTACAGGAAAAAAATAATTTAAAAAAATATAATTGTACGGTTTTTTTATTTACTTCATATCATTAATTTTAAAAGTATTATTAACTTCATAATCATCATTTACTTCACAACCATTATAAAATTAATTTACTTAATAATAATCATTTACTTCTTAATCATCATACAATTCGTTAAAATAATCTTCATCTTCATTATCTTCATCATCTTCGTCACCATTATCATTTTCATTTTGGGTAAGAATAAGTAACTCCAATGCAGTCTGAGGCATTTGCTGTATTTTCTTTTTACAACTCTTCCTCTTGCTCGAAATAAATGGATCTGAACTTAAAAGAAATCTATTAAAGACGTCTTCTATTGTATTTTCCCGACTGAATTTACGGGAAAAGTGATCCCTATAGCTTTTGAAGTCCTTATTTCTGGCTTCCTGAGATTCTTCAGTTAGCTGACCAATAGGCAATGGTGCAAGCGCTATAATTTCTGGCCCGTGAATGAAGTATTTATGTAGAGTAGGAGGCATATAATACCATGGATAATTTTTAACAAATAGCCTTGCAGTGTCTTTAGCGAAATTTGAAAATTTTTCAATATTGACCTCAATACCACTAGAAACAACTATTAATATTGTGTGCATATTTTTTATCAATTGTAAATCAATTTTTGTAATTTCTGCAGATACTTCAGCATTCTTAAAAAAACGCCTTGCCGAATTACCATCGTTTGAGTTTCCAAAGCCTGGTTTTGGTTGGTCAACAATCAATCCAATTTTCTCTCGGAATTCCCTTTGAATGCGTTTTTTTGTATCAATACATTGGTAGATGGAACATCATCAGCTTAAACCAAGATGACAACAGTACTCGTATGTTCGCATGTATGACATGACCAACATTTATCATGTAGAGTTCAAATGAAAAACTAAACTAAATAGAGATGGAATTAATTAATTAATTTTTTTTTCGTGATTGCGCGTGATTTAAAATTACTCACGCACCCATCTCTAATAAACTGCACACTCAGTAGCTACAGTAACAAATACTAAACGGAATATAAAGACAAAAGATAATAAGGTCAAAGAGATTTTTTGTTTGTTTTATTTTTTCACATATATTTTTAGCGACTGGAGTTATTTTACAAATTCTTTAATAAGTCAAAAAATGCAACAAAAAGGCAAAAAGATGTTCTGGAATTTATAAGCTGAAACTTCATATTTTAAGAAAATATAAGCAGTTTTACCAAGTTTCACCGATGATTCAGTTGAAATCCAATACAAACATCAAAAATACCTCATTTTTGGAGCAATTTCTTTATTTTTTTTTCAATATTTCCAAAACATTTATCTAAACAAACAAATATTTATCATATGCTCAAATACCTGAAGTAGACGGCTCCATAATAAAAATAATTATCACTGGAAATATGCAAATTTTCACTTTTAACCAATGCGCGCAAAAATAATAATAATTACTGAACTTTGAAGACACACTGCAAATAAAGTAAACAACTAAGAACTTTTATTTTGGCAATTAGTGATGTAGAATTTTATCTTCTTTCACCCGGTACCAAATACGGTTATTAAAGTTAAAGTTCATCTTTTGAATTAATCGCCACTTTTGATGGATTTCAACCCTCTGTGCGTCGGCACGCTATGATATATTTATTATACAATTTTTACATTTTTGTCTCGGAAATGATCTATTTTCTATCAAATAATCTACTTTATTACGATTTATTCCGAGCGTCTCTGCAGTTCGAGTAACATTTACCACCAATTTCAACATTATAGTTCTACTTTGATTGATTGGCATGATATTAATCTCTTTATGCACCACTTCCCCAAAAATAAACCTTTTGAAACAATACATACATACATATTTTTTATTTTATTTTTCGTTTGTTTTACTTCGTCGGTCTGTAATCAATAAATTTGATTCGAACTGTAATTTTTATAGAATAAAAATTTATTTACAAATCCATGCCATTTGACATTTACTTCTTGGCTGCCCACTACCTCCATCATGATTTCTGGCCCATGGCGATCGTCTTGTGAAGGATTGGCATCGATTTTTCAACAGAACACCCGAACTTTTTAAGTTAATAATTCTCCCAAGTGAATGAGAATCACAACTCATTTTTCAAATAACAGTCAAAAACAATGACAGCAAGTATCAAAGCCATCATACAAGTATCTCATTGAGTGGCATATGTGTGTAAGTGTGTGTATGTGCTGATTTTTTCCCGTGCCGAATGGACAAGAAAATCTTTTTGTTGATACAACGTAGCTTTTTTCTTTCAGAGTATTTTTGCTCATACCTTTAGAGCAAGACACAGTGATTCTCTAGAGCGATTGCTTTTCTACCCTGATATTTCTGAATTTGAAAGATTGCAACTTTTCTTTGGTCGACGACACACCTAATACATACTTATGTGAACTATAAATTAACTAATTTTAAAAATATTATAATTAAATTCCGTCCAATTACTCCTCCCATTCAAACTCGTTCATTTAAAACTTCAAATATCCTTAGAATTACATTAACTTAAAGACTATCCTAACTTCCAATTGAGTCATCTTCTTTTTCTTATGCCATAAATGCGTTATTGCGTTCTTCTTCTTCTTATTTTGTGTTATTTTGCAACTTTCCCCTAGGTGATTGACCTCGTCGCATTTCGCATTTGAGAAATTTTAACAATGAACTCCTTTCGAGCGAAAAAGACAAGGCATTTTATGTGCATTTAACATAAACAATATTTGTAAATGCGGGACAAACAAACCCAAAGCCAAAGCAAAACAATAACGCAGCAACAACAATGATATATCGAACATGCAACTCGCAGTTTTGTGAGTCACACCCAAGTTTTACGGATTATTTGATGATTATTTTTATTCTTTTCGCCTGTTTTTCAGTTCTCTGTCTTTAAACTTTGCACACAGAAAAAAGTTTTTTTTTTATTTTTTTGTGTGCTTTTTTACGTTCTTTTAAAACGGACATGTACTACGGCAGTGGTCATGAAATTGCAGTAAAAACAAATTGAGAACGTAATAATGGCAGGAACCAAAGCAGAAACGCTAGGGAACGAACGGAAAAGACACCATAACGAAATCAGCTTTCTACACTTTACTACCTAAGCACATTTGTTGTCGTTGTTGTTGGATCACAAAGTCTTCAGACAAAATATCAGTGCCAAGACTGAGGGAGGAAAAGACACTGCACAAAAGTTGGATGTTGCCTATCAAATTGTTGGTCAATATAAATGTTGCAATGCAAGTTGGATTTGTTAAACAAAAAGCTCTGCAAACAGATGAGTTAGTGGTTAGATGTTAGACAAAATATTGTTTTCGGTAGAAAGTCTCAAATAACACTATGCAACCGAAAAATAAAAAAATGTGTCCGAGGCCCAAACAAGTTTTACACCCTCCATCTTAGGGTGGTGGAGTATATATTAATTTTGCCATTCCGTTTGCAATACGGAAATATTCATCAGAGACCATCTTAGGGTGTAGTATATATTAATTTTGCCATTCCGTTTGCAATAACGAAATATTCATCAGAGACCTCATAAAGTATATATTAGGCTGGGTCGCCGTCCATACATGTAAATGGAAAACAAGTTCCAGTCACCCCACGAAAATAAAGTTTGGACTGTTTAATGATGATTTGCAAAATATTTCGCTCCCAGATCAAGCCATCTGTGAGCTATATGCTCCTGAAAATAACCCTAAAAATCATGTTTTTCTTGTGTAATTTTTTTGTCTTACATTTTCTCAAAAATTGTTTCTCAAATAATATAACCTTGAAAGCACTTTAAATATAAATTTTGAATCTTGTCTTAGAGTAACTTATTGGTCGAATTATTGGACGCTTATAGTATTTTTTTGTGGATTTTAACAGTGGCTACTGAAAACTCTTCGACAAAAGTGCAACATAAAAAAATTACACGAGAAAAACATTATTTTTAGTTGTGTTTTCAGGAGCGTTAAGCTCACAGATGGCTTGACCCAACAACGAAATATTTTGCAGATCATCATTAAACAATCCAATCTTCATTTTTCATCTGGGGGGTGAACGCTGAAATTTATTTTCGTGACCCATCCTAGTATATATATTCTGGGTCGTGGTAAAATTCCAAGGTCCATATGTCTGTTGAAATAACGCTAGCTTTCCAACGAAATGAGGTGGGTGTTGCAGATTTCCCACATATTCAGAGGGATTTTTTCCTTAACCAGGACTGACTGAGAGTATTTATATACTTTCTGAAAATGTTCTGTTCGTGAAAGCAAACCAAAAATTATATTTACTAAAATCATAGTTTCAGGGGTGAAATGGGGTCAAAAGTGGATAGAAATGGTACCAAACAACCGAAACAGAAACATGAAATTTGGCTTAAATAAGTCGATGCAGGTTTTTCGAAATTTGTGCTTTTAAGGGGTAAATGGGGATGAAAGTGGTAAGACCATACGTCTGAATTTAAAATCATGTATAGGTTCCGCCAAATGCTTTAATTTTTTGAAAATGCTATAAAAAAATTATTTTTTATTTGAAAGTACAATCCTTCCGGTTAATAATGGAAAATAATTTCATTCAAATGGCTGCCTCGGGTACCCCACAAATAATAGTCCAACGGTTGAATAGTTGAAAAAAAAAACGTTAGATGGCGGACCTTTATATAGCTCCCATACCAACGTCTCCTATGATATACTTTTTCCGCTCTAGAAACCACATATTTCAACAAATAACTTTTTTTTATTTATTTATTTATCATGAATTACAATACAATGTAAATTTATATTCTAATTTTGGGTCCAGGGATTGAGCCGGGGTAACTAAGACCATTGTAGCTAGTTTTTGCAGCGACAGACCAGAGCCTCTGTGGGAATCGAACCCACAACGCCCACGCTGATAGCCGAGCACGCTACCAGTTCGACTACCGGGGCGCTCGAATAACTTTTTTTTTTTTTTTTTGAAAATGCTATAAAAAACTACTGAATATTTTTTTAAATTTCATTTTTTATTTGAAAGTACAATTCTTCCGGTTAATAATGGAGAATAACTTCATTCAAATGGCTGCTGAGGGCAGCCCACAAATAATAGTCCAACGGTTGAATAGTTGAAAAAAAAACATTAGATGGCGGACCCTATACATTCGGTATGTACATTCTAGTGACTGAATAGACTCGTAAAATAGAACAGACTGTATCTTTTAGAAAATAGTACTTTAGAGGTGGGAATAAAAGTGGTACCAATCGAACGTCTATAGCTACAATAATGAATTTTAGTTTACGTCGCTCTGAATAAAACGATACTGTGGATGCACTCCATGGTGGAGGGTATATATGATTCGGCCCCGCCGAACGTAACGCCTTAGACTAATTCCATGCGAAAAGGAACATAACATTTTCGGAGGTTCTCCGATTGTAGTGAAAGTTTGCACATTTTTGCTTCTGAAAAGGGTAATAGAATTGCATTTCTTGAAATATGAAATTTTAGACACTAGTGTGGATCGAAAATCAGGAATTCTGTCATAAGGTAATTTTAAAAAAGTGGTAGGAGATAGAAATATTTTGTTCGGTGAATATCAAGAAAATTTCTTCTAGTTTAATAGAAAATTATGAAATCTTAAATAATATATTTTTTTAATTTTTTTCTTAATTCCCTGTAAATGTTTAATAATCAAAAAAATAACTCCGACTTTAACGAAATTTTACAATTTTGTACCTCTGAATAAGGGAAAGATAATTGCATTTCCCGATTTTCAAAAAAAAAGTATGAAATTATAAGTTAATTTAAAAACGTCGTAACTTTTATCGTGTCAAACAATTTGTTTTTTCTTTATAAAATTATCAACAACTAAGTAAGTTGTTTTAATTTTGTCATGAGGTAATTAAAAAAATCTTTTCTTTTCTGGTAGGAGATAGATATATAATTTTTTGGTGAATTTCAAGAAAATTGCTTCTAGTTTAATATAAAATCTTAAAAATATATATTTTTTTCTTAATTCTCTGTAATATATTAATAATCAAAAAAGTACCTCTTCGATTTTTAAATATTTGTTATTAACAGATAATAGTGTCCGTTTTTTAAAATGCTAATGCTCTTTTAATTCAATTTTATATAAAATCAGCTACAACTTCAATTATATTGTGCTGAAGGCTTGATGGAATGCTAACATTCTAACGCAGAAAACAATGTCCATGTGTAAAAGATCTATGGGTAGAATGTAGAAGTTATGATGCTTTTTGCAGAAGCAAAAGAATTAAAAAATCGTGATTTTTTAATTTATTGGATAAATAGCAAGAAACCCCCTTGACACGTTAGATAACAGAATATTTTGATATATTTTTTAATATCTGGCATATAGATGAAGAAAATGAAGCCTATTTTAAGAAAATCTATGGATAATTGTACAAGTTATGGACGTTTTTCTAGTAAAACATATCGTATTCACGTGAGACGATTTTTTTGGAAATCCCTTACCTCTACAATAGTGGTCAAAACTTCGACATTTATCCATGGATTTTCTTTTATTCGTTAAGATCCCAGCAATTATAAATTATTATAATATTTTGTTATATGATTTTTTGTTTGTTTTTCGTTCTTTTTAACCAAAAATTCAAAAATCATGATTTTGTTAAAAAATTACAAAGAGGCCCACAACTTCTACATGTATCCGTGGATCTTTTGCATATATGCACTGTTTTCTTCGCTATAATATTAGCTATTAAAAAATTATGAATAATTTTCCCATTTTTTCTATTTCTTGGGTTTTTTTCGTGGCAGTAAAAAAGATTTTTTCGCAAAAAACATTATTTTCTCAATTTTTAGGAGATTGTTCCTAAGCTACAGTTTTTAAGTGAAAGTAAAATTCAAAACATTTGCACAATTGGTATTACCTTTAATTGAATATATAAGCTGGTATGATCGTACTTATAATTCAAAAATGAGAGTATTAATATTGAAAGTACCTTTTGCGTAAATTATAATTTTGGTGAAAAAAATTAAAAATTTTTTGTGTTTATTTTATGAATATGCCTCTACGGACAAAAAATAAATTTTTGGGTCTCAAATACAAAATTTGTTTTTTTGGTTCACGGGTTTTTAAAATTTAAAACAGGGTTTCTTTAACAGGGCAGATTTTGTGGTTCGGAAACATCAGGGTGTCCGCTTTTGATTTTGTTCAAATTTTAGGGTGTTCCTGTTCGAACACTTTCGGCACATTGACCACACAATTGCTATCCCTCAATAAATCATAAGGTCGTTAAAACGTTGATATAAATCAGCCTGGAAAATCACTGCAATCATTTTCCTACCAGCATATTTAACAAAACAAACATTTTTGTGTGAGCCTATCACAAATAAATATCCCATTGAGTACAAAACGTTACACGTTCACGTTCATATTTGTAAATGTTGGCCCCTGAAGATTCGACATGAGAGGAAAGATTTCAAAAACACCAAAAGAAGAAACTCGACATGTTTGTGTGTATATGTATGTGTAAATATGTTGCATGTGACAAAATTATAACTTTAATTAACAAAATGGAAAATTTACGACCACACATGTTATGCCTGCACCAAACATGAACTTCAGATTCAAACTTGGAAAAAGATAAAAAATCCCCCAAAAGACAACAACTACAGCAACAACAAATACATATAATATCACATTTTTAAAATCAACCATGAAACTGTGAAATGTGAGGAGAACTCTCATTTAGTTACACTTTTTAAGTGGAAAATCCTTTTTTGTTGTGTTCGTACTTTACGACCCGAAGAAGTGGTCTTTGGGACACCGAAACTGGAGAATTGCACTGCAGCACTGAGTCTGCAGCATATGAATGGAAGTTCAGCTTAGTTTGCTTCAATTCAGTTCTCAGCTGGATAATGTTCTGGTAAAAGTTTAAGTTTGTGATGTCATTGTTGGCAATTTTTATGATATTCAACGCAGGCATATGTATATGACTGAGCATGAGCTGCTATAAAAACGCAATTGCACGAAAGAAAAACTTAGAAATTAATGTGGTAGCATATGTACGTAGCACGTAGTAAATGTACGTACTTTCTTTGGGGAAATAATAAACCAAAGAGTGGTGGTAACACGTTTAACTTACAGAGTTTGAACTGCATTTGCAATAGGCACACACTTATGTTTTCTTTTTCTTTGCAAACAGAGACGTAGTCATAGACGTCACAAATGGTATGTTTTAACGTTTATTTCAATAAATGTTTAGCTAAAATCATATACTGTAATGAAAAATATAACATTTGCAAAAAAAAAATATAAAAAAATGATTGTCAGGGTAGTTAAAAAAGGAAATGTCCACCAATATGGATCTTTATTCAATTTGTTCCTTTCCATACGATCTCTAATGGATATGCTAGTATCAAATCTAATATCATTATGTAATGTTATTATTAAATTACTGTCAACAGCTTTGGAGCTCCATTAGAATTTTGCATTTTTTGGGCACATATGGCAGATTTATGAAGATCACTCCATAAGAATTTTCTTTCCGTTTGGGTTTTTAGTTGGAGGTTATCTAGTTTAGGAGATAAAGGGTCAGCCAAATAACTTTTTTTTAGAAAATGCTATAAAAAAACTACTGAATATTTTCTCAAATTCCGGTTAATAATGGAAAATAATCTCATTCAAACGGCTGCCTCGGCACCCCACAAATAATAGTCCAACGGTTGAATAGTTGAAAAAAAAAACGTTAGATGGCGGACCCTTTATAATCGGCAATATAAAAATAAGCGTCGCTCTTCTAAATTAAAATGTGAAAAAATAGATATCTTGTCTTCACATAATCTGTAACAAAAATTCGAGCCAGAAATTGACGTTTTATTCGCTTAGTCAAGCAAGTTTGCTCAAACTCAATCAATTATCTGCAGCTTCAACTAGTGACACTTAACCGAATAACACTATAAATTCATCGATTCAAAATTGTTGATGGTTTTGGTATTTTTCTTGTTATTGTGAATCGTTTTTAGTAATCAATGTGAAAATAATAGTCCTATTTTCTAGGCAGGAACAACTAAGCTGCGATACAAAAACGTAAATAAAATGTTAAAAAATAATTGGTCCCTTGTCACTAACAACAATAACAATATAACAATATATATAACTATCCAATAAAAATGGAAATTGTGGCAATTGAGGCCTCAGTTCAAAAATGTCAATTTGTTTTAATGCTACCATCTATATTGTAGTTGAGGACAAAATGAAAATATATTTTTTATTTTTGATGAAAATTAACTCTTTATTAACTTTTTTGTCATAGTTATAAATATAATGTAAAATAATACTATATAATACATTGTAATTAATAAAAATATTTTCCATAATATATTGTTCACCAAGGAGAAAATAAAAATTGTCATTTTTGAAACGGTATTAATTTTGGTTTATTATTCGATGGTTAATTTTCGAGGGCAGATTCGATTTCAGCGATGAAAACTTAATTGACAAAACAATTAGTCACAACCACGTCTTTATTCCATGTAACATAAAATGAAAATCCTCATATATTTCTTATTTTAAAATATACATTAATACAAATCATCACCAGAGATTTCATTTGAGTCCACAATTAAATGAAAATTGTCAGTGACACGGCCAAGGCCTATATGCAAATTTTTATTTTTAGGATTTCGAAATCTCAAGTGTCTCTCATTGTCTTATAACTTATTAAATAACTAAGGCTTAATATATCAGCTCAACATTTGCAAAAAATCAGGGGATGATAGCTTACCGTTTTTTGGTAAATAAAGAATCATTTAATATATCCTGCCATATAATTTCTGTAAAATTGGGACTTGTTTGTATTTTGCATATTTTTAGGTTATAGTTAATTAACTATTGAAATCTTTTATTTTTGGTCCTAAGGTTCAAATGAGTACACATACCAGAAAAAATATTGCTCCTAAAGGTATGCTGTAGAAAGGATTGTTGTTGTAGCAAACATGAGTAATTGCGGGTTGACATTTGCATTTTGTTTAAACTTTTTTGGAAACAAATAAATGGTAGCAACTATAAGAATTTTCTTTTTGCAAAGAGTACTGAGACCTTGGTGAATCAATATTTGTTAATGCAACAGAACACTCAAGAGCACTTGTATTCCATGAAATAAATGAAATTACCTTTCTTTTTAGAAAAATATGTTAAAATATGTGGTATCTGGAGTGAAAAGAGTAAAATCGGGAGTGAAATTCGTATGGGGCTATACGAATTTCACTCCCGATTTTACTCTATTCACTCCAGATACCACATATTTTAACATATTTTTCCTCAAAATTGGCAAAACATCTTATATTTCAACTAATGGGTGATTTTTTAGCTATTATCTTGTTGGCAACACTGGTTTAAACAGCTGACGCATGTTTCGTATTTTGTTTCACTGTCAAACATCTTCAGTTTGGTCTATAATTTAACCATGAATTGTATTACGAAAGAACAACGCTTGCAAATTATTGAATTTTATTATCAAAATGCGTGCTCTGTTAAGAAAGTTCATCGCGCGCTTCCATTTTATGGTCAGTTTAATCGACCCACTGAAGCGGCTAATAGGGTTATTGTGACTAAATTTCGCACCAAATTTACATTGTTGGACATTAAACCACCAACACGCTAACGTAGAGTGCGAACTGAAGAAAATTTCGCAGCTGTATCGGCCAGTGTTAATGATGACCATCAATTATCGATTCGTCGCCGTTCGCAGCAATTGGGCCTCTGTTACTCAAAAACGTGGAAATGCCAAAATTGGACTAAGCGGATGGACCATTTGAGGCGCAGTCAAGGTCAACATTTGCATGGAATAATCTTCAAACATTAAATTATATGGACCGTACTATCGATTCAAATAAAGATTTCATGCATTTTTCTGAATTTTATGTGTTTTCTTTTTTTGAAAAACTTTCCTATAGCTTTTAAAAAATCACCCTTTAGAAACACCTGTGGTGAAAATGAGTTAGATAGGTTCAGATTTATATATAGCTCCCAAACCAATTTCGCTCCCAATTTGACTTTGTCCGCTCTAGAAACCACATACTTTAAAAGATCTTCTTCAAATCTGGCAAAATATCTTATATTTCAACTAGAAACACCAATGGTAAAAATGGGTCAGATCAGTTCAGATTTATATGTAGCTCTCATACAAATTTCAGTTGTGAAAGTGGGTCACTTCATTCCATGTTTGGATATAGTTCCGATACAAATATTCTTATCGATTTGGCAAATTGGGCCAGGTCATATCGGTCTATGATTAGGGCACATACAAAACTCCATCCCTTTTTCACTTTTTTACCGAATTGAATTGTATTCGGGTGGAGTGGAGTGTATCATATAGTCGTCCCCGGCGACTTTTGCCTTTCCTTACTTGTTTTTCTTTTTTTTGTGACATAAATTTCGGAACATAAATTCATTCTGTTGGGCATAATATGAGCTACTTATCATCGCGAATAGCCGTTATAGATTGATCGTTTAAAGTGCAATGGACAACAGTTTGATAAAAATCTTATTTTGGGCACTTTTTGTCTACGTGGAGCCTGTAATCTTATGAAAACTGAAATCTTTATATTTATAGCACACACACACAAAATTCAAGTAAAAATGTACGAAAAATTGAATTCAATTTAATAGTCAGAAGAAAAAATCGTGTGAGATGAACGAAGATTTAGTTTTTACGATATTTTATATTTTTCTTTCGTAAACCTTCCAGGAATTACTTCTGCGATTTATAAATTCTTTTGACACGTTCGAATTTGTCTTCTGGATAACGACCTTAAGTTTTTCTATTATATGAATTTAGTAAGCACGATTTCAAATCAATTAAAATTTACTCAAAATGATTTTTTTATACCCTCCACCTCCGGGATGGGGGTAACACCTTGTAACACCTTGAAATATTCATCGGAGACCTCATAAAGTATATATATTCTGGGTCGTGGTAAAATTCTAAGACGATATAGCCCTGTCCGTCTGTCTGTCTGTTGAAAGCACGATAGCGGCCGAATGAAATGAGCTATTAGGTTCAAATATTTCCTAAATGTGTCTTATGGTTGTAGATCGGTTGGGATTGAAAGTGGGCGAAATCGGCCCAGAGGGAAAAATTTTTCCCTCACAAGGACTGAAAATACTCCTAATATTTAGAGTATTTCAGCCTGTTTTTTTAACATATTCGCTTGTATTTACTTGATATTTGCAATGCGCATTCCCTTTATAGCATAAAAGGGCACCATAGAGTGTTTTTTATTTGTAGGAGGCGAAATGGGACAAAAAGGGATAAAAATGGTACCCATCAAACGACAACAGATAGAAACACGAAATTTGGCGTGTATATTCCTCTAATAGAGTATATACATAATATAAAAGCGGTTTTTCTAAATTCGTACATTTAAGGGATTAAATGGGGATAGAGGGATAAAAATAGTACCAACCTAACGACTGCTCCTAGAATAATGAAATTCGGAGTATACATTCCTCTGACTGCGTAGACACGAAAAATAAAACGTTTTTTCAAAATTCGAATACAGCTAGAATGATGAAATTCGGTGTGTACATCCCTCTAATTATGTAGATACGTGAAATAAAAATAAAAGAGGAATAGAAATGGAACCTACCAAACTGCTGAAGTTGAAGTCATGAAATTCTGTGTATAAATACTGATTATGAAGACTCGAAAAAAGGGTTTTTTTTTAAATTTGTACATTTGGTCGGGGAATGGGGCGAATATGGGGATATCTTTAAAATTTATACTTCTACTAAAATTAATACTTCTTTCTAATGGCGACTGACAATCGCCTAATATTTAGGCATGTTCACTTTCACAATTACAGCATTTTATTTCTATATAGTAGTCGATTTTAAACAGTGCGCATAAGTATACATTACAGTTTGAAATAGTAAACAAATATAGTAATGTGCATAAAAATATCACAATTTTCGTAATATGGTACTGTGCTTCTATGTAAAGTCGACATCATTTAATCTGCTGGTAATACTGTGGAATGCACTCCATGGTGGACGGAATATAAGATTCGGCCCGGCCGAACTTAACGCCTTCTTACTTGTTATTAATTTTTTATTTTTTTTTGTTTCATTTCGATCTGTAATCAATATTTGATTTGAACTGGGATACTGTCCTCCCTTAAGACCTCCTTTTATATAAAATATTCATTTTCCGCTACGGATGCTAATTGGGAAGAAATTGACGAATTTATTATTTTTAGAGGCGCTTAGAACACAGACGAAGAAATATTTTGCAGATCATCATTAAACAATCCAGTATTCATATATGAGTGTGACCGCAGTAATTTTTTCGCGATCCAGCCTTATACGTATATTATACTCGTCCTTGTAGGTAACGTGACTTTTATCTTAGGTCAAACGTTGTACGTGGTTCTAGGTTTAGACTGGTCCTAAGGTAGTCCTCTTAAGCGTATTTGTGAGGAGATAGCTTCTTTAATGGTCTCATAACTTTGGAACGCGCCTCGATACCGTTTCGTTTCGTCTGAATAGTTTATGAACTTCCCTTTTCGAATATAATTAGTCTACAATTAATCTAAAAATAACATAATCCTTGAATTTTATTTCAAACATATGGTTAATTTTCTTATTTTTTATATATTTTAGCTATTTTATTCTCTATCAGAATTGTTCCTCAAGCTAATTCAAACAAGAATTTAAATTTGGAATGGGTCAACTTTTTGTGGAACTACCCTATAATAAATAATTTCTGTTTCAAGAAAAAAATCGGTCCGACCGGTTTTTTCATATCAAGAAAACCGGGCAATCGGATTTTTGAAATCACGGTTTTCGAAAAACCTACATTGTAGAAAAACCGTCATATGGTTAAAGGAAATAGGGCAATATTTGCCCCGCCCCAATTTACCAACGCCACTGTCCATAGGTAGCTTTGTATTTAAACAATAGCACTGCGTCTGTCGGTTTGTCGTTATAATTTTTGCGGTTTTAAGAAAGTAAACTCATGTTTGTGGGGAAGTGTGTATCTCTGAGTGTTGTGCCTCTTTCTTGAACAAAACTAAAACTTATGGTTTATGTTGTTGCTAATGTTGTTTGTGTCCCGATCTGTCTGCCGCCTTGTCTTTTCCTCTTGAACATGCCAATGCGGTACAAAACCTCCGTGCTCCGTGTTATTGTTTTGTTTCTCTAATAACTCTTGAAAATGTTTTGTGCATGCTTGAATAAGCATTTAACCGTAGAAATTGGAAATTCTACATAGGAGGAAACCACTGCCAAAGCAATGCTTAGACTTTGGCTTCAACTTATGTAGACTAGGTACAACGTGCAACATTGGCCACAATGATGATGATCATCCTCTGCATGATCATGTTATTGTTATTATAGTGTGCGGAGTGGAGTGCTCAGTTGAACTTTGGAACCGGTTTAACTTAATCGACCGACCTGATGAAAGATGCGCGATGCTCCGTCGCATAATACCTACCCGTAGATGGCACAAACCAAGCCAATATATCCGCTGTGTGCTGTACTAAACTCCATTGTGCAGCCACAGCAGCAGCAGTGAATGTTACATTTAAAACAACAGACAAACTTAGGGGCCAGAAGAGGCCATACTGGTGGAGGATGGGGCCAAACAAATATAAAGCTAATCTTATAACCACAATAAATACCGTTATATTTATACTACATCCATATCCCGTCCCGTCCCAAAAAACACAAACTCAGAAATAAAACACGAGCATAGAACAAAGAATTACGGTTAAAAATGAAAAAATCCAAATGAACGTGAGTGGGACCTGAACGGGCCGACCGGGGGAACGGGCTACCATCATCATCATCATCGCCACCACCAAACCAAAACAATAAGTGAAAGGTCGTCGTCAAATTGTAGCCTTTTTGTGTGCGTGTGTGTGTGTGTGGCTGGATTTGTGGCTGTTGTAATTTCTTTGTTCTCCACAAGAGATCTCTATTACCATTTCTAGCGGAAAATATGGCCAACGATGTACGTATGCATGTATGTATATCTATATAGATAGACAAAGAGGCTCATCAAACGAAACAATACACCACAAAAATAGTCGTTAATATACTGTGGCCAGTGACTGCACCACCACTGCAACATCACCAGGCACAAGGCATCAGCCACCAGCCACCACCATCATTATTCCACTTGGACTTGGAGTTAGAGTTTGAAAGCGTTCCGTTTGTTGGTTAGTTGGTTTAAACGCTTTTTCTTTTTTAACCACAAAATACAATAAAATACGGGAGAAGCCGAGAAAAAAACTCATTTTAATTTTGTTTGTGCAGTAATTGCAATATATTCAATTTAATTTTGAATGTGCATATGAACACAATTTTAGAAATCTCAACTACTGTCGGGAATCTATTGTGGTCTAGAAATTGTAGATGTAATGGAAAAACTTTTGAATTATCTGCTCAAAGTATATGGTTACAAGATATCTTCAGAGTTTCGAAGTCTCCAAAGGTCCCAATAACAGAGCTCTCAAAATTGTTTACGATCTCCCATTTATATATCTCTAACATATTTAAGACAGTCTTAACATTATATGCAAAAATTGCAGCTACATATGTTGATCTACAAATCTTAATAAAATAATGGTCATCATGTCTTAGACTTTTCTAGGAGTTCATAGAGTTGACCACTCATTGTTGTTGTGTGTGGTTGTCTAGTAAGATCAACGAGAGAAATCTATTTCGTGTAGATGATAACAGCATTGCAATACCAATCACTCTATACCATATCGCCACTTATGATTTGTCACATCATAATGATATACGTATGTATACGATTAATGTTTGTATATTTGAATGTCTTTCTCCTTCATTACGAAACAAAAATTTTATACGTAAGTATTTGATCGAATTCGAATATATTACATTCAAAACGCATAGAAATGTGTTTGTTCCAATTTCCTTTTAAATTTCTATCATATTTGTATAGGATAATTCATAAGATTTCAACCCAATAAGGATTCTGATCCGCTTTAATTTTGAAAAAAAATGGCAAATACATTCTTGTGGATAATATGATTTTACCGTAGTTCAAAGTAGTACGTGACTTTAGTTTTACAGTGGTCCAAAGATGATACTCTTGGACGTTTTTGTGAAGCTTCGTTAATGATGTAATAACTTTGGAACACATCTTCAGGTTTTAATGACATTGGTGTTGTCTGAAAAGTTTCTCAATGGCTAACAAATTAAAATATCCTTAAGTAATGAATATCCTGAAAAACATTTGTTTTATTTTCTTAATTTTTTATATATTTTAGCTTTTCTCTACAAAATATCAAAAAAAAAAATCCAAGCTATTCTTCTGATTTATTTTGGTTTTCTAAACTCGAAAACTACATTAATAACTTTTTAAGAATATATTTTCATTTTGGAAATATAAGTCCGATTACGCTCACTTATATGTTTAATTAAAGGTAAAGGGTCCGCCATCTAACGTTTTTTTAACTACTCAACCGTTGGACTATTATTTGTGGGGTGCCCTCAAAGATAAGTGTTACGCCGACAGGCCAGAGACAGTTGACGCTTTAAAGGATAATATTCGTGAAGCCATTGGTCAAATACGGCTGCACACAATCGATAATGTGCTTAAAAATTGAACCGATCGTGTAGGCTACTGCATGGCCAGCCGAGGCAGCCATTTGAATGAAATTATTTTCCATTATTAATCGGAAGGATTGTACTTTCAAATAAAAAAGAAATTTGAGAAAATATTCAGTAGTTTTTTTATAGCATTTTCAAAAAAGAGTTATTTGGCGGACCCTTTATTTATGATGGCTACAGACGTTACGAATTTCACTATCACCTAGAAACAATGGTTTAAGAAATATAGCGATAGAATTAAAAAAATAGAAAAAATATTATTTTGCTGCCACGAAAAAGCCCTTCAAAAATAGAAAACATGGAGATTTTTTGTTCTATTATTTAATGGCTATCGTTCTCCACTAGGGTATTATGACTTTGTGCATTTGTTTGTAAAAATGGTGATATAATAAAGTCTTAAAAATTCTTATTCTTTGTCATATTTATATTGCACGAGATGCAAATATACGGAAAATATTCTTACGCAGCTTTAAAAAATCTAGCCACTTGAATGTTTGTTTCGACACTTCAGATACACGTTTTGTCCAAAGAACATCACATTGTATCTTCATACGCAGGGGTATCCGTTTGTTCGACATCTAAACCGAACATAAAAATCGACGGCATCAGTGGATTCATGTAAATCCTGGCTAAGAAACTCATCTTTCAATCGCCTGTTATCCCCCATTTCTTAAAGACTTGCTCTATGATTGAATGAGTAAGAATGACAGAGGTTACTGTCGTCAATGAAACTAGGAAAAGGAGAGGTAGAAATAACAGATACCTGTGGTCAACCTATCACTTTAAACCTAAAAAATATTTACGCTTTTGTAGCCACGTCCTTTTTTGTACCTCCCACACAATTGTTTCTATATATAAATCCTTCCTATTTCTATACTGGCGCATGGAATCAACTATGACCTGCCATTTGATCATGTTTATACAATTGTTTTACAATTGTGGAAGCTGAGGCCATGTGACTCCAACCTCCTGGTACCTTCCACACAAATTAGCCTGCCCTTATAACTTCCGTATATATTCTCTGAGTGTGAGGGTATATATAAGTCGGTTTGGCCGACTGAAGCTTACTTACTTGTTTCAGTAAGAATTGGATGAAATGAATGTGAAGCTTATGCAACAATGTTCATTATACACGAGCGATTTGACCACGTTCGTCATTTTATTGTGACTGCAGGTTAATGGCAATAAGACAAAAGTGACAGATGCTCTCAAACCTCATACTCAACCTAAACTATGTGCCAGAGTCATAAAATACTGATGTGCATCACTTTGTGAAGTAGTATCGGACGTTTGAACGATCCTCACTTGCTTCCATTGATATTACTATTTGAATAATTAATAAATATAATATTACTCCTACGATCGTATAGATGGATGGTCTTTCGTCTCAGATCTACTGGTGTATTCCACTCCATGGTAGATGTTATAAACAATGCAACATGTTATACCATCGAGTTGTTGATGGTTTAATTCTATTTTGGTTCATGATCCAATTTGATACGTCGCGATAGTTTTAGAGTGTTATGAAGATCGAGATTCTATTCACATTTCGAGATATCTTGTCTAGCGTAGCCCTAACCCTAATAACCAATACTCCTAGTGAAGCATGGTGTCAATGACAAGACAAGTGGCGTTACGCTCCGCAATAAAATTGAAAAGACATTCGAGTCTAAATTGAGGTTATTGCCCACCAATAAGTAGTTTTCATTTTGTCACTTCTAAATGAAAACAACAAAAAACCTACTTAATCTATTACGTGTACAACAACACCAGTCCCGTAACCAATTCAATCCAGCCACTTAATAGCGTATAATGTGAACAATAATTCTTTGAAATTGACGCCAAACTTGAATCGCGTGTGTTACACCTATAAATAGACATCGTCATCTACAATACAAAAATAATGTGAAAATAAATTAATTAAGTAAATTGATAAAATCAATCACTTGGCGACGACAACGAGCATTACGTTTATCAAATCGTAAAGAAGTCGACGTGGGAAAGGAAGGCAGCCGCATTGCACGAACAACTTTTGCAGCGTTTGTTAGCTAACATTTAAACCAACCGCTTAATAACGAATTAATAACAATTTAGATAAAAGGAATGTTGCTGATTGGAGCGATTTATTGGCATTGTTTTGAAAATGCTATTAACGCTAATAATGTAGGTCACATATTGTGGAGTGATTGGTAGTACGGTGTCATTAGAAAGCATGAAGGAAATTTAAAAAATGCCACAGACATTCCTTGACAGAATTAGGACCTGCGGCCATATCTGCAATTTTTCACAAAAATGTCCTGAAAGGATTATAGTTCATAATATCTTTTACTTGCATCTAAAAAGGTTGATAATCGATTGCTTCATCATAATACTTATTTAAGTTTTTGGATCTACTGTTCAAGTTCTAGCTAAAGATTAATTCAGTTTAAAAAATAAATGTCACCATGCCATTTGTAAAAAAATTTGCATTCTATTAAATATAGATGCAAAATGGTCTTGAGCCAGGACAATATCCCAGTTCAAATCAAATATTGATTACAGACCAAAAAAATACAAACGAAAAAACTAAAACAAATGAGCGTTGGCACGGCAGAAGTATTGCTGGGTAACTATACCTGCATATACACATACTTACATATGCAACTCAATGAGATGCTTGTAAGATGGCATGTGTACTTTATTACTTGGTGCGATTTTTTTAAACGCAAATTCGGCAAGTGAGTTGTGATTCTCGTTCGTTTGTGAGAATCATCTCCTTATAGAGGCCGGGTTTGATGTTGAAAAGTCGCTGCGAAGCCACCTGAATGAAACCTTTAGACAGGGTGGAAATCATGATAGTGGTAGTCTGCAGCCAAGTAATAAATGTCACCATGCCATTTGTAAATAAATTTGCATTCTATTAAATATAGATGCAAAATGGTCTTGAGCCAGGACAATATCCCAGTTCAAATCAAATATTGATTACAGACCAAAAAAATACAAACGAAAAAACTAAAAAAATAAATTACCGCTTTGCTGTTTTGCACCATGATCTATGACCATGTCCCACCACCATCATTTGTGGCATGATTATCTCTAATGCTCCAAGTTTTAGTCTCAATCGCCTTACCACATCGAAATACTTACATATGTTATGGAATTTGTTGCTGCGTAGATTAAATTGAATTTCAATTTTTTTACATATGACTTTGAAAACAAAAATTAGCAATCAATAAAAACCGCCTCCAACATGTCGCTACAGGATATCGTTACAAGGCATGTGGGTGATTTTGAACAAACTTTTTGTTTTGTTTTTTTTTTTCTTTTTTGCTTAACTGTTAAGTACCATTTGTTTTTAATTAAATTTCTCAAGAAACTCAATAACATTTCAATATTATTTCGATAATAATAATGCTAATTTATGTCTTGCAAATGAAACTTTTGCCAATATTCGTAGTACTCACAGACACATATTGGTTCGTATGTGTGTGGCTCCAAAAACATTGTACCCACTGCAAGATTTCAACCACCAACCGTCAGCCCACATCGCAATTTGTGTGCGTGTGTCCGTCTGTCTGTCTATTTATTCTCATACTGGTATTGACCGCTAGATGTAATTATGCAAATTGAAAAGTCATTATACTACATATCTGGCAATTTGTTGTTTTGTGTTGAGATTTGTTTGTTTGAAGAAAAAATAAATAAAATGGAAAGAAAGAAAAAGATTTCAATCTCATTGTACGATATGAGGCTAACAATGGTTGTGGAGAGAATGAATGAAATCATTAAATTTCTAGTCTCCAATGACAAATGTCAGACAAATGATACATTATACATCGCTTTAAATATGTGTCTGTACAACTATATATGTGGTAGAATTAGCAAGGCCTTGCATCAAGAGGCCTTCTTCGCAAAAAGAGCATTCACACATGTTTGCTTCGTTTTGTCAGGAAGGAAAGATGACAGACTGCATACTCCTAAGACCTTCCTTAAGCTTCTTTAAAACTAGAAAATGAAGTCATCTTGTTTTTGTCTTAGGTTAATGCAAGTCTCTCTAATTCATGTCATAGCTAGCAGGGCTTCTGAAGATATACAGTGGGATTTTTCAAAGAATCCGGACAAAAAGCAAACATTTTTGAGGCATTTGAACCTTCAATGCTGAAGATTTAAGGAGGAAAGTGAATTCCAAGATGGCCCTTAGAATAAATGATAATCTCAGGATATAAATTGTTATTGTTCCCATCCACCTATTCTGTTCTACTCAATATAAAAATATCTTGTGTATGATTTCTGATATCCAAAACAGGCTTGAATGATCGTCCTTACATGTTAATGAAATGAACGTTTTCAGGAACTTAACAAACTACCTAATGGAAATATTGAAGAATCTAACTGCGCATAGAGTATTTCAAAGTTTCAAAGGATAACATTTTTAAAATAATTTTTAAAACACTAATTCACACTCTATAATACCGGTATAAGTGTCAATTCTGCTTAAAATACTTCAACTTTCTTGCTTCTATCTGTATTAGATTAACAATTTTTTGTTCAGCATAACTTTAGGGGCAATATATTTTTTCTAGCATTCAAATAAGAGTATTCATTTGTATTTTAACATTTAACTACGGAAGTGGTGTTAAAATGTAACCCTCTCTTAACGATTTTATCCTACCACCATGGATTTCATCCCGGCTTTTGATTTTCGCAGAAGTGCAGTAACATTACAGGAAAAGGTTAATTTTATTGCCAACAAAAAAATAATTTTATAAATAAATAAAAAATTTTAATTATTTTAAACCACGCCGATAAGGTTGTTATCAATATGTTTTTACTATATAAAAGTAAAAATAAGGCAGCAATCTTCAAAAAAGCTATAATAGCCTAAATATAGGTGAATAGTGGGTAAATTTTTGAGCAACATCCATGTACAACCAATCGCATTTCCATCCTATTTTAATGTAAAAGTACAAATTTTGAAAATGCTGTCTATGATTCTACCCATTTTTACTCTAAAAGTAAAAATTGTACGAATTTGGAAACACCTTTTATTTTTCGCGTCTTCGCAGTCAGAGGAATGTATACTTCGAATTTCATGACTCATGGCTGCGGCCATTTGGATGGTACAATTTTTATCCCTTTATTCCGATTTTTCCCTTTAAAAGTACGAATTTGAAAAATCTTTTAATATTATTTATCTACTCAATTAGAGGAATTTACAAATTTCGTGTTTCTAGCTGTTTTCGTTTGATAGGTACCATTTTTATCCCTTTTTGCCCCATTTCACCCCCTGCCAATTAAAATCACTTTATAGTATTTCTTATAGGGGGAATGCGCATGCCCAATATCAAGTAAGTACAAATCTGCAAAATTAGGGGTTATTAAGGGTATTTTAAGTCTTTGTGAGGGAAAAAATTTTCCTTTTTGGACCGATTTCAACCAGATGCAATGCCAACCGATCTACGACTATAGGACGCATTTACGGAACATTTCGATATTTCAAGGTGTTACAAACAGAATGAAAAAGTTAGTATACCCCCATCCTGGAGGTTAAGGGTATACAAATACTAGATATATATTTTCACTTCTCATATCATATTTGGTTTTTGATATTACAAATATCAAATATTGCCCTCTAATTATGAATATTGACCCAATTCAGGGTGATTTTTCGTATGAGTAATCGCTCATTTTTGTGTTTTTGCTTTAATTTTTTGACGATTTTTTGTAGCCTCTTTCTTTAATAACACTTCGAAATAATTTATTATATTTTTGATATTCTTCTGAACAAATTCGTATAAATCGTTCTCAAATATGAATATAAAAATTAAATGTATGTATTCTCATATCATATCATATTTAGTTTTTAACAAATATGAGATTTTGGCTTCTAATTATGAATACGGTCCCAATACAGAGTGATTTTTCATATGAAATATTCCCCATTTTTTGTGTTTTTTGGTTTATTTTTCATAATATTTATTACCGTAGTAACTCAAATCGTACAAAATTGATCATTTTACTTATAAAATGTGGACTATTTTTGATATTTTTCTATCATATCATATTTAGTTTTTAACAAATATGAGATTTTGGCCTCTAATTATGAATACGGTCCCAATACAGAGTTATTTTTCATAAGAAATATGTCCCATTTTTGTGTTTTTTGGTTTATTTTTCATAATATTTATTACCGTAGTAACTCAAATCGTACAAAATTGATAATTTTACAAAATTTATAATTTTACTTATAAAATGTCGACTATTTCTCTAGTTGGCGAACCAGAAAAAATAATCAGAAAAAATAATGGTTATAGCACTCCTTTTTCATTTTGTTGCAAAGTGGAATATAACATAGAATAGCATGTTGTCCGCGGGCCTTTAACTTATTTTTGACTCCACCACTTTTTTCTGAAGGTCCTCTGTAAAACCATGTTTATACACTCCACGAGTGCATGTTTATACACTACACGAGAGTATTATGTCTTTGTGCATTTGTTTGTTACGCCCAAAAGGAAGCCAGAAGGTGAAAAAGAGTCAGATCGGTTCAGATTTATATATAGCTCCCGATTTAAATTTTTCTGTTCTAGAAACCCCAGACAGAGTATTATGTCTTTGTGCATTTGTTTGTTACGCCCAAAAGGAAGCCAGAAGGTGAAAAAGAGTCAGATCGGTTCAGATTTATATATAGCTCCCGATTTAAATTTTTCTGTTCTAGAAACCCCACATTTTAACAGATCTTCTTCAAACTTGGCATAATATATTAGGTTTCCACTAGAAACTCCCATGCACTATGGTCCCAAATCCATTTTTTTGGCAGAAATTCAAAAAAATTAAAATTGGAAAGTGGTAAAAATGTTTATATATTTTCTTTATGGCAACACTCCAAGCAATCAAGAAAATATACTGGAGAAAATTAGGTGGCAACACCACAAGCCTGAAAGGTACTTTAACTTTACGGTTCAAAAAAAGTGGGATTAATTTTGATATAAAGCAGTTTTACAAATTAATTAAAATCAAGACTTAAAAAGAAAATAATAAAGTGACTATATTATGAAAATTGACGGCAAGAGTTAGTAGTTGAAAAATTATATTTAACATGTTATGATTATTGTGGTCTTGTAAGTATTCATAGGTATTGTAATTTTGTGATTTGTAGAGAACATAATCTATAAATGTCATGGACCAAAAGTTAAATGTATGACTCAACTTGACTCAAAGTGTAAATGTGAAAGTGTTCGTGGAATTAATATCTCGTCAGCATTTTTCGGCAAACTCCAAAAATTGTCATTTTATTTTAGCACAGTTTTTGATTAGCCATAGACATATATGATTATATCTCTGAATTAGTTTTGTGTACGAGACCCATAAATATTTTATTTAAAAGGTATTGAAAGTACCTTTAAAATGGTATACAACATCATTCACTTTTTTGAACACATGTATACATTTTACTTTATTTCTTGAAATAATTATTTAAATTGCAGTTTAAAGTTGCTTTTGTAATAATGTTTAGAAAACACATTTTGTCAAAATAAACAACTCTTCATTCTTTTAAGCTTTTTGTTTTTGGTCACCCTGTGCCAATACAGGGTGATAATTATGTTGGTTATATATTGAGTTTATATGGGAGGTGGTAGTGGGCGTGGTCCGATCGGCCCAATTTTATTTTTATTTTTTGCGTATGATATGTCTAGCAAATATGCAAAATTACAAGACTGTATGTTTATTTTTCGACTTTATGCCATAAAAAGCGGATGGATGTGCCATGGTGAAAACGGGTCAGATCGGTTCAGATTTATATATAGTTTCCATACAAATTTCGCTCCCGGCTTGACTTTTTCAGCCCCAGAAACCCCATATTTTCACCGAATTTCTTAAAATTGAGCATAACACGTTATACTTAAAATGGAAGAACGTATTGTGTATGTGGTTCATTCCATATTTGGATATAGCCCCGATACAATTATAGCCTATGATTAGGAAACATTCAAAAATCCTTCCCGTTTTAAATTTTTTACCGAATTGAATTGTATTCGGATAGAAAGTGGAGTGTATCATATAGTCGGCCCCGCCCGACTTTAGACTTTCCTTACTTATTTTTAATTAGTCTACCTAAGATGTGGAAGTCCTCGATCCCGAATGTGAAAATATGTTATTTCCGATAGATGAAATTCATCTTCACCCTTATCTATTGCAAGGCCTGTCAGAGTAGGACCTCTCACCCCACTCAACGTCCCCAGTCAAATTCATTCGATTGTTATTACTTATATTTCTAACATTTGCACTCTATTGTGGATATGAATGTATGTATACGTAAGTATATGTCTGATGGCAATGGTTGTCGATGGCAGAATACAAATAAATTATTATTATTATTATATATAATATTTGTAAAATTTGTATGGCGCCATTAAAACTTGACTGCATTGTAAATCAATTTCCACTACACCACTCTCCAACGCACACACACGCGAACGACATGCATTCGCATTATGGAATAGAAAAGCCAACTCTTTTCTGTAAATCTCTGTTTTTATGCCAAAAAGTATGTTCGGCGGCCAGACAGACAGGCGGACAGACTGACTGACGGACAGACAGACAGTCATTCATATTCGTACTTACACACTTATATTCATATATGAACATATCGATGATGGCCATTGTAGTTAAATTTTTAACATCCTCTCCTATTGCTTGCCCGTGGTGGGGGTGGGGGCGCGATGGGTAAAGTCATAAAAGTTCCAGTGCAGTAGCGTAATTTGGCAGAGGCGGCAGTGGCAATATCGTTAGTTGTTGTAGGTTGATTGCAGTGCCATTCGACAAATGAGAAACGTTTATATTCCGATTTTTGTCACAGAACTGAAGTGAAGTGACACGATTTTACGACCGTAAACAATTTTTTTCTTTCTAATTTATCACACAGCTAGCTAGCTTTCTTGGCACAAGAAACGCTCCATGGGAATACAAACAAAAGAAAACTGCGACGTTCTTTCTTTCTTTACCTTTGGACGCAGAGAGGGAGTTGCCGGTTTTAATGTGTCAGAATTGTGAAGCATAAATTGGTCACACGACAAAACACTCGTCGTCGTTGATGGTTGTGGGTGGGTAACGAGAGTGTCATTCATGTCTCGAAAGGCATCATCCGATTGGCGAGGCAATGCATCAAGATAGTGTGTGATATGTATGTGACACCTTAAGGCATATATACGTCGTTAAGCCTCCAACATATTTTATATGACTTTCAAATAGTCATAGAAATGTGATAATTTCAGAATTTGTAGAAATAATAGCACCAAAAAACGTATATTAGGGCTTGATACGATCGTCCCTTATTTTTTGGAAAATAGGCGATGTTTTGAACCCATGTTGCAATAAAAGTAAAGACTGAGAATACATGAGTATAGGTGTTTTTAAGGTTTGCATGTGTAGGTCATTTTGGAGGGAGTGTGTCAATATTCCCCCTTTTGCACATTCTTACTAGGAATCGGCATAGGAAATCTTCTGATCCGTACATTTTAAGTATAGGATGTGTACAGCAATATTACTTAAAATACTACGAGGATTATTTTTGTGGAAAAATTTAAACCTCCAACTCCTTAATATGGGGATCTTTTTGGTCCCTTTTGTCTAAAAGGGAAAATACACTCCTAAAAAATCGGTTTAATGGGTCAAAATGATCTAAAATAATAAATTCTACTATAATACACCAAAACTACGAGCAACATTTTGGTGGAATATTTTAACCCTCTATCGCCCCAATATAGGGGTCTTTTTAGTCCCTTTTGTGCATAAGGGTAAAAAACACCACTAAAACAGGGGTTTAACGGAAACCTTGTGTTCCTTACATTTTAAGTATAGGATGTGTTGAGTAATATTACTTAAAATACTACGAGCAACATATTGGTGGAATATTTTAACCCTATATTTCTTCAATATAAGGGTTTTTTTGTCCCTTTTGTGCAAAAGGGTAAAAACACGCCTAAGAAGGGTGTTTAACGAGTTAAAATGTTCTACAAAAATATTTGCCATACTATTTTACTATAAGTCTCTGAATATACCAAAACTCAAAATTCAACTTTCGTTATAAAAATGGTACATATCAAACGACAACAGCTAGAATACGAAATTCAGTGTGTACATTCGTCTAATTGAGTAGATACATAATATAAAAGAATTTTTCCAAATTCGTACTTTTAAGGGGTAAAATGGGAATAGAGGGATAAAAATGGTACCAACCAAACGGCTGTACCTAGAGTAATGAAATTCGGTGTATACATTCCTCTGATTGCGTAGACACGTAAAATAAACGGATTTTTCGAAATTTGTACTTTTTGGGGTTAAAATGGAAAAAGGGGATAAAAATAGTACCAATCAAATGACCGCAGCTAGTGTCATGAAATTCGGAGTATACATTCCTCTGACTGCGTAGACACGACAAATAAAAGGTTTTTCCAAATTCGTAATTTCAAGGGATACAATGGGTACAGAGGGATAAAAATAGTACCAATTAAACGACTACAGCTAGAAAAAAGAGATTTTAGAAAGTCGTACTCTTAAGGGGGTAAAATAGGAAAAAAGGGATAAAAATGCTACCAACCAAATGACAGTAGCTAGAATCATGGAATTCGGTGTATACATTCCCCTGACTGCAAAGACACGCAAAATAAAAAGATTTTTCTAATTTCGTACTTTTACGGCAAAAATGGATGTATCATGAAGTTAGGTTATTTTGCATTATGTACGTGAGATAATGGTTTTTATAAATATGTTCCTTTGGAATTGAAATAGAATGGAAATACAACCAACTGTAGCACCACTATGTACAAATATTTATGGTAATTAAGCTTTTTTGAAAATGTAAATAAAAGAATATTTAATTTTTGAATTGACTTGAAGTATTATTTCGAAATATATAGTTTAGACGTATTGGTAGCCTTGCAATATAAGCGTGGTTTGAAATAATAAAAATATTATATTTATTTATAAAAATATTTTTTCAATATTTGTATATGTTTTGGTTTGCTATATAAAATATATATATTTTGCTGTAATATTGCAGCCTCTATGGAATGCAATCATTGGTGGTGATGGTATTAACGCCGTTTTTACTTGTTTTAGAATTAATTTCGTACTTTTTCTGAATTTGTGCTAAAATGCATTTTGTGCTAATGTGCATTTTAGGGGGTGGTGTGAATGGAAAAAATATTTTACGTCAAATTTCACTAAAAGACGCAGCACAAAAGAAAACTGTAGAAATAATATATAGGGTCCGCCATCTAACGTTTTTTTCAACTATTCAACCGTTTGGAGAGTTATTATTTGTGGGGTGCCCTCAGCAGCTATTTGAATGAAATTATTTTCCATTATTAACCGGAAGGTTTGTACTTTCAAATAAAAAAAAGAAATTTGAGAAAATATTCAGTAGATTTTTTTATAGCATTTTCAAAAAAAATGTTATTTGTTGAAATATGTGTGGAGCTATATAAGGGTCCACCATCTAACGTTTTTTTTTTTTCAACTATTCAACCGTTGGACTATTATTTGTGGGTGCCCTCAGCAGCCATTTGAATGAAATTATTTTCCATTATTAACCGGAAGGATTGTACTTTCAAATAAAAAAAGAAATTTGAGAAAATATTCGGTAGTTTTTTTCAAAAAAAAAAGTTTTGTTGCGGACCCTATATATAAATAAAATGCCAATAGCAAATTGGGTATTTGAACCAGAAATTATTTATTAAATTTTCCACAGAGTTATTTAGTCAATTAATAAACTGCAGAATAATTCGGTAGTCAAAACTTAAAAAAAAATAAATTAAATCAAATATTACAAAATAAAATATAAAAAATAAACATCGTTATACTAATATAAATTCAAAACGTTGCCTTAAGGCACTACTTGACGCTACCGTAAGAGCGGCCATGTGTAAGACATCCTAATATAAAAACCAGTAAGGAAAGGCTAAAGTCGGGCGGGGCCGACTCTATGATACACTCCACTTTCAATCCGAATACAATTCAATTCGGTGAAAAAGTGAAAACGGGAAGGTTTTTTGTATCCTGTAAATGTATGTGTTTGTCAAAAAATTTTATATCGGAAAGGACATTTGTATGAGGATATATTGAAACCTGGAACGAAATAGGTGAAATATAAAATGTATAGTTTGGCCAAAATAGGTTAAACTTATGGGAGCAACATTTGAATTTGGGCTATATTTAAATCTGAACCGATCTTACCCACTTTCACCATAGTTTTGTTTAGTTAGATTATAAGATGTTGTGCGAAATTTAAAGAAAATCGAGCACAATATGTAGCGGCAAAAGTCAAATCGGGGGCGACATTTGTATGGGGGCTATATCTAAATCTGAACCGATCTTACCCAATTTCTGCATAGGTGTTTCTAGTACGATTATAAGATGTTGTGCCAAATTTAAAGAAAATCGAGTACAATATGTGGTTTCTACAGAGGAAAATGTTAAATCGGGAACGACATTTGTATGGGGGCTATATCTAAATCTGAACCGATTTGACCTATTTTCACCATAGATGTTCTTAGTTTAAATATAAGATGTTTTGCCAAATCTGAAGACAATCTGATACAATATGTGGTTTCTAGAGCGGAAAAAGTCAAATCGGGAGCGAAATTTGTATGGGAGCTATATATAAATCTGAACCGATCTGACCGATATTCACCATGGGTGTTTCTAGTGGAAATATAAGATGTTTTACCAAATCTGAAGACAATCTGATACATTATGTGGTCTCTAGAGCGGAAAAAGTCAAATCGGGAGAGAAATTTGTATGGGAGCTATATATAAATTTGAACCGATCTAACACATTTTTACCACAGGTGTTTCTAGTTACAATATAAGATGTTTTGCCAATTTTAAAGAAAATCTGTTGTAATATGTGGTATCTAGAGTGAAAAGAGTCAAATCGGGAGTGAAATTCGTATGGGGGCTATATCTAAATCTGAACCGATTTTCTGCAAATTAAATAGCGTTCGTCCTTATCCCGAAAAACATCGTTGTGCAAAGTTTCATTTGGTTCTGTCTACAATTGCGACCTGTATCGTGATTACAAGGCTAAATCGACTCAGAAAGTGATTCTAAGACGATCGGTATAATTAACAATGGGTCTATCTCGTTTCCTTTTGGGTGTTACAAACAAATGCACAAAGACATAATACTCTCGTGGAGTGTATAATGACTCAAGTCATAATTTTTCGAAATCCGAAATCAATATAAGAAAAGTTAAATGCTTCTTGCAAAAAGCCTACAATTCCCAAAAGCACAGCAAAAATCGCCAAAAATTTATTTTTTCACAAATTACTTTTTACTTAATAAAAACAAAAAGGGAAATTATGATGGAAATTTAGTTTTTTTCAGTTTTGTGTTATTGCGTTTGCTTTCGAACATTATTACATACGTTTTCTCATTCGTTTCATTCTATTTTGATTGCTTTAATTAAAATGTTGATACAATTATATGCAACAGCGCATGCAGCCACAATGAATTGTTGTTGCGAGTATGATAGCAATTGTACTTTGGTGGCGGCAATCGCAGCACCGCACGTAGTATGTCTGGTGCATTACAGTGCGATGCGCAAAGACCCACCGACCGACCGACAGACAGGCAGGCGGACTATCATCGTCGGCATTAGTAGCCGTCAGTAATGACGACGAATGATACGAGTAGTACTGTTAAATGATCAAAAATAAATTAGAATCATATGGTAAAAGTCATTAATTTGCTGGTAATCATTATCGTTTGATTGCACTCCGTAATAAGTTTCTTTCTTCCGAATGGGCATGGAAAAGGTTGTTGCATGATGAAATGAATTCAGACGAGAAATGGTTCAATTAGAAATAGGAAATTGAGTAGTACCTAGTGTGAGTAGTGTACGAATGAGATAAAACGGAAATTGTTTTGTAACTTCAAATGTTTAAATTGTAATGTTATCTGCCTGTGGGTGTAACCGTGTGATATTCATAACGATTTTGAAAGGAATTAAAATACAAATTTCCGTTGAGTAAAGCCGATTGCGAACGATGTACTTACGTGGGAGATTACATGCTACTGATACATTAAAAATAGGCTTATAACAAAAACGATTCAAAAGAGGCTTACAAATAAAATGTTTAATTCCTCTGGGAATACTCATTTCGAAATCGGATGTCTGTTTAAAGATTTTTTTCCTAAACTCAAATTGGAAGAAGGTAAAAAATCAGAAATTAAAATTAGCTGTGCAGTTGTATAGTACAAAATGTACTGGAGCATGGAGTCACAAGAAAGAGGAAGAAAACAAGAAAATCTATTGAACTAAAACTGAGGAAAATGCTCCCCAAACCTTCAAGTAACTGATTCGGGTTGAGAGTATACAAAAAGCATATCAAAAATTAAAATAATTAAAATGAAGTAATTCTCAAACGTTTTATGATAAAGTTGAGGCATTACTCAAATATCTCAGTGATTTTTTAGAATAATATTTAGAGTATTTAAGAAATAAGTTTTGGCAAACGGATGAAATTACTATTCAAGTATTTTCTAAACGCATTGAAGTGTTTTAAAATGTATGTTTATAAAATGTGGCAATTTAAAGAAAAATCTATTAATACTGCATATGGACATTTCTCCAGAAAGGACTGTCATGTTTGAAAAATAATAAGTTGAAGCAATATTGTTTCTGATTTGTATTAGTAAACGAAAATATATAAATTTGTTTCATTGAGCAATGATACAAGCGCTCTCTTAGGACAAAATATTTGTTAATTAAAATAAAGATCTATTCAGTGTAAAATTGTAAAACAAACTATAGATATTCCAGATCATTTAAAAAAGTTTTATAAAAAAGTCCGACGAAATTCGCACTGCTATGCGTTTTTGTAAATAACTCACAAATCTGACTTTTATTTATGTAACGTCACCGTCTTCAGTAGCTAATATTTTAGGATAAATCAGTTCAATTGTTTTCTTATTTTTCGTAATTATAGAGCTTCTTACGTAGTACACAAATATATACATGAGTAAAAATAATTTTAAGTTCTGCATCGTTTTTGCAACGTACAGCAGTCACGTATGTGACCAGGACAATGCCCATTTACCCATTTTGTTTCAATTGATAATGTAGGTTTCATGGGCTGTTAACTTTATATTTGATTTTGTTGAAGAAAATTATTTAATTTTAATTACCTTACCCGAATCATTTACTTAAAGGTTTGAGGAGCATTTTCCTCAATTTTAGTTCAATATATTTTCCTGTTTTCTTCCTTTAGATATCAGCTATTAAAAATATTACAAATTATCTTATGTAATATGTAAAGGGTTTTTTCTCCACCTTAGGAATTTTGTCATTCCGTTTGTAACAATTTTAAATATTTAACGGAGAGTCCATAAAGTACATATACTCTGTATCGTGGTAAAATTCTAATACGATTCAGTTATATCCGTATGTCTGTTGATAGCAAATTTGCGGTTGTCCCATATGGTTCAACATATCGCCATCTTATATGGAACGGATAAGGAAATTCGAAAAAAGCTTGTACTTCTCTTTATAGATCTCCGAACAGTAATTATACTAAATATTATTCTAACCGCATATTGTAAAGAGTGATTTTTTGAGGTTAGGATTTTCATGCATTAGTATTTGACAGATCACGTGGGATTTCAGACATGGTGTCAAAGAGAAAGATGCTCAGTATGCTTTGACATTTCATCATGAATCGTCTTACAAACGAACAACGCTTGCAAATTATTGAATTTTATTATCAAAATGCGTGCTCTGTTAAGAAAGTTCATTGCGCGCTTCCATTTTATGGTCAGTTTAATCGACCCACTGAAGCGGCTATTCGGGCTATTGTGACTAAATTTCGCACCAAATGTACATTGTTGGACATTAAACCACCAACACGCTTACGTAGAGTGCGAACTGAAGAAAATATCGCAGCTGTATCGGCCAGTGTTAATGATGACCACCAATTTTCGATTCGTCGCCGTTCGCACCAATTGGGTCTCTGTTACGCAAAAACGTGGAAATGCCAAAATTGGACTAAGCGGATGGACCACCTAAGACGCAGCCGCGGTCAACATTTAAATGAAATTATCTTCAAAAAGTAAATGTCATGGACCAATCTAACGTTTCAAATAAAGAACCGATGAGATTTTGCAAATTTTATGCGTTTTTGGATGGACCACCTAAGACGCAGCCGCGGTCAACATTTAAATGAAATTATCTTCAAAAAGTAAATGTCATGGACCAATCTAACGTTTCAAATAAAGAACCGATGAGATTTTGCAAATTTTATGGTTTTTTTTTTTTTAAATTATCAAGCTCTTAAAAAATCACCCTTTATAACTCCTCAAACATAACATGAATTGATAATTTTATTATAAAATTAATCAGAAATCACATTATTAAAACAACGCAATGCATTCAAATAATCTTATTATGGCTCCTTACTACGTTGATGAAAATTATATATCGGGTTATGTTCCTCTACCTCGACAAGAACGGTTATATACAAAATAATAATGGGGTTCATCATTTACATAGAAGAGCTAATATAAAAGCTGTCAGTACTGACCTTATATCCAACAATGATCTGAGATTCGATACTAACGTTTCAAATATAGATCTCGAAGAGAGGAGAAAACTAAATACAAATATATTTTGGTGGATTACTAATTAATCCGATGATTTTTTCTTTTTTACCAAGTCTGACATCACTTTTAATCCCTTTTAAATATGAAATAACATAAGTGTATGAATTTACATATACTAGAAATAAGTATCTAAAATGTAAAAAAAAAACTTTAGTATAAATGTATTGTATGTATATATTAAGCATACCTGAGTTCCCGTTCTTAGGGCTATGGTTTGTAACTCTACTTTAGAAAATCTTTTTGTTTATTTATAGAACCTCCTATGTATATATTTGAATTTCACAAAATAAACAATAAAAAAATAGTAAATTTAGGCCGCGAAAACGGTGCGAAAGGGGATGAAAACGGTACCGACCATCTAGAATCATAAAATTCGGTATACGTCCCTCTGAATGCGTAGACGCGCAAAACAGAAAATAATTCTAAATTCATACTTTTAGGATTAAAAATGGGATATTTATTTATTATGAATTACAATACCAAGTAAATTTATATTCTAATTTTGAGTGCAGGGATGGAGCCGTGGTAACGAAGACCATTGTAGCTAGTTATTGCAGCGACAGACCAGAGCCTCTGGTGGGAATCGAACCTACGACCCCCACGCTGATAGCCGAGCACGCTGCCAACTCGACTAGCGGGGCGCTCTAAAAAGGGGATAAAAATGGTACAAATCAAACGGATATAGCTGGAATCATGAAATTCAGTGTGTAGCCTCTTTTGACTATGGATGGTTAAAAAGGGGATATTTATTTATTATGAATTACAGTACCAAGTAAATTTATATTCTAATTTTGGGTGCAGGGATGGAGCCGTGGTGACTAAGACCATTATAGCTAGTTATTGCAGCGACAGACCAGAGCCTCTGGTGGGAATCGAACATACGACCCCCAGGGGATAAAATGGTACAAATCAAACGGCTATAGCTGGAATCATGAAATTCAGTGTGTAGCCTCTTTTGACTATGGATGGTTGTGATTATGTGGGTAAAATTGATTGAGAGGGATAATGTTTTTTGTAACTAAATAGTACAGTAAGTAACCCAAATAACCCCTAATAGTTGGAGTACTTAAGCGCATTATTTGAATGCACTAAAGTATTATTTTGGTACGCAGGAATATAAGGCTGTCTAAACATTTGATTTTTGCATCAAAATATCATAACATGGTACTGCACTTCTACGTAAACGCATATTAGATTTGTCTTTTGAGTCTACAAACTGTGACATAACTTCTACATTTATCCATAGATCTTTTACATATAGACATTGTTTTTTCGTTAGAATTGTAGCCAATAAAAATAGAACAAAATATTTCCATTTTGTTTTCTATTTTTTATGTCTTTTGTGCCAGTAAAAAATTATTTTTTCATTCATTTTCATCAATCTAATCAAACAACAGGGAAACTAAGAGTTATATTGGTGCAGCCGCCTAAGGTTGAAACAAAAAACTCATAGTCTTCGACACATGATGTCTTTGGCCCGATCCGGTTACGAACATGGTTGTTTTGCGGACGTTCTGCGCTCTGCATCAGAATGTGATTACAATATGAGAAGAAAGAGATGTAACATAAAGTTCAATAAACCAATTCAAATCCAGGAATTTTCACCACTATTTGTTTTGTGGGTGGCTGTCTGATAACTGCATGTTACCCAAACACTCTATACAGAAGCGCCACTGATGAGTTATCCTCATGCATGATATGAAACACTTATATGGGCAAAATGTATGTAGTTGAGTGTGGTTCTCCTACTTCCTACTTTCAAAGACACCTAGAAATTAATATGCCTTTCTTCAATTTAATTTCAAATTTTCAAAATTTAATCAAAAATGAGTTTGCCTTTCTTCAATTTAAGTTCATTTTTTATACATTTAAAATTTAATCAATCAAAATGAGTTAGTGAGTTAGTGAGTGAGAGTTCATCACAAAGATACACATGTTAATCTTATCAAAATTTCCATCCGAATCGATAAGAGTCCTTAGTCAGTACGATTCAATTACGATAAGTACTTTGTCTTTGAACTTTATTTTTCGTGCATTAACATTGCGAGTCTGATTGCTGCCAAGCATTTCATTAAGGGCTGTCTGCCACTTGCCTCCCTCGTCCCTCGCCATGTAAATACAAACATTTTATCGAAGCAATAAAAAAGGGCAAAGATAAGCGACATTGTTGTAACCATATGTTGTTGGCTCAATCGACAATCGAAATACAAAATCTAAAATTCCAAATCCAAATAAACGACCTCGCACTCGTGCTCACTCATGCAATCGTTCGTAGAGATTTTCATCATAAAAATTGCATTAGTTCCAGATCTGAGTGCCAAAAAAAAAACAAAAAAGCAAGAAAACAAGTCGGAATGTTACTCGAATGACAACACAGTGTCCCAAAAGGGCATAAGAACCCTTGACTATGTACGACTCGTATGTTCTTGTATGTATGCACGAGGACATGCATGTTTGTATGTTTCCAAAGTATGTTAAAATAACAAAAATATTTTGATGTTTCCCGTAATATGTACGACGACAACGTCGACGATGGCCGAGTCGGGACACAGGGTCGGTCATGTTGGAAAATGTTGAACATTGAATTTTCAGTGGGATATTGTCCAAAACCGGAAAACAACGAAAACAAAATACCAACAAATACAACAAGTTCAACTGAAATATGTGCAAATTTTTAAATACTCAACGGAATTGAGTGTAGACAAGAAGGCTAAATTGCTTTTTTTGTTGTTGTTTTATTTTGTTTTGTTTTGTATGCCAACATCGTCGCTGATGAGGAGAGACAAAGGACTAACTACTGCTGCATGTCTTTCGGAAATTGGGGTTGAAAATGTGTACCCCGGATTGTATTCTTGCCGTCGCCTCAAATTGGGGGTATGTCAATGGGTGGGATTGCAGAGTGGCAAATGCGGATATGACCATGAACGTATTTCGAAATTGCAATCAATAGAACACACACACATGCACATGCAGACACTCACACAGAGAACAATCTGTAATAGAGTGGGTCACACTGAAAAATACTATGCTACAAAAAAAAAATAAAAATTTGCATCCGAATCTTAAATATTTATTTTTAGTCTACATTGAAGTTCACTGATTCATAAAAACCAAACAAAAGAAAATTATGGAAGATCTAAACAAATTTGCTCAAATTCCAGTTTTCTGAAATATTTGTACTCTCAGTTTGAAAATATGGGTCCGATCACACCCGCTTATATTTTTTAATAAAGATAATTATGATGGCTACTGTTTTTAATTTCACTTTCTTATAAAGAGTGATTTTTTTGAGGTTAGGATTTTCATGCATTAGTATTTGACAGATCACGTGGGATTTCAGACATGGTGTCAAAGAGAAAGATGCTCAGTATGCTTTGACATTTCATCATGAATCGTCTTACAAACGAACAACGCTTTTTGCGTTTTTTTAAAAAAAAAAGTTATCAAGCTCTTAAAAAATCACCCTTTAGAAACAGTGGCTTAGAAAGAGTCTCCAAAAAAATAGAAAAAATTTATTTTTTTAAAAGAAAAAATAAACATAAAAAATAGAAAAAATTAAAAAAAATAAATTTTTTTTTACAAATTTTACAACACCGTGCGACAGTAATTTTTGGACCTGTATAACAGGTCCAAATATTACTGTAGAAAACTGTGTACTCAGTTTTTTATTTGGTGATATTTTCTCCATTTTACAGGATTTTAATTTCTAAAGGATATATTTGTCTTAATGATTTATTTTTGTACTTTCGAGAGCCATACACAGATGATATGGGTATCAAACAAAAGAGAAGAATGTCTGTTAAAAATACTAAAAACGCCTCGCCTCTATCTGTATTAGTTCCAATTTTCTCCCTTAAATAATAAAAGATGGATAGATTATATAAATAAGGGAGAAACTTGAAATTGTTGCTAATACTAAACTAATACAGATAGAAGCAATATATTTAAAGTATTTTTACAATATTGTTCTCTTTTATTTAATATCCACATGGCTTTTGTATGACTCGTTAAAATATGAAAATAAATTATTTAAACATTTGTAGCTTTTTAAATTAAAAGTCCTGTCAAAAGGATCACTAAATTAAAAATTGAATACACAATTTTTCTGCATACGATCTCTAGTATCGCATGTATAGTGTCTTGATCAGATCCAAGAAAATAAATGTAAGATTGTCGTACGGTGTAATAGCTTAATAGCTTACATTCAAACAACGAAAGCAAAAAATGAGAATTTTTTTGTTGGCAAAATGAGCATTTTTTTGTTGGCACGAAAAAGTCCTAAAAATAGGAAACATTCGGAAAATTTATTTTGTTTTATTTTTTAATAGCTAACATTCTAAGGAATGAAAGGTATGTATCGTTACCCAAATGTAAAAAAGACTCAACTAACATTTTTTGCAAATCGAAATTTTTGGTAATTTTAACAAAACACAACAAGTTCAGTCATAATAAAAAATGTTAGTTGAGTCTTTTTTATATTTTGGTAACGATATGTAAAAGACATTTGGAAAAATGTAGAATTTATGACTTTTTAACAAGATTTTCTAAATTTACGGTTAAATAGCCCGAAAATTTAAATAACACAACATTTATTAATTATTTTATACTTGCTAGGATCTTAGAGAAGCAAACAAATACTAGTTGTAGATAAATGTAGATGTTATTTGTCTTTTTGTGGAAGTACATGTCGTCTGCACGTGACACGATTTTTTGAAAATTCCTTTATTTCCACAATAAGTGTCTACTAGGGCGTACCTCAAAAAAAAAGTTCGCCGTACACCTTCGAATATGAAGTATTATTGAAAGGTAGTTTCAAAAAAAAAAAATTTATTTTTTTATGCCGAACGTAGGGGTCGCGCTTTTACATTTTTCTATATAACTTGTATTTATAAACGGATTTTAAAGTGTGATACATCGATGTTTTTGTCTCGACGAGGCCGATTTTTTTGTCTTTGAAGTCATTGAGCTCAAGCACCCCCTTCTGGTACTTACCCATCATTTCTCAGTTGCTACTACCCTAATGTACCACTCTAATAATCGAAAATTAAAGCTCGCATAAAATCATGAATCATGTTTGAGCTCAATGACTTCAAAGACAAAAAAATCGGACAAAAACATCGATGTATCACACTTTAAAATCCGTTTATAAATGCAGAAGTTATATAGAAAAATGTAAAAGCGCGACCCCTACGTTCGGCATAAAAAAATAAAAAAAAATTTTTTGAAACTACCTTTCAATAATACTTCATATTCGAAGGTGTACGGCGAACTTTTTTTTTTTACTTGTAACCTGGTACGCTCTAGTGTCTACATTTTTTCATAGATTTTCTTCAAATAGGCCTTCTTTGATTTGTTAAGATACTAATTATTAAAAAAGAACTAAATATTTTATTTTTTTAATTTACAAAAGACTTTTTTGCTCTTTTTAACGACATATTTAAAAAAACATGATTTTTGAATAATTCTTTTACGTCTACAAAGACTACACTCCACTTATCCTCAGATCTTCTACATATAGACATTGTTTTCATCCTTAGAGTATTGGCTTTTAAAAAATAAAACAAAATATTTTTTTTCGATATTTTTGCTATTTTTTATGATTTGTTTTCGTCCCAGCAAAAAAGTATTTTTTAGAAAAATGATTTTATCTCAGTTTTTGGAGACTGTTCCTAAGCCACTGTTTCTATGTGAATGTAAAATTCACAACATTTGTAGTCATCAAAATTACCTTTAAATGGAAATATGATTGTGTTGTCGGACTTATATTTCCAAACGCAGAGTACAAATAATAAAGGCACCTCCAAATCATAATTTTTGTAATTTGTTTTCGAGTTCATAAGAAATTTTATGCATAGCCCGTCGACAAAATTTTTGTTATAGTCTTATAGATTAAAATAATGCTAATACAGAGTAATTTCATGTGAAGCTCTTCTCTTCGATATTAAATATTTTTTATTTCGATAAGGAACACCATCATGAAACTTATGAAGCTTGTTAGTGACACTATTAGCTATTAATAAAATTTATCTTACAAAAATCGAAGGTATATTTTTTTGTTTATTAAATAAATAAAATAGTAAATATGAGAAAATTTTTAAAAAGTACTATTTTTTTTTAAATTTGACAATTTTCTTTAAAACTAGAAGAATTTTGCTTGAAATAGAAAGAAAGAAAGTATGTATTTGTATCTAATACCACAAAAAAGATAAAGATTTTTTAAAATTACTTTATGACAATTGTATGTTATTTTCAATCCATCCTAGTGTCTAATTTTTTTATTTTTTGAAAATCAGGTAATACAGCTTTGTTGGTCTTATAGAAATGTTCTTAATTCAGATTTTGGGAGAAAATGGTATTTTGTGGTGATAACTGGAAAACTTTTAGACTTTTTCCTCAAGGATGTTTACCCATCTCAATATACAAACGGCTTACACCATAAGCCAAACGCAAAATGTTGGCACTGAACGTGCCGGCCTTTCACGTCGCAGTCGCAGTCATAGAAAGTATTCGTTGTAGTACTCATAGTCGCGCACTCATTGTCGACAAAGTGACTGACATAAATTATGGCTATAAAATAACAGCGAATAAAACACAACGAATACAATAAAAGTGCCGGTCTGGTCTGGCTTGCTAATGTATGTGCCTCTGGGCCGCTGTATCTGTTACTAGATGTGGAGTACGTGCAAGTACATTTGTGTTTGTGAGCAGAGCACCATTCCATGAACATGTGTCGGCCTAAGGCGGCGACGAGGACGACGACGAAAACGGCGCCCTTTCCTCTAACTGACTTTTTCCAAAATTCAACAAAATCACGCAAAATTTAAGGGTGAATTTGACTGCTACCGACCGCTGCACCAGCCAAATACGGTGAAATGGCAAAAGCCACGACTGGCTAACCACCCACCCACGCATTCCTACAGCATAATGTGATTTTTCATTTGAACAGCATACATATTTCTAATGGGGAAATTCATTCGCATGCCACAACGGCATACAGTGGAAGGTTAAACTATTATCACGGTATTCACAAGATGTTACCAAAATACATATGGAATACTTGACTAAATCTTATAGCTCGAGTCATTATGGAAAGAATGTTTAGACAAAATTAAATCTTGTACAACTGTAATGAATAAGTAATAAGATGGAAAATCAAAATAAGGAGCGGAAACCTCAAATTATTTTTTAATAACCTCAAATTAAGGCCGATCACACTGTGAAACTTTTTTCGAAAATAACAAAGTTCTGACAACGGATTCTGATAGAGGGAGTAAAAAAATATACATGTATCGGCGTTTTGAATGTTTACGTATGGAGGTCATTTTAGAGGCAGGTCAATATTTCCCCCTCTTACACATTCTTATGATGTATCGGCAGGTTTACTATGCCTATTGTGATCCTTACATTTTAGGTATAGGATATGTTCAGAAATATTACTTAAAACACTACGAGGAACATTTTGTGTAACATGTTACCCCTCTAGCTCATCAATGATTCATTTTGTGCAAAAGTGGTCTTTTTGGTCCCTTTTGTGTAAAAGGACAAACAAGAACGACCAAACCGGGGGTTTAACGGGCCAAAATGTTCTACAAAAATATTTGTCATAAGTTTCTGAATAAACCAAAACTCAAGACTCAATTTAAATGCCATAAATAAGTTGGCAATGAATGGATGTGTTTAGCAATATTGTAAATCTTACTACGAGGAAGATTTTTGTGGAATATTTTAACCCTCTAGCTCCTCAATGTAGGGGTCTTGTTGGTCCCTTTTGGTTGCTGTAAATTGAACAAAATATTCTACTTAAGTCACCAAACAAAAGGAAGCTGTACTTATAATTTGGACATTTAAACAAGAAATTATTTAAATACCGATACATGTATATTCTTTTTAGCCTTTGTAGATCCTCCTTTTTTGTGTTCCACAGTGTTATAGATATCCTTCACCAATCTCTAAGGGTGGCTATAAAAAAATACTGATTATTTTATCAAAGTTCTGGTTTTATGGAAAGGTTGAACTTTGTCATTTTATAATGGAACACAATATCTTTCATATGACTACCACCCACGACTGCCTCAGCAGTACCTCATCCGATCAACCTAATTTTTCAATACATGGCCCAATAATGTTGCCAGCCCAAAATCCACGCCAAACATTGACTCGTTGTGGATGCATTGGATTCTCGATAGTCACGTGTGGGTTCTCTGAAGCCCATATGTGGCAATTTTGCTTATTGACATAGCCACCGAGATGAAATTGAGCTTCATATGAAAACATGAAAATTTTCAACGTAAATTTCTTGCAGTTTGCGTTAAAGACTCATTACTTTGTTTTTAATATTTGTTATATGACCCACCCTATATATCGATTCACAATCACAATGGGCCAATGGATCTCCGAGTGGAGGAGAAGCTACATTTGCAGTGGACTGTCTGTGTTATATTATTTATATCCACTGAATACGCATTTCATGTCCTGAGAGGGGATAACTCATCAGTGGACCTTCTGTATAGAGTGCTTGTGTAGTTTTGGTTATTTATCAGGATGAAACAAAAAATCTAAATAAATTATTCAAACTGTTAAACCAATGTTTTTGGAATAGTTTTTAAAAAGAACAATTCCACCATGAGGCGTCATAATATTTTCTCCGCATTCTGTGCATGCTCACTCATGCGACGTTTCTGGCAGACACGCGTTTTGTTTCAACTCGAACGCAAACAAACGGGGTGCATTTCGTCCATCCATTCGCATGGATGGAAATTGGAAAAACTGTGAGTAGATTTGTGTTCTTCAACACATAGAACAGAAAACGCACATAGAACAACAAAATAACAGTTAAATTCAATTGATTTTTATAGATATTTACCTTGCACCACGTTCCACAACAGACGACGACCACGGCGGCGGCGTCGTCCATGGACAGACGGAAAAACAGATCCGGTGAAATAAAACAAAATGTTGTTCAATGAATGAAAATGTGCCGAAGACATTAAGTCTGCTTGAAAGCAGGAGAATATTGTTTGTTGCAAGGGTGTTGTGGCTGCTGCTGCCGCCGCTTGCACACTCTCGCACTTTACACCGAATATTTGTGCAAGGGGGGGCATAGACCAGAATGTTCGTTCTCCAGAGTTTTGAAACATTCATTTTATTGCTCATTTTATGTGGCCCAACAACGCCCACACTGTGTTGGCCAGAGGGGGTGGATTAAGTTTCATTGTATTGGCATGGGGGTTTCTTTGTTTTACATTTTTTCTCAAAATGTATAGACCTTGAAAAATCGCAAAATTCGCCTTGAAAAAGTGTCTTTAATTGGATTTGTATATGCGAGCGGGCATGCACGTCTGGCCTGTCTGGGAACATGTGACGAGAATGTAGTCAATATGACTTTCAAGTTTGTAGTGGTTGGTGGGGTGGTTTTGTGTAATCCCTATGGTTTAGTAATGCCGGAATTTATGACTATCTGCGAGTCTATATATCCCTAATAATTCTTATTAGGGTTGCCTTTAATATAAGTGAGATTTTTAAAAATTTTACGCCAATAAAATTCATATTAAGCATTAAGCCCTTTATAATTGCTTGCGATATATGTATGGATGAATTCATATCCACATATATCGCAAGTAATTAGTTCTAGTCTATATTCGATGCGATCATATTTGAATGTTCGATGTGTCCTAAACTACCATGACAACATTCAACGAAACACAGATGGATGATTTGTAGTGTGACAAGTGTTTGTGAATGAATTCAAAGAAATGCCGAAGAAAAATCTTCTTCAAACAATTTGGAAACTATCGGAATGATTCACTTCTTATCATGGAATTGAATTGGCTCATTTTCTGACTCTAAATGATACACGTCTTAGCATAGAATTGCCTTGGCTTTTTTGTTCTGAAACTATCGAAATAATTCACTTCGTATCTTAGGATTGTCTTGGCTTTTTAACCACTTTCAAAAGTATCCTTAGATTTCTATCTATCTCTCTCTCTAAAGTTGCTCTTCAACTCATTCAATGTCTGTGTGTTGACATCTAAGCAGTTTTGCCCTCACCAGGATATGATGACATCATGTTCATCTTAATCTGCTCTTACGGTCTCAAACACGCAACTCTCTACAGAGTCACGCATTAAGCGGAACATTAAAGGCCGAACGAATCATCAAAGATTCTTTAATATATCCCAATAAATGAATCATCAATTTGATGAGATGCTGTTAAGGCTTTGACGAAAGCAATTTGTTTGTTTTTTTTTGTTGGTAAATCGCTTTAAGCAGATTCAATTGATAAAATGTAGGCTTTTGGATGGAGTTTTTTCAATAATAGATAGACATGTATGTAGGAGCACACACAGATACAATATATCACACCCTACTGAGTTATATTAGTGTGGTCCAATATTATATGGAAGAACACGAAGTAAGAGAATTTCTTAGCCTCGATGAGAAATAATGGGAAGGAGATGATCCTTGGTGTTGATGAACCTAGTGGAACTTAGTAAAAATGGAGAAATACACCAACGGGTGGTTGAATCACCACCCTCAATGCACTTCCGATTCAGCCAGAGCTTTTCTAACAAAGCTCTGGAGGATATTTGCTCGGTATGATGTTTGATGCATAACCAAAACCTATGTACTGGCTGCTTTTTGGTGACGCGAAGATCAATATCCCAATGGGGTTTAAGTCGCAGTAAGAAACGATGTTTGCTGTAGGTATAACGAGTCTCACGGAACCTTAACTCTGCGCGAGGAGAAAATCTTTTAGCCCGGATAATATCCGGCAACGCAGAAGATTTTTACTCTTCGATATCGCAAAGGAGAAAACATTTTACCTCGTCCAAAGGTCTGGACTCAAGAAACCTTCAATCTGCGTAGCCGTCTTTGAACATAATCTGCCGAAACTATAACGCAGGAAACTTTTACTCTGTTTTAATTTTTCATTTGGTTGATTTAGCATTAATTCGGAGTTATCTCCTCTTTTATGAGGATTCTGTACGAAATGACCGATTTTCAAACAATGTTGTCTTTCAAGGCGTCCAAGGTTAGAAAAACTCTAGATACATTAAATCGTACTCAATCTGGCCTATTATTTCACCCATTTTCAGAAATAACATATTACGTTCAAGTGGTGGATGAAATTGACTGTATAATCTCGCCATTGTAATTTTTAAAGAAGTTAGAACCAACGATTCCACCGGCCCATAAAGCACATCAAATAGTGAGCTTTTGTGAATGCAACTGTGTCTCGTGAATCTCTTGTGGATACTCTTCACTTCAAATGCTGTAATTTAGCTTATTTACAAGTCCATGGAGCCAAAAATGGGTCTCATCACTGAACAGAATATTAAAGAGTGGGTTGAATTATAATTGATTTTGGAACCACTAAACGAATGTATGGCGCAGTTGATGGTTATTCGGTTTTAATTCTTGCAAATGGCAAACCAAATTGAGTACTTACTAATTTGTGGTCGAGTCTGAAATGTATGGACACCATATGTGGAACAAATGGTCCTACGGAGTACATCCTCGAAGATTAGGCATCCGACGTTGTCATAGAAGCCCATGACATCTCCATCTTCACGGACGGCTCAATAATGGAGAAGGGCCCGAGTTCTGGTATATACTCCTCAGGTATATAATCCCCAGATCTAAGAATATCCACAAGACTCGGTCACGGTCTTCCAGGCAGAGTTATATTCCATTAACATTGGCGCAAACCAAATTTTGGCAGGCTGAGATATTTGACATTAACAAAAATAGATAGAATAGAATATATCTCCAACTAAATTAAAAATCTATGTTGACAGTCGGACTATCAACCTTGACTGGACTGCGTTCTTTTCTTAACCCAAATTCAGTCACATGACATCTTGCTCTGCTGGTTACCAGGACATGTCAATATCCATGACAACGAACTTGTCAGGTTTGGCTCCAGTTCACTATTAGAGGCCCTAGACTTGGGGAGTATGTTCGTTGAAATTACGTCGACGAATTGGAAGTGGCAGCAACCAAGTCTAGGAGGGAATTATAGGCAAATGCAGGATAGATCGATCTCTTTCAAAGCTCTGCTCTTCCTCGATTAAAGGGTTCTTCACTGGACACGCATGAAACTTCTATTCGGAGACTTCTGTACAAGATGTTTAGATGAAGAAACATCTGTTATGTTATTGCAAAGGACTGCTAGAATATTGTCTCCGTTTTATAGAGAAATCCTCCTGGTTAAAAAGAGCCATTGAAAATTGCTAATTTTGATATGTGAGCATTCCCTTCACTCATCACTTATCTCCTCTGTCATCCTATATTTACGGAACCACAGTGGGCACCGAGTCCACTAACTAACTATTATATCATTATCTTTTGATTAGATATCAAAATTGGATCATCAACTATGACATTAACAGGGATATTTAATAGGAGAGATTATCTTCAAAGCATTAAAAATTGAAAATTTAAAAAATCAAAATTACATTCCGAATATGTTTATCCACACCCACTTGTCTGTCTATTAGAAGCGTAGTGCATGTTGCAATCCGAATTTTTAATATCGATCTAAAAATGTGTTTCCTCGAAAAGCCAACAAAATCTTTCGAAGTTATCCTTGAAATGATATAATTATTTCTTAGTTTTTTTTTATGATAGCAAATTTTCAAATGACCAAAAATTCTTAGGTTTTCCGAATATACTCGCAGTTCTTGAACGAAGTGACCGATTTAAACAAAATTGTTGTCAAATTAGAAAAAATAAATATCAGTCACGATTTCACTCCTTGACGATCTACAAGTACAGAATTGAAGTGATTTTGAACGATCCAATATTGAATTTGAACAATGACTGACGCAAGCAAAAAGTACCGGCTCATTTTTTAACAGAAAATCTACAAAAAACTCTGGGCCTATTTTTCAGCTGTTTTCTATAATAATTGCTAAAGCTTGTAACGACATTTGGAAATATCGTTATTCAAAACTTTCCAATTCGCTAGAGAGTTGTGGAGGGTATCTTATAGTCTGCTCTCGGATATAATTAAACTATTAGTTTTGTTGCAAAGGAAAAAGGTCAATAGACTCTATAATATTTAAAAATTTCTTAGCGTGAAAACGTTCCGCCTACATAACATCTCCCCTTTTATGCTCTGTGCGGCAATCAATGAAATTTACCTGGCTTTTATAATGCTGATTATCACTTAACGGTATTGAATTTCACCAAAGACCACAGAAAGTTTGCGCCCATGTGACACTTACCTGAAAAAAGAAAGAAAATGAAAATATGAAAGTTGATAATAACGATATTGGCGTGTGTCTATAAAAATAAGTTAAATTAAAAAACAATTTAGTTCAGTTGCGACGACTTAAAAACGTAATGCGATTTGCAAACCATTAGAGAGCGGAAACTTACAAAAAGCGATTTGGCAATAAATAAATTTCCCTTTGTGCTATGAGGGAAGGGTTCCAACAACAGCAATACCACACGCGTGCAAAAGGCAGATGCCAATTTCTAACCAACGGCGGCAGATGGCCATCGATTGTTAACAAATTGTCTGCCATGAGTCATGAGGATGGACAAAGGCCAGACAATTTATTTTAAACAACTTATTCCTCCGCTCAAGTCCAATGATTTAAAGTCTTCGACACAAAAGGGTTGTAATAAAATTTGATGAAATATTTCCGATAAAGATATGTTCATTCTTAGGCAAAGGCAAATGCAATAAAATTTGTAATAAATATTCCGGTGTATAATTTTAATTTATTTCCCAATAACCACAACAACAACAACAAAAATAATACATAAATTTCCCACAAAAATACACAAAAATCTTGATAGAATTATAAACAAGCAGTGGACAACCAATGAACCAACCGACCAACGAACTTTACATAAACACACAGTACTACGCACTTTCCGCCAATAGATGGCCGGGCAGACAGCCAGCCATAAATGAAATAACTGCATATCGAAAGTCTGGGGAAAATGACTTATGGAACTGCGGTCATTGTTAAAACACAGTCATATATCAAATGACTCCGATCTTGATTATTTATTAATTTACGAAAAAACCATATGTGACGATTGTGGCAGGAAAGAAAAGTGTTCACAAAAATCTCGGCATCTGCATTTGAAATGCGGCTGCATGCGCTACATGCACTCTCTATGTAGTTGGTTGGTTGAACGTGATACAGAGCAAGGGACTGTGGTAGACATACGAAATCCCCCTCCATATATCACGGGTCATTGGTGGTGATGATGGTGACTGCTGCTGTTGGTGCTGTTCGTGTGAGCATCCGTATGCAGCTCTAGAGGCGACATTCATGCCACACACTACCACCACCAGGCCATGCCATGCCACACGTAGTACGAGTCCGCACTACAAGCCTCATGAACCGCATAAACACAACACACTATCCAATAAGATGAAACACTTACGGTGGCTGCATTCAGCACAACCTCATGCAGTGAATGCAGCAGCACCCATAGCAGCCTAAGTCGGAAGAGCCTAAACGAGTACTTTCGAAGTCGTTACAACAATATGTAGTCCATAAAATATTAGTCATTTGGTAACCTATAATAGGAGCCATTAGTTGAATCTTCATTAGATTATATTGAGGACAACAATGGCAGAGGTGGCCAGTGGTGGTAGGGGACATATATTTAGAAAAGAGGTCGCCAGGTGTCAACAGATAAATTGTGTCATGCATCAGGGAATTTATGCTCAAATATTTATGGAGAATATAAGTTTTGAAAGCCATTTCTATAAGGAAAAACTTTACTTCCCAAATTAAACTGAGCAATAAAAAATAAAAACTTTGTGTTGTTATAAATTTCTTTTAAAAAGTTTGTTTCCGAAAATTCCAATTTTTGTTCGTTTATTATTTGCACTCTCTGGAAATATAGACTCAATTACACCCGCTTATATACTCAAATATAGGTAATAATGATGGCTATAATGTTGCAAAGTTATCTTTCACATAGAAATAGGAACAGTCTCCTAAAAATTGAGAACAAATTGATTTCGGAAAAATCATTTTTTGCTGGCACGAAAAAATCATAAAAATAGAATAAAATATATTTTCATTTTTTAATAGCAAACACTCTAGCGAGAGTAGAATCAGCATGTACATGATCTATGGATAAATGTATAAGTTATGACCCCCTTTTAAATAATTATATTTTTCTTTTAATTTGTATAATTTTGCAATAACTCCTTTCTAAACTGGATAACAAAATATTTGTTTTTTATTAGCGAGGAATACAATGTCGACTTGAGGGAAATCTGTGGTTAAATATATCAGTTATAACCTTTAAATTGAATAAATATCGGAATTGCTAGTGTCGACTAATGTGGTAAGTTTTCAAAAATTTACCCTAACGTTCTCTATTACTGCGCGGCTAAAGGTCGCAAATAAATGACAACAAGATGTTGTTCATTTATTATTTTATTTTTCAATGTTAGTTCCCTATATTTTGAACGACTTCGTCGATCATCCTCATGGAAATTGCCATTTCGAAAACCAAACTGAGAAAATGGAACTGAAAATAACTATTAGTGCAAATATTTAAGAGATGTTTTATAATTTTTTCTTGTAAACTCTCCTTGCTTTAAATTAGATTTTCTCGACACAAATTTTCCTAAAAATTATGTAGATGGGAAACTATTTATGCTGATTCTATTATTTCTGTTATATTTGTTTTATAAAAATATGTTGGATTGTTTTTAAAATATAACCCATTGGAAATGGTTTCAATGTGTTTCGGGATAATGTAAAATTCTGATGTAATCATTTTTAAAAATCAAGACCAAAATTAAAATTAATTAAATGATAGTTTGTTGTCAAACATTATATAATATTATTAAAGTTCTTCTATAACAAATCGGCTACACCGAATCCAAACAACATGGATTTGATTATTCAGTTGTCAGCAGGATTTTATTTTTTTGGAAATAGCAATGTCCACAACTCTACAAATAAAATTTTAAGATTTTTTTTCCTAAGATAAGTGACAAATCCTTTTTAAAGAAGAATATTTTTTGAGATTTTCGACAAAATCGAAGCGATATGAAATTTTTTTGTCCGGTTTCTCATTGAATGACTCATATATTATTTGCTAAACATATCCATTTTTTCGTGATTTCATCCATAATCATATTTTATTGCTGATACAGCATGTGCCAAATTTCAGATTTCTACGATAATTCCATCTAGTTTTGGCTCGTTATAGAAAACTGTAACATTGTGCGTCGCACACTGCTCCGTTTACAGGAGAAAAATCAGAAAATTTGCTTCCATTTTAATTTTTTAATTTAATTTTTTGATATCGTTTTAAAGGTAATAGTCCAAGTACGAAAATTTTGCAACGCTTTTTTTCTCTCATAGGAATAGTTTGTCGGCTCCAGATAGTGGGCGATTTTATGTAAAACAAATTGGTTTTGTAGTTTCGTTCGTGAGTATTTGATGGATAATATTCATCAAAGATACATTTTTAGGCGGAATATTGAATATTCTTATACTTTCTGAATAGCTGAGAAGTGGTTGGAATCTTTATTTTTCCTAAATCATAAAAATATTTTTTTACACTCCACGAGAGTATTATGTCTTTGTGCATTTGTTTGTAACACCCAAAAGGAAGAGAGATAGACCCATTGTTAATTATACCGATCGACATAGAATCACTTTTTGAATCGATTTAGCCCTGTCCGTCTGTCTGTCTGTTTGTCCGTCCATCTATTCTTGTAATCACGATACAGGTCGCAATTGTAGACAGAACCAAATGAAACAATGCACAACGAAGTTTTTCGGGATAAGAACGAACGCTATTTAATTTGAAGTAAATCGGTTCAGATTTAGATATAGCCCCCATACGAATTTCACTCCCGATTTGACTCTTTTCACTCTTGATGCCACATATTTTAGCAGATTTTCTGCAAAATTGGCAAAACATCTTATAGTTCACCTAGAAACACCTGTGGTAAAAATGGGTCAGATCGGTTCAGATTTATATATAGCTCCCATACAAATTTCGCTCCCGATTTGACTTTTTCCGCTCTAGAGACCACATATTTCACTTGATTTGCTTCAAATTACCTTGCATTACCTTATAATTCTACTAGAAACATCTGTGTTGAAAATGGATTATATCGGTTCAGATTTAGATATAGTGCCCATACAAATTTCGCTCCAGATTTGACTTTTTCCGCTCTAAAAACCACATATTGTATCGTATTGTCTTCAGATTTTGTAAAACATCTTATATTTCAACTAGAAACACCCATAGTGAATATAGGTCAGATCGGTTCAGATTTATATATAGCTCCCATATTAATTTCGCTCCCGATTTGACTTTTCCCGCTCTAAAAACCACATATTGTATCAGATTGTCTTCAGATTTGGCAACACATCTTATATTTCAACTAGGAACATCTATGGTGAAAATAGGTCAAATCGGTTCAGATTTAGATATAGCCCCCATACAAATGTCGCTCCCGATTTGACATTTCCGCTCTAGAAACCACATATTGTTCTCGTCTTTCTTTAAATTTGGCACAACATCTTATAATCCAACTAGAAACACCTATGGTGAAATTGGGTAAGATCGGTTCAGTTTTAGATATAGCACCCATCTAAATGTCGCTCCCGATTTGACTTTTTCCGCTTTAAATGCCACACATTGCACTCGATTTTCTTTAAATTTGGCACAACATCTTATAATCGAACTAGAAACACCTATGCAGAAATTGGGTAAGATCGGTTCAGATTTAGATATAGCCCCCATATAAATGTCGCTCCCGATTTGACTTTTGCCGCTTTAAAAGCCACATATTGTGCTCGATTTTCTTTAAATTTGGCACAACATCTTATAATATTACTAGAAACACCTGTGGCTTAAGCGGGCTAGATCGGTTCAGATTTAGATATAGCCCCCATACAAATGTCGCTACCGATTTGATTTTTGCGGTATAGAAACCACATATTGTACCCGATTTTCTTTAAAATTGGCACAATATCTTATAGTCCAATTAGCAAAACTATGGTGAAAGTGGGTAAGATCGGTTCAGATTTAAATATAGCCCCTTTTTTCACACAATTAAATTGTATTCGGATAGCAAGTGGAGTGTATCATAGAGTCGGCCCCGCCCGACTTTAGCCTTTCCTTACATGTTTTTTAATATTTTTAAAATTTCCAATTTTTGATGGCCAATTAAAAAAACAACATTAGTTTGCACTTTAATCTATTAGACTCCGTTTTTTCCATTCTTTTTTATATTTTTTTAAAATTACCTAAAATTATACTTTTTACTCGATAATCAAATATGAATTACTTTTTTGCTGAAGTAATGAAACACTTTGTTCATTTAAAACCACTTTAAGTACTTCCTACTAAAAATATTTTCTACTATATTTGTATTACTATTGTAAGTATTCGACCTTTTATTCGATGTTTTACAGAACATTTATTAATCGATCAAACGCGAGTTCTGGGATTTTTATTGTAATTCTGTTTTTAAAAATTGAATTTTTATGCAAACTAAACACAATTGAATGAAAATAAAATCGACTGTTTACGTTCTCGTCATCTGTTGCACTGATTGTATTGATTCCTATTGTCTTTTGAACGTTGTGGCAACAGCTATAGACTACTGATTGGAGAGGTTAACAAAAGACTATGACAATCAAATGCCACACAAAAACTTGTAATATTTTTGCGCATCATAATCCATTTGAAAGAAATGAAGTTTCATTGTATTCTGAAAACTCGTTCTAATTTTTTCAATGCTAGTATAAGGACGGAACAGTGTCCGTCACTAGTGAATAACTCTTTCGATAGTCCAAAACTCCATGGAAATGCAACTGTCGAGTATAAAAAAGAATCTGTTTGTGAAAACACTGGTTTTGCGTACCTTTGCTCATTGCGGCACTGTGTAATCAGCAGAAAAATGTCAAATACCATATGGCCTATGGTATAAGCATAAGTTTATACCCTTAGAGGTATCAGCTATAACTTGAAATATGTTTTTTATTTTCGTAATACTTTTGAAAATCGCCTCATTAGGTACATTTCATACAAATGTCCTAGTCCTATTTAAAATTTTAATGAAAAATTTCACTGAGGTTAAGATAAAGTCATAAATAGTATGAAAATAATTCATTCAGTGTATAATATCAGTAAAAATGCTTCAAATTCCATGTTTCTATCTGTATTAGTTTAGCATAAACGACTATTACAAAATTCAGCCTTTTAGATTATTTACTTTATTCATGTTTTACTTTTTAATGGAGACAACTTTTTTAATAGAGATATAAGCATGCCATTTGAAGTATTTTCGATATCGATACTTTCCTCTTTATTTTGACACCTATACCGGTATCATACGGCGTGATTAAGTATTTAAAATAATTTTTTGGAAACATTGTATCCTTTGATTTCTAATTATAATCGAGACAAAATTGTAGAAATTCATTGAATTTTTATGAGAAAAATTATTTAATATTACCACTAATATCTCAAATAATGTTGTAATTGTTAGATTTGTATGAGGAATAACTATCAAAGACAATATGGTTACAAAATGAATTACAATATGACGACAACACAATTTTTTTTGGAAACACAAAATAAGTTTATCCAAATATTGGTCCCACTTATAGAGGTTTCCCCTCCCTAAATATCGCAATTATTCAATATAAGAATGAAATCCATGACTGTAAACCATCCAGCATCATACCATGAACTTAAGAAGACGTGACCCCAGATTTGTCTACACAAATGTTTTATTGACATGCGTTTAGAATTAACTTGATGTCGTTTCATCACTTCATTTACAGGCATTTCAGGCTTCTCTTGTGCAACATCTGGTCACCCCAGTCTTTTGTGTTAAGCTATGCATAAAATAGCATAACATAACATTCATGCGAGTACAACAGAAACGAAGCATCCATATGAACCAAACTACATACATATGTATGTATGTACACATGTAATTACATTACATTTATGTACACGTTATGGAAATGCATACGAGCCGAGCCGGGCCAAGCGGTGCAGAGCGGAGTGGAGGCAAAGTCAAAAACCATATTACCATAGACTTCATGGACGGGGCGAAATATAGGTCGCAACACTATCGATTTGAAATACAAACATTCGAATTGTACAATTCGTACATGGGGCTGTGTCTGTGGTTGTAGATGTGCGTAGTATGTTGTGTTCATATCATGTTTTCTTGCCACCGTGCACCATCACCATCACCACCACCAGCGGGTAAGTAACATTTCAATATTGGTGGAAGCGGGTACATTTACACACATTTACATTAACATTTCGTATTACGAACAGAAAAACCGCCGCACCAAATATGAAAGTTCACTTACGAAACTAAATCATTAAAAAGTTACAAAAACTAAACTAAATAAGAAAAAAATAAACAACAACAAAAAAATAGAAATTAAAAAACTATAAATTTTGTTAAATAGTACCAGAGAGACCTCTTAAACAAATCGACACCCAAGGCAGCAACAAAAACAAAACATTGGGGGCAGCGAAAGCGCAACTGAGACTGTAACTGAAACCGAAACCAAACTCAGAGAGATCCGCCACATACAGCAGGCTGTCGTTATCACTTGTGTAAATTACAATGTACAATAATGATCGTAATGAAATGTTTAAATATTTATATGAACTGTGAATGGAATACCCCTGATTTAACATCACCAAGAGCCACAGCCAAAGAAAAAAAGAAAACAACCAACAAAAAGCCCAACAAACCAAAACAATGTTGTCTGCTGTGGAGGAACACTAAGATACTGCACTAAAGATTCGAAACAATGTTTTATGATCAAAAGTCGGCAAAGGGCATCTCCTCTCTGTGTTTTCTCCCCGTTCTGCCGAATGATGGCGATCATTACGACGACCACCATAACCCAACATTGTTTCAGCCATTCATTCATTCACAGAAATGCAAACACAACCAACACAGAAAATAAACCACAAAAACCAAAAAATGAAATTTTCAAACAATTAAATTTCAATGTCAGTTATGTCGCCGCTGAGTGCGAGGGTCGATCAGAAAGTTTAGTAGCTAACAGCTTTTCCGGGATGTTTTCTATCACTCTCTCCCTCTTTTAAAAAAAATCAGTTTATACGAGTTTCCAATCATTTTGGATTGGAGGTTTAAATATATTTTGGTCAATAAGCTCGAATAAAAAGCAGACAACAGAATGATTTCTTTATAATAACCACAATTTTTGATGTACAAAATTACAAAAATAACACTATCCAACAAAAAATAAATATTTTGTTTCCGAGTCCTATATTTTTTTAGAAGGTTTGTTTCGCGCTATTTATAAAAAATTAAAAAATATAAATTAAAGAAATTGTTATAGATCTATAGATAAATATGAGTCATTCCATGCCAAGCGGTTCGATTTTTTAAAAAAATGTTTTTCACTATTTAAAAATTACGATCTTTTCAAAGCGGTGTGTCCATTTAATCGCCTGTAACTCCAGAAATACTTAACCGATTTTAATGTACTATACCTTGTTTTGAAAGTAGTTGAAATTACTTTTAAGATATTCATCTGGTACGTAAACGCCCCGTTAGATTTTTTAAAGTTTTTGTAATTTTATTTATTTTATTTTGATTTTCGAAATGATTACAATAATTTATTTTTTTGAAATTATAAGGTAGTGTTCTTAGATGTATTTTTTAGCAACTGTTCGACTTTGGAAATGGTGAAGTGATGGGTTCTATTTTTTTCCAATATTTTTTTTGCAATATCAACCAATATTTCAATGAAAAATAACGAGAATTGTAATTTCTTCATTAGTTTGGTATAAAAAAATCAAATTAATTTTCTCAATTTTTTTTATTGTGGGATTGCACCATCCGAAAAATAAACTAGTAAATCAAAAAAAAAATCTTTTTTCAAATCCATGCTTTATGCAAGCAGAATTCTATTGGGCCTAGAAATTCTTTTTTAGTTATCTTTTGTAGAAGGAAAAAATACTGTTACGTTTTTAAATATTTTTTTTATTAATTCAGTGTTCTTTTAAAATTTTAAAATTTTTGTAGAAGGAAAAATTACTATTATATTTTTATAAAATTTATTAAATTATTAATTTGTGGTTTGTATGGGAGGTACCACGCCCCTTTGTACAATCCCGCCCATATTTGCAGCAGCACTTAAAAAATGCACACCAAACCGACGTACCAAATTTTGTTCAAATACCGTTATCAGGAGCAGAAATAATAGACTTTTAATTTGTGGTTTGTATGGGAGGTACCACGCCCCTTTGTACAATCCCGCCCATATTTGCAGCAGCACTTACAACATGCACACCAAACCGACGTACCAAATTTTGTTTAAATACCGTTATCAGGAGCAGAAATAATAGATTTTTAATTTGTGGTTTGTATGGGAGGTACCACGCCCCTTTGTCCAATTGGTCAAATTTTTCCATTTCCTTGTATTGTCATCGAAAATGATTAAGTGTGCAAAATTTGAGCAAAATTGGTTGAGAAAAAAGCTTTCAAAAATTGATTTCAAATTGAATCATTCCTTGTCAAGCGGTACGGTTTTTGACCTCGAAAACTGCGATTGTTTTTAAAGTTTGTGTATGTATTCTTCTCAAAAAAATATTGTATTTTTTGGAAAAAAATTTGAAAATTTTTTTCACGAGTTATGACCAATTCAACAGTGAAAAACATACTACTTTTTTCAAAAGGTGTGTTCATTCAATCGCCTGTAACTCCTGAAACACTTTACCGATTTTAATTTAGTTATAAAAATAATGAAAAATTCAAGAAAAAGTTGGTTAGGGAAAAATTTATATTTTTACCGCTTGACATGGAATGACTCATATTCTTATTAACAACGTTTTTTGGATTTTTTTTTATTGTTTTTACATATTGTGTTAAGAGAACAATGGTCTACACTGAAAGTATTATCTTCGTACTATTTATGATTTTGTCTGAGCCTCAGTGAAAATTTTCATTAAAATGTTGCCAAAGAACACTTCATAAAATGTATGAAATATGTTTCGTGAAGCACAAATCAATAAAAAGTGTCATAGAATTTATAAAACATTTCTTAGAAACTATGAAATGCAGATCTTCATTCTATGAACTTTTGTCATACAAGTTCATAATTTTTCATAATATGATTTATGAAAATTTTCATTGATTTTATAAAGAAACTTCATTAATTTTATGAAAAAGTTTCAAAATATTAATAATTAATAATTTATACAGAAGTTTCCAATATAAACAAAAAAATCAAATTGACTAACCAATCAACACACCATCATTGCGAGAATCTTTGCAAAATCAGGGTAAATAAAGAGTGATTTTTTTGAGGTTAGGATTTTCATGCATTAGTATTTGACAGATCACGTGGGATTTCAGACATGGTGTCAAAGAGAAAGATGCTCAGTATGCTTTGACATTTCATCATGAATCGTCTTACAAACGAACAACGCTTGCAAATTATTGAATTTTATTATCAAAATGCGTGCTCTGTTAAGAAAGTTCATTGCGCGCTTCCATTTTATGGTCAGTTTAATCGACCCACTGAAGCGGCTATTCGGGCTATTGTGACTAAATTTCGCACCAAATTTACATTGTTGGACATTAAACCACCAACACGCTTACGTAGAGTGCGAACTGAAGAAAATATCGCAGCTGTATCGGCCAGTGTTAATGATGACCACCAATTTTCGATTCGTCGCCGTTCGCACCAATTGGGTCTCTGTTACTCAAAAACGTGGAAATGCCAAAATTGGACTAAGCGGATGGACCACCTAAGACGCAGCCGCGGTCAACATTTAAATGAAATTATCTTCAAAAAGCAAATGTCATGGACCAATCTAACGTTTCAAATAAAGAACCGATGAGATTTTGCAAATTTTATGCGTTTTTTTTTAAAAAAAGTTATCAAGCTCTTAAAAAATCACCCTTTACTTATGACCAAAATCAGGGTAAATACTTATGTCAGAGTTAACAGAGGACAAATGAGAATTGCTAGCATTCAACCGAATAAAGTCGACACACTAAAAATATAGTTGTATGTTATGAAACGTTTCCTAAGAACTATGAAATCCTTCATTATATTTATGAAGACATTTCAAAACACAAATATTTAATTAGTTAATCTTTAATACAATGAAATCCTTCTTTGATCTTATGAAACTAAGTTTCACTAATTTAATAATTTTGAATTATGAAATATGAAACGGTTGTGAAATTGTATCATTTCATTTCATTTATGAATTTTTCATACATATTAAGAAAAAATTCACTAATAATAAACATAATAAATTATGAAAAACCGCTTCATAAATATAACGAAGGAAAATTCTTTCAGTGTATAAGGCCGAAAAAACAGACAACAAATTGATTTTTTTCCAATAACGACCTTTTTTGATGTACTATATTTATTTTAAAACAAAATATTTTGTGCCTACGTGCGTTAGAATCTTAGATATCAAAAACTAGAACAAATTTTTTCGATATTTCCTATTTTATATGGGTCTTTCGTTAACGAAAATTATTATTATTTTTTCGAAAAAACAATTTTTTTCGTAATTTTTGTAGATGCTTTGGGGACACTGATTCTAACTTTAATTGAACATATAAGTGGGTGTGATCGGACTTATATTTCCACAATGAGGTAACTTTAATACTAAAATTGGATTTTATTATTTTTTATTTTTATTAATATCCGCAAAATATTTTGGACACAATTTTTGTGTTGTTCCTTTGACAACATTGTTGTTGTAGTTCCAAATTTTAGAACTCATATGAAGTTGAACTAATGATAGGAAATTTAGTCACCACAAAGCTTACAAATCTCGACTGGATTGATTATTTTCTGCTATCTCAATTCTCACATTATTTCTACTAACAACAATTTATAATCGATTATTAACTACAACTTCCTTAAATATCTATCTAAACATATATTAATTCAATAGCAAAAAATCTCCACTCATGCTCTGTCTAATCTGCCCTCGTAGACTGCACTCAAACGTCACATCACACCCATTCCGCTCCGCTCGCCTACCATCTCTCTGTAAAGTCAATGTTTTTAATTGTCAATTATTTTTTGTGCTCTATGCTGCTGTTGTTTTGTTTTTTCAGTGACAATTATTACTTTTTCTTTAGTATTTGTTTATTGACTCTGCGTGTGTCCGTCCGTCCACTCGGTCGTTCGTTTGTGTGTGGCAGTGTTGTTTTGGAAGAAATATTGTCATTTACAAACAGTTTTTAATTGCCATTATAAACTATAATTATGTCTAATGAGATTTTATATTGTCACATCTCTCGGGCGGGTACGCTACCCTAGGCAAATAGGTATAATTACCAGTTTAAAGTAGAAATAATGCATTACTTAACCAACAAAAATAAAAACAAAACAAAAACGCTGTGCAACATAAATCAAAAAAGCGTAATTACAAGTTTTTTATATGTATTTGTAAAATATGTACTTTTGATGCGCTGAAATCGTTTGCTTAATATTGAATCATTCGCCAAATTGCATATCGCGCATGCGTCCTTTATGCCACTCATATATTATATGGATAGCAAATTGTTTACATTGCATAATATGGTTTTGAAATTTGCAATTATTGTTTTAGCATTTAGTGCAAAATTTCCTTAGATACTGCCAAGAAAAGCCGCCTAGGAGTTAGAGGTTTGTAAATGAATATTAATATGTCATTCAATTACTAGGTGACTTTTTTGTACATATGGGTGCAGGTGCATAGTTTTGATCATGGTTTTGTAATTTATTCATAAACATAAATATTTGTTGACGTTTTAACAATCAAAATAATATATATTTTTTAACAGTTAAGCTCAATGAATAGTTGTAGTATTTTGTGGCAATTGATTCTACATTAGGCTGGGTTGCGGTTCATACCAATGCATATACATATGCATAATGATAGTTTAATCATGATTGGCACAATATTTCATTCCTTGATCAAGACATTTGTGAGCTAAACGTTCCGGTTTTCACCGTGTATTTTTTGCATTTTTATCCATTGTTTCTAAATTAATAGACCTTGAAAGCAATTTAGATGAAACGAAAACAAATAAAAGCACCTGCAATGGTATTGTTATTTTGGATAAAGTCAAAGCTTTTTTGCACTATTTCACCAAAAATTTAAAAAATCGTGATTTGTTTTAGTTTTTCGTTTGTTTTTTTTCGTCTGTAATCAATATTTGATTTGAACTGAGATATTGTCCTGGCTCAAGACCATTTTGCATCTATATTTAATAGAGTGCAAATTTATTTACAAATGGCATGGTGACATTTATTACTTGGCTGCAGACTACCACGATCATAATTTCGACCTTGTCAAAAGTCTTTTCAAGTGGCTTCGCAGCGACTTTTCAACATCAAACCCGGCCTCTATAAGGAGATGATTCTCACAAACGAACGAGAAGCACAACTCACTTGCCGAATTTGCTTTTAAAAAAGCATCTCATTGAGTTGCATATGTAAGTATGTGTATTTGCAGGTATAGTTAGCAATACTTCTGCCGTGCCAACGCTCAATTGTTTTAGTTTTTTGTTTGTATTTTTTTGGTCTGTAATCAATATTTGATTTGAACTGGGATATTGTCCTATTGTGATTTTTACAAAATTCTTTTGCGTCTTAAAAGCGGGCCATAACTTTTACATTTATTCGTAGACCTTTTACATGTAGACATTTCGTTATGATTTTAGCTATTAAAAAATAAAACAAAATATAATTTCCAAATTGTTTCTATTTTTTGGAGACTAATCCTGAACCACTGTTTCCACGAGAAAGTGAAATTCAGACAATTTCGTAATAACATTTAATTGTACATATAAGTGGATGTGATCGAGCCTATATTTCTAAAATGCATAAAAGTACCTTTGACGAAAATCGGAAGTTTAGTAAAAAATATTTATCCATATTTTTTGTGTTGATTTTATGTAAGACTCAATGCAAAGAATATTTTTGGATTTTTTTCTTATATAGTGATATTAGACTTCAAAATATATTTTACTTAAGGATTGAGTTGAAGGGGATTATCAATTTCTATTTTTTTAAATATAATTGACTCTACTTTCAGATTAATACACGGTGCGACAATGACAAGTTTTTCCCATCTTAGAACTATAGGTTACCAGTAACAAAACTGCATACTCAGTTTTTATACACTCCACGAGAGTAATATGTCTTTGGGCATTTGTTTGTAACACCTAAAAGGAAGCGAGATAGACCCATTGTTAATTATACCGATCGACTTAGAATCACTTTTTGAATCGATTTAGCAATGTCCGTCTGTCCATCTATTGTTGTAATCAGATTACAGGTCGCAATTATAGCCCGATCTTAACAAAAATTGGCACAAAATAAGTTTTGTGGATCAAGGACGAACGCTATTTAATTTGAGGCATATCGGTTCAGATTTAGATATAGCCCCCATACAAATGTCGGTCCCGATTTGACATTTTCCGCTGTAGGAACCACAGTACCCTATTTTCTTTAAATTTGGCACAACATCTTATAATCCAACTAGAAACACCTATGCATAAAGTGGGTAAAATCGGTTCTAATTTAGATATAGCCCCCATACAAATATCGGTCCCGATTTGACATTTTCCGCTCTAGAAACCACATATTGCACCCGATTTTCTTTAAATTTGGCACAACATTTTATAGTCCAACTAGAAACACCTATACAGAAAGTGGGAAAGATCGGTTCAGATTTAGATATAGCCCCCATAGAAATGTCGCTCCCTATTTGACTTTTGCCGCTCTAGAAACCACATATTGTACCCAATTTTCTTCAAATTTGGCTTAAGACCTTATAATCTAACTAGAAACACCTATGCTGAAAGTGGGTAATATCTGTTCAGATTTAGATATAGCCTCCATACAAATGTTGCTCCCGATTTGCCTTTTGCCGCTCTACAAAACAAATATTGTACCCGATTTTCTTTAAATTTGGCACAACATCTTATAATGTAACTAAGAACACTTGTGGCTAAAGAGGGCTAGATCGGTTCAGATTTAGATATAGCCCACATACAAATGTCACTCCCGATTTGACTTTTGCCGCTCTAGAAATCACATATTGTACCCGATTTTGTTTAAAATTGGGCCAACATTTTATAATCCAACTAAAAACACCTATGGTGAAAGTTGGTGAGATCAGTTCAGATTTAGATATAGCCCCAATACAAATATTGCTGCCAAATGTTTAATCGATTTTGGCCAAACTATACATATTATCTCACCTATTTCTCACCTATTTACCCCCATACGGATGTCCTTTCCGATTTAACATTTTTTGTCAAACACATACATTTACAGGATACAAAAATCCTTCCCGTATTCACTTTATTACCGAATTGAATTGTATTCAGATAGAAAGTGGAGTGTATCATATAGTCGTCCCCGCCCGACTTTAGTCTTTCTTTACTTGTTTTATTTCGTGATCGTTTGTCCTTTTTACAGGACTTTAAATTTCCAAATAATATATGACTTTTAATAATTGATTTTTCGTACATTTGGGGGTCACTGAGTGGCGATACGGCTTTCAAATGAACGAGAAGAATATCTGTTAAAAATACTTCAAAACAAGATGTTATTTTTATATCGAATGTTAATAAACTAATGAAGCTATTACGATCTAATGATTTTTCATTGAAATTTTGGTTGATTTTGAAAAAAAATAGAATCTCTCATTTCACCTTGGAAATCGCTAAAGAAGGCATCTTTTTAAATTTGAAATTTCAAAAAATAAAAATAAATAATGTAATCACTTCAAAAATCAAAATAAAAGAAATAAGTAAAAACTCTAAAAAATTAAGGGGCGTAATTGAAATTACCTTCAACACAAAGTGTAGTACATTAAAATCGGTAAAGTATTTCAGGAGTCACAGACATACGTGGAAAATATTTTTCCAAAAATACGTATAAAATATTTTAATGAGAAGAATAGAACAATCCAAGCTATCGTAGTCCAAAATCGTACCGCTTGGCATGGAATGACTCATATGTTCATATTTGTCAAAAAATAATATTTTTAGAAGAAATTTATTTTTACAAAATATAAATTTTTCGATCAATTACCTTAGAGAATCTAAAATTGTAAATAGATTTTATGGACGGCACTTATTGTAGACGTTATGAGCAAATAACTACATCCGACGAATTTTTCCACCATAATTCTGTACTTAGAAAGTCGGAGATTAGAGGTGCGGTTGTCAGAAAATTATTTTGTCGGTCATCGTATTTAAACACAGGGTGGCCAGAGACGCCCATATCTCGTCATCGATGTTAACATTTTTTGAAGCTATTTAGATTTCGAAAATATAATATTCTGTGAACAACAAGTCACAAAGAGAAGGGCCTCTTTATCCATGACATAAAAGCCAAAACCATCAATACTATGCTGAAAATTTGGTTGACAAAATGCACTACTTCGAAGTTAGTCGAGACAGCACTTGAACAATGAAGCATTCCAGCAAAAATCGGAAGGACTATTCTTGCTATTAAGGCAATTTCTTTTGGAAAAATATTGATCCTTTTCAATGCCGTTGAGATTTAAAAAGAAAATGTCCCATGATCTGATAGCCAAAACTAATGCTCTAACCGTAAGTACTCGATTGATACAGGCTCCTCTAGATTACCCACCCTATTGTATGGTCTATCTGCCATGTCTGTCATATTATAGTAGATTCTTCCATGTGCCATAAATCAAATCACCGATTATAGGAAGACAGATGACCCAAATTAAAATTAAATATTCGACCAGACCAAGTCGACCGCTCTCCAAATCAATCGAACATTATTTTACTCACCTTAGCATATCTGAGCAATATGCAGATTTGCGAATTAACACTCCTCTAGTTTTATTTACCATATAAATTAACGATGACAAAGATTGATTGGATTCGATACATATATTCTGCATAAAAATATGACCTAATAGGGTGTCCCATGATCGATGTGAAATGTTTAAAGTATTATCTGTCCTTTGAAACTGTCATCATTTAAAGAATATCATCTATGATGCTTGGTCGGAACATTGTTTACTGTATCATGGTCATAGAAAACAAAACTCCCAATATAATTAAAATCCCCAGTAATTTATTTGTATGCGTATCTCTATGGTCACTCTGTAAGTACGTACAAACAAACATCTTTGGCAGTGAAAATGACTACAAAAAGACTAATACTGATTTACGCTTAACAACCGACCAACTAACAAACGAACGAACGAACACAGTCGTGTTGTACACATGAATATTTATTTGTTTATATGTTCCTTAATTTTCTTAAATGACTCTTAAGTACCCTATATCCATCCACCCATGCCGTGCCATGCCACCACCATCCAGGCCATTACCATGAGCACACACCACATACTCGTACGTTCAATTTATGGGGGAGGAGAAGTTGTCCGTTCGCCCGTCCGCTCGTCCGGGTTTTGATGTGGGCTTTTGTCTTAAATATAAATTATATTCGGCACAAAACCATTCAAGTACCATGCACAGTGGAGCTAAATAGAATGGGTGCTCTACTGGCTATGTAAGGTTCGGTCCAGTGAACCTTAATGATCTTTTTACTTGTTTTTAAATTGAAATGCCTTCATTTAAAAACAATTTTAAAAAATTGCACAAATGTAAATATATATATTTACCAAACAAAAAATTCCGTTCATCATTATAAGATAAACTTGATCGAAGTAGCTGGTCTTCCAATAATTATTAAATTCAATATATATTGAAATTTGACTTAGATAAATTTGTGGGACAGGTTAGCACCAATTCGAATTAGTGTACAAAATTAACCCTAAAATTAATTTTAATTTTTTTTTCCTTCATTTAAGTTGAGATTTGAGTTTTGGAATATTAAGAGACTTATAGTAGAATTTTATGGCAAATATTTCTGTAAAACATTTTGACCCGTTAAACTCCTCTTTTAGGGGTGTTTGTTTACCCTTTTGTACAAAAGGGACCAAAGTACCCCTATATCGAGCAGCTAGAAGGTTAAAATGTTCCACAAAAATGTTCCTAGTAGTATTTTACGCAATATTTCTAAACATATACTATACTTAAAATGCAAGGATCACCACTTAAAATTCCATTTTGTGGGGCAGTTTAGCAGCAATTCGGAAAAAGTACGAAATTAACCTTAAAACGAATTTTAAGTTTTAACTGGTATGGTATTTAAATTGAGTCTTGAGTTTTGGTGCATTCGGAGACAATTGGTAAAATTGTATGGCAAATATTTTTGTAGAACATTTTGACCCGTTAAACCCCCGGTTTAGTCGTGTTATTTGCCCTTTTACAAAAAAGGAACCAAAAAGACCCCTTTTGCAAAAAAGGAACCAAAAAGACCCCTATATTGATGAGCTAGAGGGTTAGTTAATATGTTCCACGAAAATATACCTCGTAGTGTTCTCAGTAATATTGCTGAACACATCCTATACTTGAAATGTAAGTATCACAAGGTTTCCTATGCCGATTCACCATAAGAATGTACAAAAGGGGGAATATTGACCACCATAGGTAAACTTTCTAAACGCCGATACATGTATATCCTTTTTTTACCCCCTCTTTTTCTGAACCCGTTGTCAGAACCTTGTTATTTTTTTCCACAGTGTAATTAATATAATATAAATCAATTTATTTTAATATATATTATATTTTCATTGTTCAATTCATTCATTTAATTTCTTAATTGAATTAGAAATTTACTGGCTCATTATCTTTATTAAATGATTATTTCCCATTTTATTATTTTTTTTAAAATCATCACACTGTGCTGCTGACTGCCTTGCTGTTACAGTCACCGGTGCGGAGTCGTTCAGCATCTGATTATAGCGTCATGGCGGCCTGCTGCTGTTCCTCTGACAGTTTCGTGTGTTTGTTTATTTTTTTATTTCCTGACTTTTTTGCGTTCTCTCACTCTTTCCTTTTCGTCTTCTTCTTCCTCTCGTACTTGAAGTAATTTACTTCATTCCTCGATTGTTCCTCACTCACTCACTGGCTGCTGTTCGTCGGTTGCCATCAATTCTGACAAATTGAAATGATGAAAGAGACCTTAAGCTAAAGGCAGTCAAGTCAGCCCACGTGCTCCTGTAACAAGAGCTTCGGCACATGGGATTCCATGTGTTTCGAGTGGTGTCGTCAATGGTTGACTTCTTCTTGTTCTTTATTTATTGTTGATGTTTGGTTTGTTTTCTTTGCGTTTTGTTTTTTGTCATGGATTGTTTGTTGGGTAATTTAATCAAAACACCCGTCTTTGTTTTGTGTGTTTACATTTTGACTTTTTAATGCGTGATTAAAACCGAACACTTTACTACGTTCTTCTCAAAAACGTTTTCGATTTGTCTCGCGTTCTAATTAAGACTCCTTCAAGTCATAAGAAAAACGTACGAACGGTATGGCCTGTTCTCTGCTCCATGCAAACTGTGGTGGGTGTATTTTCCAATAAAAACAAACTCAGATTTCAGTCACCAATTTAATTGCCGGTTTGTTGTGGCTGTTATTTCTTGAGGTTGACACCATTAACGTTTTCCCTTCGATTCTGATGGTCGATTCTTAATGGTTATAGCTGGCAACATGCTGTGCGTGGTGGCAAGGTAATGGTATTCGAAAGCACCTCTGGGCTACAGACTAGGCGTTTTATTGGTTATGCCAACACTTACATAGGCCATTCTTATGTGGTGCCGTTGGAGTTAATGTAATTCGAATGTGCCACCTCTTTGGTGTCAGCTGACATAATTGTCTAATGCTCCGCATCTTAGATCACGAAGCATTGATGATTACATTTGTCAAGCTTGAAGCAAGAGTGGTCTAACCAACTGATTACTGCCGAACTGAGAAAAATGTGTTTCAAATTTGGTCGATTTCTCTTCTATCTATCCTATGGAATTTAACCCATTAACGCCCAGAAAAATTTGTTGTTTATATGTTTCGCACTAAACAGGTGTCCTCGTATGGGGACAGAGGGCGGTAATGGGTTAAATAAAAATCGATAGATGTGCTTTCAATTCATTACTATCTTAACTGGTTCTAAATTTAAGTGGCAACATATATCGAACGACATTTTATAAAAAAATCGTCACGCTTGAACTGGATGATATACGTCTGAAACCATAGACACGCTTGAACTGGATGATATACGTCTGGAACCATAGACAAACTGGAGATAATTCAGTTTTTCTTTTCCTCATACTGTTGCCGCTTCAGGAGTACAAATTTCAAAGAATAAAATTTTTCAAACAAAATATTTTAAATACTTATTCACTTCCTTTGATACCGGTATAAATATAAAACTAACAACTAAAAACGGCGTTAAGTTCGGCCGGGGCGAACTTTATATACCCTCCAATATGGATTCCATTACACAGAGGCTGTCGATTTTAGTAGAAGTGCAGTAACATTGCAGGAAAATGTCAATTTTTTTAATGTAGCCGAACCAAAACAAATAAAAACTTTGAAAAATTAATTTTATAAATAAATATAATATTTGTATTATGTCAAACCACGCTTTTAAGGCAAGGCTACCAATACGTTTATACAGGGTTTTCCAACAAGAGGTGTTATTTTGGTATTCAAAGAAAAATTTCATTTTTTGCAATAAAAGATCGGATGTTTATTTCATAATAAAGAGGAAGGTATGCCGTTAATAATGAAAAACAACATCAGCCAAATGGCCACCACGACCACGATTACAGGACCATATCCCTTTCATGAAATTTTCCATAACCAAATCGCAAAGTGGCTGCCCTATGTCCTCGATAGCCTCACGAATTCTATCTTTGAGGTCTTGAATCGACATTGGGCTGTTGGCGTAGACCTTATCTTGCACGTGGCCCCAAAGGAAGAAGTCGCAAGGTGTTAAATCACAAGAACTCGCGCTATATTGTTGAAAGTAAACGTTGTCCAGATCAGTACCATCCAACTCCGACCATAAAACATTATAAATCATCTCTCGATAGCGCAATCCAATCACCGTAACTGTTGATCCAACCTCATTTTCGAAAAAGTAAGGTCCAATGACCCCGCCCGACCATAAACCGCAGCAAGCAGTCACACGATGAGGATGGAAAGGCTTCTCAACAATAACTCTTGGGTTTTCTGAGCCCCAGATGCGACAATTTTGCTTGTTGACGTAGCCACCGAGTTGGAAATGGGCCTCATCAGTCAAGATGATTTTTCGATGGAATTCCGGATCATTTTCATTCATGAATTTTAATAATTTCGATGCGTTGTTGAAGCGTGTATCTTTCCATTTTTAGTAATGGCGTAGTTTCTACTTGTCAAATGTCAAATAATAAAAGCTTCAAAAGTGACAGCTATCGAAATACCGGGTGATTCAAAATAACACCTCTTGGGATTTCCCTGTACTAGATATATCGAAATAATACTTCAAGTCAATTCAAAAAGTAAATATAAGGCAGAAATCTTCAAAAAAGCTTAAATACCATAAATATTGGTAGATAGTGGGTGCTACGATTGGGTGTATTTCCATCCTATCTTAATTCCAAAAGTACAAATTTTGAAAATCCATTATCTGACGTACACAGGGCAAGATAAACTAACTCCACTATTTAATCAATTTATGCAGTCAGAGGAATGTATACTCGGAATTTCATGATTCTGGCTGCGGTCATTTGGTTGGTACCATTTTTTATCCCTTTTTCCCCATTTTATCGCCATAAAAGTACGACTTCCTAAAATCTCTTTATTTTACGTGTCTACGCAATTAAAGGAATGTACACACCGAATTCCACCATTCTAGCTATAGTCGTTTAGTTGGTACTATTTTTATCCCTCTGTTCCCATTGTATCCCTTAAAAGTACGAATTTGGAAAAACCATTTATTTTTCGTTTCTACAGAATCAGAGGAATGTATACTCAGAATGTCATGACTTTAGCTGCGGTCATTTCGTTGGTACAATTTTTATCCCCCTTTTCCATTTTAGCGCCAAAAAGTACAAATTTCGAAAAATTCCTTTATTTTGCGAGCTTATGTAATCAGAAAAATGTATACACCTAATTTTATTATTGTAAGTACAGCCGTTCGGTTGGTACCATTTTTATCCCTCTATTCCCATTTTACCCCTTAAAAGTACGAATTTTGGGAAAAATACTTTTACAATATTATGTATCTACTCAATTACAGGAATGTACACACCGAATTTTGTGTTTCTAGCTATTTTCGTTCGATAGGTACCATTTTTATCCCTTTTTGTCCCATTTCACCCCCTACGAATAAGAATCACTTTATGGTGGACGTTTTTGTTATAGGGGGAGTGCGCATGCCCAATATCAAGTTATGTACAAGCAGACATATTGAAAATACTCTAAATATTAGGGGTTATTATGGGTATTTTTAGTCCTTGTGACGAAAAAATGTTTCCCTTTGGGCCGATTTCGCCCAATTACAATCCCAACCGATCTACGACATTGAAGGTATTTTATTGTGTTTGCAGAAAAACCTTGCACGAAAGATCGACGTCCTAGCTCCTTTCGTTTACATGCTAGCGTGCTTTCAACAGACAGACGGACATGGCTAGATCGTCTTAGAATTTTATGACGATCAAGGGTATATATACTTTATAGGGTCTCAGGTCAATATTTCAAGGTTTTACAAACGGAATGACAAAGTTAGTATACCCTGGAGGTGGAGGGTATAATTAAAGAAGTCAGTATCTGTTAATAATACTTCAAATGCTTCATGCTTCTGTCTATATTGGTTTAGCAATAACAACTATTTCAAGTTTGCCCCCCTGGTTTATATATTTTACTATAGTTGTAAATGCTAAACTAATACAGATAGACGCATGTAATTGAAGATTTTTTAGCTGATATTCTGTTCATTAATTTGACATTTCTACAGGTACCATAGGGTGCGAATAAGTATTTCAAATATTTTTTCTCAAAATTTCATCCTTTGAGATGATCGGACCGCTCAGCTCTACGGGAAAAAATCTCCTCGAAATTAGCAGGTTATCGGAATATGTCAATTCCTGATATGAAATTTCTCGGATATAACAGTCCTTTCCTAGAGGAACACACTCCTTTCAAACGGTACACGTAACGGTGGTCGGCTACATATGTCGACCTAATCTAAATAAGAATAATGTTTTGCCAAAATCTCACCGGAGAGAACATAACATACAGTAGAATTCATTTATAGCGACCTCGGTTATAACGACCATCCGTTTATAACGACGGATTTTCAAAGCAAGTTTGGTTCTTAATAGTTTGTACATGCGCAAGCATTCGCTTAGAACGACTCCGGTTTTAGCGACCATCTGCTTTTAACGACCAATTTGCACGTCTGCTTTGGAATGGACATTCGGTTAATACTAAATAAAGAAACATATACTGCGGGGAATCACAGAATTTGTTTTCGACTATCCCAAACAGCGACTATCTCACAGCGATAATGAACCAGATGACGAAGATGAGCCAATCAAAATTCCAACTAGGACAGAAACCTTGAGTGCGGTGCACACATTAAAACAGTATTTACGATTTGGGGGTTCTGATATATCAGAGAGTTTATATAGTTCCGTTGAAATTATTGAAAGTAAATTATTAAAAGAAATTCTTGTAAATAGAAAACAAACCACAATTCTAAACTATTTCCAATCTCAATAAATATGAATATACATGATAAAAAACTTAAAAATATTGTGTACACTTATTTGGATACAAAGACGTTCGGTTATAACGACGTATAATTTCGGTCCCTTGGCGGTCGCTATAACCGAATTCTACTGTAGTTTTTACAAAATATTAAATTATACACCGAGAAAAAATTATTGCTAAAAGTTTGCATGCAAAAATAAATAATTGTATCCAATTATAAAAATCCCTACTTGTAAAACAAATGCGTTTTCACATCCGTAAATGGATGTGATTTCAGAAAATTTTTTTCAGGGTGTAGGGCCATACAATTTTCCTGTTTAATTCCACAGGGCAATTGGACAAAAGAATGCCCATTTTGAAAATATTTTCTCACATGACCTTGTGTATGTTCTCATGATGACTCATGTTCCTGTTTTATTCATTTAGGTAGCACGGACACCCCATCCCCGATTCAACAGAATTTTTAGATTGCGAGTAAGTTCCTGTCGATTCCTACCCACCAAGCAACAGTGCCATTTCCACTGGGTATTTTGTCAATAGTTCTTTTTCCCATAATTAAACATTTGACATTTAATATTGGGACTACACGTGCATGTGGTGCGGTGTGTTCGTTCGCACAAGTGCGTTTGCTGGTATTTTTGTGTGTAAATAGTGTCCCCAAGGAGCGTTTAAACAACGCATAACATTTCCTTTAAATATTGATTTAGGACAGATGTTTTTCCTGTTGTTGTTGGTATTTGTGCCAAACCCACAAATAAGCGACGGAAAAATATGACAATCGCACGCACAATACCCTCATGACGACCGACAGCCTTACAGCGAACTGTGTAAAAACGACTATCCGTCCCAAAACAAAGACGTTCTTTTGTGCGTTAGTGTTTGACGTTCGTTGGTTCGTTCACTCGCTCATTCGTTCGTTCGTTCCATGGTTTAATGTCAAGTTTAAGCTGAACACAGCAAATGTTAATGATCATGATATTGGAAATTGCGTACCAACGAACAGACAGACCGGCCGACAGGCAGATCAACAGCATCAACGCCCACTGATTTTCAATTTTAAATAATCAGCGTTCTTGATAATTAATCATGTTTTTTGTTTTGCTCTTACGAATATCTAGCAATAGTACAGTTCGAATGCTGCAAGCTTTTGACGGCTCCAATCTAGTTGGTTGGTCTACTACCACTCCATGTACGAACGAACGAGCGAGCGAGCATGTGTGAGAGTTGGATAATTTTGCCGGTTTTTTCTTTGTTTTTTTTTGTACATTTTAATCTTTTCTGGCTTTAGTGTTGTTGCTGTCTGTAACTCTTAAAGATATTTTTTCTTGACATCGTAATAATGTTGTTATTTTAAATGATTTATTTCAATGGTGTCATAAATAACAGAGATTCTCCTCTCTCTATCTGCCTATCTCTCCAACTCGCTTTGCTCTGTGATTGATTTCATAGAAGCTGGCTGATACTTTGTTGGTGTTATCTCGACAGTTCTTGTTTTTTTGGGAGTATATCATGGCTGGCGGTGATTGACGTGGATACACGACGTATAGACATATTTGGTAGGGGGTTTTAATGAAATTGTTACTAATTCGTAGAGGACGCGGAAAAATTTTTTCGTGGTAAAATGATACGCCCAGAGCAAAATACCTGTCAAATATTTAAGAAACTGGTTGACGAAGGTACAAATTTAGCGAGACGGGGTGATACAAGTGGAGGTAGCGATTTAAGTTTGAACTAAAACGACGAATTTGGTTGCTGATAAACTCTAAATAGTTTGAGTTTGTTATAATCAATGGATTGTTTTGGTGAATTATATGTTGAAACGTAGAGTTTGGTTAATGAATATTTATTGTGTTTCCAAGAAAACCTTACGCAAAAGGATCGGTTTGAAAGAAAGTTTGGCAGTTGAACTGCAGAAATGACATTTAATATAGAAGTCGGAATTTCAGATATAGAAGGCCTTGTATTCATAAAAATTCAAATTCAATAAATAATTTAAAACAACACGACAACAACATACGTAATACACAGAAAGAATTATCTTCATAATATTTATGATTTTGTCATAATCTCATTAAAAAGTCACCAAAGCACAAATCAATGAAAAGTGTTTTAGAAATATTTGTCATATAAGTTTTTTATTTTTCATAATATAATTTGTGAAAATTTTCGTAGATTTTATAAAGAAACTTCATTAACTTTATAAAAAGTTTCATTAATATTAAAATTTACACTGAAGTCTCCAATATAAGCAAACACTTGTTTTAGTTTCGGGGAATTGGTTTACTGGCCAGTCGTGAGATCAGACGCGTGCATTTTGAATTATTTTTAGAAGATATTTTCTTCTTTAATTTGACACTTATAGCGGTACCATAGGGTCTGCATAAGTATTTAAAATATATTTTCTAAAAATAGTATCCTTTTCCTCTACGGAAAAAAATTTTCGTAATCGGAATATATCAATTTCACGATATCAAATTTCTCAATAATTCAGGCAGAATATAACAGACCTTTCCTAGAGGTGTGGTCCATTCCAAAGGCACAACTCGACGCTCACGTAAAGGTGGCCAGTCACATAAATCATTAAATATTAATAATTTATACTGAAGTCTCCAATATAAACAAATACCTGTTTTAGTTGCGGGGAATTGGTTTACTAACCAGCCGTGAGATCATTTTCAATGAATATGCCTTTGACCTAATTAAATACTTATGTCAGAGTTAACATAGGACAAATGAGAATTGCTAGTAGTGTAGTATTCAACCGAATAAAATCGACATACTCAAAATCTGTTTAATTTCATAATGGAAATATTTTATAGGTTATAACATATTTCATAATCTTTAAGTTTTTTTTATTGAATACAATGAAATTTTTCATGAATCTTATGAAACTAAGTTTCATTAATTTAACAATTTTATTTTATGAAATGTGAAGTGTGTATGGAAAAGTTGTATGAAACATTTCATTTTATTTATGAACTTATATGCATTAAGAAAAAATTCACCTTTTATGAAAGCTTCATAAATATTATGAAGGAAAATTATTTCAGTGTATGCAGACATCTCATAATACATATTTATGAATATGTTAAAAATAACAAAAACTTTATAGTCCAACGGAAGGAATTTTTTGTTATCGATAACTGCCTTAGTAATCGATAACGTACATAGTTATCGAATGTGGAAGTGCTATGAAAATTGTGGGTATTTTTTATTTCTTTTTATAAAAGAATTTTCATTCAAATTTTTAGTTTCGATAACTCACTGTCAAGTGGTCACTTACGATGCCGGTTCCATCCAAAAAATTGCAATCAAATCATCTAGAAATTTGTCAATGTAACACTTACCTAAAAAGAAATAAAAATATGAGAATTAATTAGAAAGCTATACAATAAAGAACAATTAATACAAGGAGGTCAATATAGTGTGATTAAAGACCTATGGAAACACTAAGGTATAGCTTTAGCAATAGATGTGTTATAAAGATATTCATTTCGAGATAAACGAACTGAAGCCTCATCATAATTTAAATTTTTGTAAACGTTTTTTTTTCTGGGAATCTTAAATTGATGAATCCGACTCTATGTACCAAAATATAGTGCTTAGATGCGCTGTTGATGTACTAGCTTAAATTAAAGCCAATATTTTTAATCGTCATCATTTTCTTAATGGACACGAATAGACTGTGATAATGCCGAAATATTTTGGGGCAACACATTACACTAACCAAAGATTAATTTTAGTCCGGGACATCCTCAACATTTTTGAAGCTAGCTTAAAATAAGTTTTTATATTATATATTTTTAATTTCAGCAGTAATCAATTTAATAAAGTTATTTAAGATATAATTAATGAGATATAATTTTTGTTTATAAAATAACAATGACTATTTCCTCTAGAACTTTAAATTAGAAAAAATGTATTTATATCTCTCCATTTTTCCCATCCACCCTAGTGTCTACAGCTTTTAATTTTTGGAAAATCGGAAAAGGCAACTTTATTCGCCTTATAGAATAGTATTTAATTCGAAAATGTTATCAAAAACAGAGAGAAGTCCCAAATGTGTGTGATAGCTTCACTATATAGTAAGTGATTCGTTTAGAGCTACTCTTTCCATAGGGAATTTCTTCCAGATCAAGATGTCATGGTCAGTTTTGTTTGTGATGACTCTACGAAAAGACTTAGCTCTAGCTTAGACATGTCTGCATGAAAAAAACTTACTACCTACCTTAGCTCAGCCCAAATACGCTAATTTTGCACATTGACTTAGCCATTTAGCCGCACATGCTTCATCGCTGAACCGTGAAGAGCAAATCTTTTCGGCAACAAGCTTGCTTCAATTATGATCCATTTTAGGCTAGATGGCTAAGTTAATATGCAAAATTGGCGTTTTTGGACAAAATGGCATATAGAAAAGAAAGGTTCAAAAGCTGCCAAACATAACAACGGTTTGGTATGGTTTATGGGCTGGTGGTATTATCGGTGAATATTGCTACACTAATGAGGCCTGTCGCCATTTATCGTGCAATAAAAATACCTCTAAATCATCGTTTAACACTAAATATCAACCACTCTACTGTGTATATTTATCTTATTTATATTATTCAAGTGCACGAGGGGTTCCATCTCTCCCGCAAACTTTTGACGTGTCTTTTAATGGCACACACCACAGACAGACATTTTTCCGTTCCGTATTACGCCGTCGAATATTTGACAAAAACGCATTGTCGCAACGCCTTTGTATGCACAAGAAACTTTATCAATTTGATATGGCGAGGAGGGATGGATGGCAGGAAACTTTATCAATTGTCACCTCATGCAGTGGCGGCCATGACCCTCACGTAAAGGTTAAAAACACTTTGCGACGCAATAGCAGCGCATTCAAGTATTTATTTACATACGAACAACCAAGAAAAAGTTTACTTCACCATACGAAAGTTTCCACGAAAAAATGCGCGAAAATAAAACTTCCTGTACAATTAAGCAAAGTTTTCCATACAAAGAAAACGAACGAAAAAACAGACAAACAAATAATGCCATGATTTCTTTATGTGGCAGAGCAGAGGAAAGTCTTTGTGTTTGTCTTCCTCGCCCTCGCCGTCGCCCCCTCCTCCTTCACCGTCAGCCGACTGTGGCAGCCTGTTGTGAATCAGTCATTGTGAAGCATAAAATTTTGGGTTTTATTATATGCCAATGATAAAGGTGGTGCTGGTGGTGGCGAAGTAAAGGAAGCATGTGGCGTTGTTGCACCATCCAAACAAAACATACAACTCACAACACACAAAGAGGAAACACTCGCACTCACACCACAGCAATTGAAACGTGCAACGTGCTACACGCACGCACTTTTCGAGAAACAACAAACATTCGTCTTAGCCGAGAGTGGAGTAAACATTAAGTGCTTCATTCGCTTAATATTTCCACTTTGCATACACAAAGGTGTTGCAACATCTCGCACGTTGATTGTCTACGAGGCGGGCCACAAAAGTTTCCAGAAACTTGAAGAGAATTCGTTTTTTGACAGAAACTGGATTTTAGTTGGCGGTTATTGTGATGAGAAAGGATCTTATTGTAATCTCTATGAGGGGGAGTTTGACAAACTTTCTTTGTATAGGGTGAGCCATTAAAAATTTTAAATTAGAATCGGCTATAAAAAAGTACTGATTATTTTTTCAAATTTCTTTTAATGGAAAGGTTGAACTTTTTCATTTAATAATGGAACATATGACTACCACGACTGGCTCGGCAGTACTCATCCGATCAACCCAAAATCCACACCAAACAGTGACTCGTTGTAGATGTATTGGCTTCCCAATAGTTACATGTGGGTTCTCTGCACCCCACATGCGTCAATTTTGCTTATTGACATAGCCACTGAGATGAATATGAGCTTCATGAAAGCTGAACTGAAGACCGATCTCTTCTCGTAAAATGTCCACGTAAATTTCTTATAGTTTGTGTTAAAGACTCACTACTTTGTAAGTAAGTTTTTAATTGCCATAACAAAAACATTAATGCAAAATTATTTTTTTGCTCAAAATAAAAAATTATTTTTTTCACATTGTCGCCAACTACAATATAAATATATATGTCAAAACAAATTTTCAAAAAAATATTTTATGTTGACTTTATTGGACTTATCCAGGCTAAGTTAAAAATTTTTAACACAAAATTATTTTTTCAAAATTTGCTTTCACACACACATTGATATATTATATCGTCAAATTAGATCAAAAACAATTTTTTGTTTAAATCCGCCCACAACCACGCCTACTTCCCTTTTAAGTTAAAATGAAAAAAACTTCATAATTTTTTTATTTTAATATATATGTTAATACAAATCACAACTAGTGATTTCATTTGAGTCCACAATTAAATGAAAAATGTCAGTGCCACGCCCAACGCCCAAATGAAATTTTTCGTTTTTTACGATTTTTGAAATTTGTGATAAAAATTATTTTATTTTTTAATCGATGACAAACGTCTATTGTAGCTTTTGAAATAACTTAAGATTAATATCGGTCCAAAATTTACATGCACTCGCATTCCATAAAACCTTACATCCCTAAAGTATGCTTTAAATAAATTTTCCTAAATACATTAAAAGAGAACAAGGAAGAAGGTATTGCTTCATTTTTGGCTTATAAGGTTTTACCATTTCAGTAATTAAATCGATGTTGGCAGCTATAAGCAGAATATTCTTTTTGAAATGAATAAATAACAAATAATAACACAATAGTCTAACAATATTTGTAAATGCTGAGGCATCGGTCGGCCTCGCGAGTAAAGTTTTTTACTGTAGAAAATTTCCAATACTGAATAAATACAACCATCAGGTAAACTTCTGTCTAAAAAGGAAAGCAAAATCGTAATTACACTTTTTTAAATGCAAAAGAACACCTCAAGAGCTTCTATTTTCTACGAGCTAAACGAAATTTCAATGCTATGCATGGTTTCCGAGATACATCCCAATAAAATAACATCTCCTATGATGAAATTTGGAACTATTTGATTTGAACTGGGATATTGTCCTGGCTCAAGACCATTTTGCTTCTATATTTAATAGAATGCAAATTTATTTACAAATGGCATGGTGACATTTATTACTTGGCTGCAGACTACCACGATCATGATTTCGACCATGTCAAAAGTCTTTTCAAGTGGCTTCGCAGCGACTTTTCAACATCAAACCCGGCCTCTATAAGGAGATGATTCTCACAAACGAAAGAGAATCACAACTCACTTGCCGAATTTGCGTTTAAAAAATCGCACCAATAAATTTGGAACTATTTTAACCGCGACATTGGCGAAATCTTTTCGAATATGCTTAATAGGAATGATCTTTGTAAAATTCAATCAGTAAAGTCGAGATTTGGGCGCATGATCTGGGTTTGCCGACAATATTATAAGGATGTGAAATTACTTTATTCTTCTTAAATTTCACCTCATTAAATCCCACTAAGTTTTAAATGATGCCAAAGGCAGAGTTGCCATGTATTTCTATATTTTGCACAATTCCCCTCAAAAGTGTCCGTACGTTTTGTCACGTTTTAATATTGTTTTTTTTTTTCAATTCTATTCTCTTTTCAGCATTCTTAGTCCCGAAGGAACATTGTTTGGCCATGGTAGTCTCCCCCACGGCCCAAAGGACCATCAATCATGTTGCTGACCATGTTTAAATGCAAACGTTTGCAGTCCACCCTCGTAAAGTTATTGTGATTCCCGATAATCACGATGATGGTGATGATGATGACGACGAGGACGACGATGAGTTTGTTTACGTGTATTAAGCGATTATGTGTTCATTTATTTTGTTGTTGTCCGGGTTGTTTACTTAATATCAGACAACAACGACAGCAGCAATAACACCAAAAAATACGTCTGGTTGTTTACCTCCGGCAACAAAGCAATGGGGCTCTTGAGTGCCAAAGAAGAAGTACCAGGTAAGTGCAACAAACAAAACACATTCGCCCCAGGGTTGTTAATCATAATTCCAATGCCCCGTCAAACCTCCCGCACATGAGCCACCATTGCAGAGCTTAATCGCGCTTGCAATATGGTGAAGGGGGGATGGGGGCGTGTGCTGTAAGGAAGGTGACATCAAGATAAGATTGGCAGATTAATGCAACACCTTTCAAAAACCCCAACAACAAAAACATGTATTCGTTATAATTCCACCCACAAAACATGCGATATATCAACATTTTCCATTTCGCCTTTGTCTCTCAAAATTTTTCCGTCGTTTTGTTTACACAAAAAAAACCGTCATAAACACCAGAGTACTTCGTGTTTGCCGTTGTGTTACAAAACAGTTTTCGTTTTTACCAATTAATTTTTGCTGTTGTTGTAGTTACAACCATAGTTTTTGTAGTTGTTGCTGTTGTACCGAATGGAGCATTTACCATAAAGAAACCAAGCAACAACCATACGAAGAAGTTTAAGAAGAAACAGAAGAGGAAGAACCATTAAAAGAGACCCATTTTCCATTTGGTGAACAAAACGTGATGAATGACAAAACCCACACGAAACCATATTAAAGTGCAATTTACACTGCACTAACCATCAAAGCAATGGCAAACAATTCAAGCAGGAAAGGGAAATGTTGTTTTAATGAGAAGAGCGCTGGGAGAGAAGCTGCCACTTTTAACGGTTGCCTATAGTAAGGAGTAAATTTGAAAAGTTGAGTGCGAAAATAAAACTGCCACTTTTAGAGGATTGTTGTTACCCATGACCGAATAACAGCCTGTTGAAGAATAGTTCAGAGTGGTTTATTAGATTTGTTGTGAACAAAATTATTGAAATTTAAAGGATGCTTTAGGGAATTTGTCAATTTTTCTGATCTCAGTTTTTCATTTGGTAGAACTTCATCGCTATATCAAGTACGCGAATTTGCATATTTAAGTAAGCTGTAGGGAAGAAAGCGTCGTACACCTTATCTGTCTCTGTCCAGCTATATCTAGAAGACGTTTAGTGATACAGGGCACACTGGTCCCAAATCCATTTTTTATGGCATAAAGTCGAAAAATAAAGATTCAATCTTGTAACTTTGCACATTTGCTAGACATAACATACTTAAAAAATGAAAAATACAATTGGGCCTATTGGACCACTATCACCTCCCATATAAACTTAATATATAACCAACATAATTATCACCCTGTATTAGTACATGGTGACCAAAAACCAAATTTTATGAAAGCTTAAAATAATGAAACTTATCTCGCTTTGACGAATAATGTTTTTCTGAACATTATTACAAATGCAAAATATAGCATACAAATATTCTACTTGACACTGCAATTTAAATAATAATTTAAAAAATGCAAACGAAAAAACTAAAATAATTTCAGGAAATACTATAAAATACCTACATGTGTGCAGAAAAGTGATACCAATTTAAAGGTACTAACAATACCTTGAAAATGAGATGTTGATGGGTCTCATACACAAATCTCATTCAGAGATATGATCAAATATTTTTACTATGGCTAATCGAAATTGTGCTAAAATAAAGTGGCATTTGCAGGAGTTTGCCGAAAAATGCTGACGAGATATTAATTCTACCATAAACTACATACTCAAACGAACACTTTCACATTTACACTTTGAGTCAAGTGGTGTCCTACATATAACCTTTGGTCCACGACATTTATATGTTATGCTCACTACGAATCACAAAATTACAATACTTAAGAAAACTGACAAGACTACTGTAATCCACAAAATGTTAAATATCATTTTTCAACTACATACGCCGGCCTTCAATTTCAATAATATAGTCACTTCATTATTTTCTTTTTACTCCCAAATTTTAAGAATTTTGTATAACTGCTTTAGACCCGAATTAATCCCACTTGTTTCAACGGCAAACTTTAAACGACTCTCAGGCTTGCAGTGTTGCCACCTAGTTTTCTCCAATACATTTTCTTGATAGCTTGGAGTGTTGCCATTAAGAAAATATATACACATTTAACAATTTCCAATTTAAATTTTTTGAATTTCTGCCAAAAAATATGGATTTGGGACCATAGTGCAGGGTCCAACTTTCTTTGAGGCCTTGGACGACTTGGCCATTATAGACGTCTTTTAGTGTTTTGTTAGTCGCACATTTTGTTTCCGATGAGGAGTGTAAAATGGACTTCAGGTCTAATTGTTAATTTCTTTTGTTAATTTCTTTGCCACTTTTTACACTGTCCAACAGCCATTTACACTTGAACCAGATGATATACATCTGAAACTATAGGTGAAATAGAGTTAATTGACTTTTCAGTTTTTCATTTTCTCATGCTGTTCCCCTTAAAAGAACTACAAAGTTCTAAAGGATACAATTTTTAGAAAATTAATACATATTCGCACCTTATGACACCGTTTTAAATGCCAAATCAAAGAAGAGAATATGTGCTAAAAATACTTTAAGTTTCAAGCTTCTATCTGTATTAGTTTTGTAGTAGCAACCATTTAAAGTTTTGTCTTTAAAAAAGAAAGATATGAACCAACTAACAAAACTAAGGGATAAACTGTTACAGATAGAAGCATGATATTTGAAGTATTTTTAACAAATATTCTCATCTTTAATTTGACACTAATAACGTTGCCATAGGGTGGGAACAAGTATATAAAATAATTTTTTGAAACATTTTATCTGTTGGAACTTTGTAGTCCAGTGAAGGGACAACAAAACGAGGAAATGAAAAACTAAAAACGCCAAGTAACTCCATTTTGCCTATAGTTTCATACGTATATCATTTGATTCAAGTGTTACGACTTTTTTTGAAAATTGTCGTACGGTGTTATAATTAATCAGTATTTTTCTTTCATAGGTGATTATTCGAAAAGTCAGTTGTTGTTCTCCTTCCTTTTCATTTCACAGCTTCAAAAAAGATTTATATTTTGGTCTTTCTAGGACAAAATTATTGAGATTGAACCAAGACACCAACATTAAAACGTTAACAATTGTTTACAACTCCACGAAGAATTAATGTTGATGTTCTTATCAGCGATGTAGCCTGTAGTTAGATATTTCCAACAATATCTGATCGAAACATCAGAAGATCTAAAACTTTAGGAGATTTAACTTTCCAAGTATACGCTTATAGCTGTAGATCGATTGAAATTGCAAATGGGGAAAATCGGTCCAGAGGTAAACATTTTTCTCTAACAAAGATAGAAAATGCACCAATTATCTCTAAAAGTTCGAGTTTTTAACCACATTTTTTAGGATTTTTGCTTTGATTTACCTGATATTTGACAAATTTAATCCTTTAATGTCGTTAACGCGCAGCATAAAAGGGATAGAAATGGTATCAAACAACCACTAGAACCATGAAATTAAAAATGTACTTCCCACTAAACAATTGAAATGAAGGAATTTTTAGAAATTCGTAGAGGTAAATGGTGGTACTTATACAAATTTTATAGAAATGGTACCAAAGCTGATGGTGGAACAACGATATTCAGTGTGCATCAGAGAAGCATGCACTCAGAAAAAAATAGCGTTCCTAAATTTGAGTAAAATCCATACTCCAATTTAGTTCAACAATTTCCACTTTAGCTAAAATGTCCGTAAAAAAAGGAAAATTAACCACGTATGAGTAAAGTTTCCTTATTTCAAAGTCATAGTAAATTGTGCATTTGCTAGAAATAGGGTAGTAAATTTACTTAATTAGATCTAAATAAAAAATAATAAAAAAAGTGTCCAAGGTTTTAAGTAAGAAAAATATTAAGAATTTTCTTGTATGGAAAAACTTCCATTTAGGAAATTTTTACTAAAAATGTGTTATTTTTCCTAAAAAAAATTTTCTTAAGATTAATTTTATGCGGAGTTCTTAAAACATTTAAGCATTAATGAACTTATAAAAAATCACTTGAAATTGTTTAAAAAATTCTTGAATATTAATCAAAGAAGCAATTCTCGTTCGTTTGCAGAGACTTATTTCTTCACTGAAAAAAAATGTTGGATACTGAAGCATACTAAAATTGAGTCTGAGAAATGTACTCAATCTAAGTATATTTGTAGTTAAAATGAGCAAATATAACACTTTTTAAATAAATTTTACTTGATCTGAGTTTGAACTTACTACATTCAAGTTAAAAATAGACTTAAATTGAGTAAAGGCATACTGAGTGCCAATTTCCTTAATTTAAGTACATTTTTACTGGAATTTAGTACACTTTTTTCTTAGTGTAAAATTCTTCAGGTATTTTTCTAAATAACCACTGCAAAGGCGCATATCTTTTCTTCACAGCAATCATGGAGTAATATCTCAACTCCTTATTGCAAGAAGCAATTCTCGTTCGTTTGCAGAGGCTTATTTCGTAAATACTTCAAGTATTATTCTAAACAACAACAATAGCGAATGCGCCTATCTTAACTTTGCAACAGTCATGGTGTAATACCTCAACTCTTTAAGGCAGAGGTATCATGAAACTTTTGAGAAAAATTCCATGTTGTAATTTTTTGTATCAGTTTTGCATACTCTGAAGCAAAATCACTTGTTTGAATTATTTTTACACCTTTTCAAGTTTATAATGAGATAGTCTAATTTATAATCAGAATAAGAAATATAGATTCACAATAGGAAAATATAAATTGAATTTGAGAAATGTAAATTCGCAAGAGGAACATGTTAATTCATAATCTGCACTGTAAATTCATAATGAGAAATGTAAGTTAATATTGTGTAATATATATTCAAATTCATAATGAGAAATGTAAGTTAATATTGAGAAATATGTATTCAAATTCATAATGAGAAAATTCAAATTATTAATGAGAAAATATAAATTCATATTCAGAAATTTTTCTCATAAATTCATAATGAGAAGTAGTAAAATTTATAATCGAAGCTTCTACGGGTATTGAACGGTAGTATGGATATTATCGCAAGCGGATGAAACAGTTGGAATGCTCGGTAGAAGAATACTGCGTTCACGAAGAATATCGGCATCTCATGAAGCTCGTGTACCAACCGTTCGTGGTCCGGTATGAATGAATTGAATTAGTATGTTCCCATTATGAATTAATAGTTCTCAATATAAACTTACAATTCTCATTATGAACTAACATTTCTTATTATCAATTAACATGTTCCTATTATAAATTTACATTACTTATTATGCATTTATATGTCCTTAAAAGAATTTACATTTCTCAATATAAATTTGTATGTTCTGAATATAATCTTGTTTAAATAATCTTAATCTCAGTTTATATAAAAATTTACTTGTTTTGAGGAAAAAATCAGCAGCAAAATTGTCCTCAGTTCAAATAAATATTTACTTAATTCTAACTGGTTTGGGTACAAATTTACTTACTTTTAGAAAATTTTACTTAAATTTAGTAAACATTATTAAACATATTATACATATATATATAATTTTGACTTTTTCTGCTCTAGAAACTATATATTCTATCAGATTGTTTTCAAATTTGGCAAAACATCATATATTTAAACCGGCTTGAATTTTCTTCCCCAGAAACCACGAATTTTCACCGAATTTCTTCAAATTGAGCATAACATGTTATACTTGAACTGGAAGAACTTATTGTGAAAGTGGGTCACTTCATTCGATTTTTGGATATAGCCCCGATACAAATATTCTTCTCGATTTGACAAATTGGGTCAGGTCATATTAACCTATGATTAGGAAACATACAAAAATCCCTCCCGTTTTCATTTTTTTAACGAATTGAATTGTATTTGGATAGAAAAAGGAGTGTATTACATAGTTGGCTCCGCCCTACTTTAGCCTTTCCGAAACTGTATCTTTGGATGAAAACTTATTTGGTATTGTTTTGTGTGCTAACTTAATTTAAATTTCCGACAGTCATATACTTCGCTTCTTTTCATAATTTTGTGTGTGTGGTCCACAAAATAGGCGTTAGTTTAATTGTGCACAAACATACAATATTTGGCCATTATTTTCGTTTTTTGTTTTTTGAACAACCGATTGTTGGTTTAATATTTTGCTTGGTGCTTTTTTCAACATTATAACAATGCGAGAAAACACAGCAACAAAAAATAAATTGTTTAAAACAATAATTAACACGCACGTTGTTGCTGTTGCTGACCCCTTTTCAAACATACAAACAGACGTTTCATATCGTTCCATTGAACAGTTGTTTCGTTTCGTTTTTTGCGCCGCTTTATAGGCCGACATTGTGCTGGCCTGCGTTCAGTTTCCTCTGCGGGTCCCAAATAAAGCGTACGAAGTAAAAGGAAATACTTGGTCACGCCTCTGATGTGGTAATGAAACATAATATGTACAGCAGCAGCATACGTTGTACATAAAACTACATACAGATTTTTGTCGGGTTTTCGGTGATTTTCAAATAAAACCCCCCCGAAAACAAAACACAAAAAATAGTATTGCAAATCATCATCTTACATATTTTTTTGTTCGGTGGGGTTATTTTTATGGTATATTTATTATTATAATTATTATATGGACTGAAGCTTTCTGGTCCGCCGAAGATAAAAAGAAAAACATTTATCAAAATCAAAAAAAAAAACGAAAAACGTTTAATGATCTACATTCGAGAAATAATAAATCATATTTCATTTATGCAAACTAACACGAAGTTTAGATTGAAATTTCAGGAAAAATATGTTAAGTGGGGAAGAGTTTTTTTTGGAAGGCTTAAGAAACAGAACATAATTGGTCATAACAACTTTGGGAATATTCTTGTGTAGTAAAACATTTTTTACTGTTCTATTTTTTGTGGGTATTTATTTTCTTTGTTTTTTTCTTTCCCAATAAACTATGCGACTCCGAATATTTTACACCTTGATTGCACTATATACTTTGTGAAATCTATTAAATCTTAATAGAGAGAGGCAAACATTTTCTCCTCACTAGGAAATATATTTTTAGAAGTACCAAATTGTCCGTAATTACGGGTAATTCAATATTGTGATTCAAAATAGAAAGAAAGAAATGTGAGGTGAAATTCATAGAACTCCAATTGAAATTCAAAAATGTATGTATGTTTAAATTCCCACTTATTGCGGAGGGGAAAAAATGTCCCTAACAAGTACAAAAATCTATTGAAAAGCAAAAGTAAAGGGCAATTTTTTGTTTATAGGCCTGCTAGTATTACACTCCTAATTCAAATAATGGACCAAAATGCTATACGAAAGGCAGATATCATTATAGAATTTTTGAAAAATATTAACCTAGTAATGCAGTTCTATAGAGCAAAATGTTTGAATAACACGTTGAGGCAAAGTACTGACGAATTTAGTAAATAATTTTCATCTATTCTCTATAAGATTTGGGACAAAAGTTAGAAATTGAGTGTGTTAGTCAAAGTACCGATCAATTAATTATTTCCAAATATTTGTATACCCTTCACCTCCAGGATGGGGGTATATTCACTTTGTCATTCCGTTTGTAACACCTTGAAATATTCATCGGAGACCTCATAAAGTATATATATTCTGGGTCTTGGTGAAATTCTAAGACGATTTAGCCATGTCCGTCTGTCTGTCTGTTGAAAGCACGATAGCGGCCGAACGAAATAAGTTAGGAGGTTCAAATTTTCCTTAAATGTGTCTTATGGTTGTAGATCGGTTGGGATTGAAAGTGGACGAAATCGGCCCAGAGGAAAAATTTGTCCCTCACAAGGACTGAAAATACCCCTAATATTTAGAGTATTTCAGCATGTTTTATGAACATATTAGCTTGTATTTACTTGATATTTGCAATGCGCATTCCCTTTATAGCATAAAAGGGCACCATAGAATGATTTTTATTTGTAGGGGGCGAAATGGGACAAAAAGGGATAAAAATGGTACCTATCAAACGACAACAGATAGAAACACGAAATTTGGCGTGTACATTCCTCTAATATAGTAGATACATAATATAAAAGTATTTTTTCCAAATTCGTACTTTTAATGGGCTAAATGGGGATAGTGGGATAAAAATAGTACCAACCTAACGGCTGCACCTAGAATAATGAAATTCGATATATACATTCCTCTGATTGCGTAGACACGTAAAATAAAAGAACTTTCCAAAATTCGTACTGTTTGGGGTTCAAATGGAAAAAGGGGATAAAAATAGTACCTACCAAATGACTGCAGCTAGAATCATGAAATTCGGAGTATACATTCCTCTGACTGCGTAGACACGAAAAATAAAACGTGGAATTCGGTGTATACATTCCTCTGACTGCATACCCACGTAAAATATTTTTTTTTTTCAAATCCGTACTTTATTTTGTTGCTTTTACGACAAAAAATGGTAGAATCATGAAGTTGTCTTATACTACGTACGTGAGAGATAAGGTATTTTCAAAATTTATACTTTTGAAATAAAAATAGGATGGAAATACAACCAACCTAACGACTGTAGCTGAAAATACACCCTCTATCCCCCAATATTTAGGGTATTTATGATTGCTCCCTTATATTTACTTTATGAATTGAAGTATTATATCCATTATATATATAGTATACAAATATTGGTAGCCTTGGCTTTTTAATTAAATTTCTTATTTTCATACAATTAAAATTTGTTGCGGACATTCCTCTTGTAGCTTGGAAGCACCACAAAGAAAATAAAAGTTGTAGCGGGCGAAATGGGACAAAAATGGATAAAATATGGTACCAATGATACGACAACAGCTAGAATCATGAAATTCGGTGTGTATATCCCTCTAATTGCCAAAACACGTAAAATAGAGGGATTTTTCGAAATTCGTACTTATAAGGGATATAATTGAAAAATAGGGATCAAAATGGGACCTACCGAACCGCTGAAGTTGAAATCATGAAATTCGGTGTGCACATTCTGACTATGAAGACTCGAAAAGGGGTCTTTTCGAAATTTGTATATCTTTAAAATTTATACTTTTCTTATCACTTTGACTGTATCTGAAAATGCTTCTTACTAATGGCGACTGACAATCGCCTAATATTTAGGCATGTTCACATTCACAATTTCAGCATTTTATTTATATATAATAGTCGATTTTAAACAGTGCGCATAAGTATACATTATAGTTTGAAATAGTAAACAAATAGAATAATGTGCATAAAAATATCACAATTTTCGTAATATGGTACTGTGCTTCTATGTAAAGTCGACATCCTTTAATCTGCTGGTAATACTGTGGAATTCACTCCATGGTGGAGGGTATATAAGATTCGGCCCGGTCGAACTTAACGCCTTCTTACTTGTTATTATTTCCAAACGTAAATCTCAACAATTTCGAAATTATTTTGTAAATTCAAGTGTCATTCAATATTAAAATTTGGATATGAATATTGTCGATGAGCTCTGGTGTAGAAGATGAAGAAAATGGAGTAGTGTGTCCAGCAGAACAGAAAAATTTCGAAGAATGTTAAGAAAAATAATTTTTTGAAAACAAAATGAAATTAAAGGATAACTGAAGGGACAAGGTTGAAATAAGGATCATACAGAACTGTTTTTTTAATTGATGAAAATAACATCAAAATTAACAATTTTTAATTGCACGTTAATATTGACCACATTGTTTATTTTTAATATACTTTTTAATTTAGAAACAAAATCCAATGTTTTTCAAACAAACAAAATCAATGTTTTTCATTGGATTTTGTTTCAATTTGAACAATTTTTTTCTACTCGACCTGAAGGATTTATTTAATTTTTATTTGTGAATGAATTCACTTGATTCTTCTAACAAAAATCGTATGAGTCATTCGCATAGTCGAAAGCCAATTATTTTCGACTGATATTCCAAAAGTTAGTTCCGGTTCGAGTGTTTCCTCGAACAACCGCCTTCAGTAGACTTGAAGGCACCGTTATCTTGTTCAAAACGGTGCATTAAGGCACTACTTAACGATCCCGTGATAGCGAACACTTAAACTAAGACTTGAAGACCACATTATAGGTAGTGAGTAGTAGGTTTGGTAATTTTGCAATGTCCATATGGAATTTTATTAAGCTTCATGAGGAACAAGTATTTATAAGATTTTTTTAATTTTTAATGCTTAGATACCTATCGAGCTTTGGAAATTGTATGGCCATATGAAGGCGTTGTAGCCAATGAGGAAAATATTTTTTTAAAGAATTTTGAAGAATTTACAAAAATATGATTATTTATATATTTTTTCAGTAAATAGCTACTTCAAATGATAGCAGATAGATACTTCAAATGCTCTGAATATTTCAGAGCGGGATTTTCAGTAGTTCCTGAGATATCAGTAGTAAGTACTGATGTCAATATATAAAACGTTTTGAATATTCCATGATTTTTGTCGATATCTTAAAAATTACTAGTTATCCCACTCTAAAATTTCCAGAGTGTGTACTTTAGAAATGTAGCTATTTCTACCGAAAATTAAAAAATTAATATAAATTCTTTCAAAAAGTAAATTTCAATGCCCACATTTTTAAAATTGCAACGCCTAACACTCTATACTGAATCTGGACGATTTGCTCCACCCCACAAAATAATGAAATACGTATATGGACAATGTGTACATATTTTCATTACCAAAAAAATTTCCTTCGGAAGAAGAAATATCTTCATCGATATAGTTTATAGTTTTCAGTATTAAAACTCTTATAACATAATAAATTGGAATACCCAACATGCTCAGTAATTTTCATCAAAATTGTAAGACCTTCGGATTTCTTGTTGATATAACGTAGAATTCCCCTTTATAGAATTTGCGAATCCGAAAACATACAGATCTTACGTCTTGCCACTAATGCCGATAATAATTAATTTTTCAAGAAAATCCATGGATAAATATTGAAGTCTATTATTAGACTATTATGTTAGACTATCCTGCCAATAATAATGCCTGCCTAATGAAATTTCTGATATTTTATATCATTGGTGTGCTGCTAAAAGATCTCTAGTCCACTTTTTTGTGAAATGGATTTAATGATGCAAAAGTGCTCCAAAAGTCATAGTCAATGTCCTGTACAAAATCCCATCTCTATTTAAAGTAGTTTTGTGGTTATTGTTTTAAAAACATTCAATTATTTACCCAACTGTGTGACTTTAATCATTTAATAACTCAGAAACACAATTATATGACTTTAGATCTTTTTGCAGGATATAATGTTATCCGTAACATTGTGTCTACGTATTGTACATAGATATATAACCAAATCATAAATTATGAGTTTAAATACTATTCCGATTAAAAAAACTTAAAATTATCGATAAGTGGACATTTTTTCACGTATCGGTCTTGCTTGGTTAATTATATTTAAGGATAAATATATAATAGAATTGGCAAAGTGAGATTTTTAGTGTTTCGACTTAGTTCGGTGGAATATTTTGTTTATCAGCGCTTCTCATTTGTCATATGTGACCGCTGGTACTAATATGAACCCTGATTTAAGTCAAAGACATACATTCGTTGCGAATGTTCTGACGAGATGGGGTAGCGCCCATCGAAACTGCGCAGTCAACTTTTAGCTGCAACAATAAAGGTCTCATTTTGCCTTTTTGCTAATTTTGGGTTCTGTTGAAGACTTCAGCACAACCTTTTGTCTTGAACCAAAATAAATGACAACACATTTAAGGATAATTTTAGGATTTTGTAGTTTTAGGACATTAATGGTGGCTCATATCTTAATTTTTGTTATAACGAAACTACCAATTCGCCCTATTTGTACAACCAAACCTGAGGAATATCAAATTCAGGACAAATCTACTAATCTTTTCAGTATTTTTATTAACAGCAAACCATTTAATAGTGCGTATGGTTGAAACACAACTGCAAACAGTTTGTTGGTATAACAAAAAGTTTGCTGTAATAGCAAAAAAGTTAGCTGTTAATAACAGATTAAGTTTTAAGTATACATTAGTGTTGTTTTTCTTTAAGTCGGGATAACAAGCTGCGATAACAAAAACTTTAATAAAAAATTAATTTTTCGTTCATAAAAAAATTATATTATTATATGTATCAAAAGAAATTTTCAAAAAAATATTTTGTGTTGACTTTATTGGACTTAGCCTCGATATCCATCATTTTGACTTCCACTGGATAATTATCCAGGCTAAGTCAAACATTTTTAACACAAAATTATTTTTTCAAAATTTGTTTTCACACACACATTGATATTGCTTTTGGCGACAAATTTAAAAAAGAATTTTTTATTTTGAGTGAAATTTTAACATTTTATTTAGATTTTTGTTATCGCAGCTTAGTTATCCAGTCTTAAAGAAAAACAGCCATATTGTTTATATACAAGTTATTATTTTTCAAGATTTTTCCAGTTCGAATTAAAAATTGAATTTGTCCTTGAAATAACTAGCTATAATTGACTTGGACCTAAAATTAGAATATAATTTGTATTGTAATTCACAATAAATAAATAAAATAAAAAAATTAACAAAAATATGACTTTAACACATCGTTTATAAAAACTTAAAATACCTAACTCGAAGAATTTAATTTACCATCCTCAATTTATTATCCTTGAGCAACATTAAGGCATTGTTTATGTTTAGTTTCCGTTTAGGACAATATTGTTATCACCTGCCTTGTAGAACTTGTTTGTTATTGATATTATCAATAATTTTGTATTATCGATACCACCTTTTATACATGTTTAATACAATGTTTTTTTGCCTTTTAAAAACAATGACCCCGAATGAAATTTCACCCACGTTTCATTCTGTCAGTTTTTATTTCAGGATATTTGATAAATAAGTATCCCTCAAATTAGCATACCACATACACCGGTAAAGATACAAATGTGTTCTCTCCTTCAATTATCACAAGTACACCCAGACTTCAGCAGTTCGCATTTTTTTCTTTTTATTTTTTTGGTTGTTTGTTGTTCATATAATTTGTTTAACTGACTGTCAATTAATACTTTCGAATACATTAATTTCGTTTCTCAGGTGTATTCGACGTATGTACGTTTGTTTTCAGGGGGTTGGTTCTTTTAACGAAATGCTTATTTGTTTGTTTGTTTTCCTTACACAAATTATGCAAAATACACACAATTTCTGTTTGTTTCAGACCATGCTAATTAGTTAGTATCCCGCACGACCACGAGTACTACACACATGTACCTACATATGTACATACGTACGTTCTATTTATGCGTAAACATTCCTCACTCATTCATTCATTCGTGCCACACGAAAAAGAAATACCCCCATTTTCCAGACGAATTTTGTTTCTTTTGTCTGGCGTGTTGCTTGGTTGGTTGGTTTGGGTTGTCATTCATTGATTTGCATAAACACTCGCATATGGTGTAATTTACATAAATTTTCGTTTCGTTTTCATTTTAATTTTCATTTGTTATGTTCGTAGTTTTTTTCGGGAAGCTTTTCACTTTTGTTTTGGTTTTGTTCTAATTTTTTTATATTTACCATGTTGTTTTGCTCACCATCCATAGTGGCAATTTGTTGGCATTCTATTATGATAATTGTATGAAAACTATAGTAATTTACCATAATGGACATTAAAATCGCCTATTATTTGTAAAATATGAAAATGAAATGGATTATTATGGAATGGAATGTGAAAATATAACGTGTCGAGTATAATAAAAATCGAAATAAGTGAAGGAGACATGTATTAATATTGTGAAATATAACTGTAATAATTACAAATTCGTGTGGCGCTATTTATGGTCCATTATTCATGTAATGGAAGTGCCTAAAAAGGTTCACTTGTATAGTGGATTTGGCCTAGAAAAGGATTTTCATGAGAAAACGTATTCATATACTTAAAATAATCAGTAAGTTAGAAGTTTGACGAAATAGGAAACAAGAAAACAATTTTGAGGGAAATATCATTCATTCAAATAGCTAAGAAGTTTGTTGATACAATTTTGCTGAAAAAGCTATCATTTTTTCTGAAAGAGCAAACAAGTTAGCTGAAATAGCAAACAAGTTAGCTGAAATAGCAAACAAGTTTGCAGAAATAGCAAACAAGTTAGCTGAAATTGCAAACAAGTTAGCTGAAATAGCAAACAAGTTAGCTGAAATAGCAAACAAGTTAGCTGAAAGAGCAAACAACTTTGCTGAAAAAGCAATAACTTTGCTGAAATAGCAAACAAGGTTGCTGAAATAGTAAACCTGGACCAGTTTAGAAAATGAAAAGATATATATTTTAATTTCTGGCTTTATGGGCCTTTCTCGATCCACAAAACGACACTTTAAAAATATGTTTTTTAATTTATAATTTTTACATTTATCAATAGATATTTTTTCAAATAAGCATTGTCTTCTGCTTTAAGAATCTACCTTTTAAAAAATGGGGAACATTTTTGTGATATTTTTTATGGGCTTTTTCTTTTTTTTTTTTCAAAAATATTTTTCATTTATTTTTTGCAACTGTTCCTAAACCACTGTTTCTACGTGGAGATACTGTTCCGAAGATTTGCAAACCCCTACCTCAGCCATCTGTTTGATGTATAACCGGACGTGATCGGGTTTATACTGTCAAAATTTTAGTATAAATACTAAAAGTACCTTCGACGAAAATTGGAATTTTAGTAAAAAAAATAGGCATACTTTTTTAGTAACTTGTTCGCACTTAGAAGGCCACAATACATTAGACAAATTTCTACTCGGCCAGTCAACAAGATATTTGTTGCATATTATTCTGTTACTAATTTGCAAAGTGGGTTCCGGCTAATTAACCAAAAATTAAAAAATTCATGATTTTGTAAAAAATGAGTTTAGAAAGTGGTTTATAACTTCTACAATTATCCAAATAAATTCTACATTTAGGCATTGTTTAATTCGCTAGGATGTTTTATATATTTTTTATGGAATTTTATATATGGAATTTTTCAAATCAGTAAAAAATGAGTTTTTCGAAAAAAAAAAGATTTTTTTTCTAATTTTTGACTGTTCCTAAACGACTCTCTCTATGTGAAAGTGAAATTCACAACATTTGTAGCCATTATAAAGGGTGATTTTTTAAGAGCTTGATAACTTTTTTTTAAAAAAAACGCATAAAATTTGCAAAATCTCATCGGTTCTTTATTTGAAACGTTAGATTGGTCCATGACATTTACTTTTTGAAGATAATTTCATTTAAATGTTGACCGCGGCTGCGTCTTAGGTGGTCCATTCGGAAAGTCCAATTTTGGGCAACTTTTTCGAGCATTTCGGCCGGAATAGCCCGAATTTCTTCGGAAATGTTGTCTTCCAAAGCTGGAATAGTTGCTGGTTTATTTCTGTAGACTTTAGACTTGACGTAGCCCCACAAAAAATAGTCTAAAGGCGTCAAATCGCATGATCTTGGTGGCCAACTTACCGGTCCATTTCTTGAGATGAATTGTTCTCCGAAGTTTTCCCTCAAAATGGCCATAGAATCGCGAGCTGTGTGGCATGTAGCGCCATCTTGTTGAAACCACATGTCAACCAAGTTCAGTTCTTCCATTTTTGGCAACAAAAAGTTTGTTAGCATCGAACGATAGCGATCGCCATTCACCGTAACGTTGCGTCCAACAGCATCTTTGAAAAAATACGGTCCAATGATTCCACCAGCGTACAAACCACACCAAACAGTGCGTTTTTCGGGATGCATGGGCAGTTCTTGAACGGCTTCTGGTTGCTCTTCACTCCAAATGCGGCAATTTTGTTTATTTACGTAGCCATTCAACCAGAAATGAGCCTCATCGCTGAACAAAATTTGTCGATAAAAAATTTCGAACCGAACACTGATTTTGGTAATAAAATTCAATGATTTGCAAGCGTTGCTCGTTAGTAAGTCTATTCATGATGAAATGTCAAAGCATACTGAGCATCTTTCTCTTTGACACCATGTCTGAAATCCCACGTGATCTGTCAAATACTAATGCATGAAAATCCTAACCTCAAAAAAATCACTCTTTAATTACCTTTAATTGAACATATAAGCCGGTGTGATCACACCTATGTTTCCAAAATCAGAGTACAAATATTAAAGGTACTTTTGGCGAAAATTCGAATTTTAGTCAACATTTTTTATGTCGATTTTATGAATCAGAAGGCACACCTTAAATAGTTGTTTATGTCTCGGACACAAAATTATTATTATTTCTTAGTGTTATACGTGTTATACGTAGAGTAAAGAAAATATTTGTCTATGGCTATCGCTGATTTAAGTTGTTGAGTTTTTTACTCAATAGCTAAATAAATCACACAGAATAATTGTGGATCACTACATCCTCTTGAATTTTGTAAATAGAAAATAGCTACAAACATTTTTTGCGCTGTGTTTGTCAAAGCTGCAAAAAGTTTGTCGTTATTACAAAGAAATTGCTGTAATGGTAAAAAGTCTGCTGATAGCTGTTAATATCGGACTTTTGTTTCTAAATGTGTACATTGCATTCACACTTTGTGGGAGGACACCTAATTCCCTACGCATGCTTATTTTCCAGGCAGTACTCCACAGATGTGGAGTAGGTACTCTAGAGATCGATCTTAATCCGAGCTCTGTGCCCTTGTATTGTTATCGTTATCTTATGTTTCCAGTGAAACGATACTATTACAGACACCATAAAAGCTTCCGTCAATTCAAATGCAAATAACAATTGAAATAAAATTAAACAATGGGAAACAGACACAAAGACCCAGGGACGGACAGAAAGACTGACTGACAGACAGCAAGGCAGCCAGGCCGGCTGTCTCTGGACTGTGGGACACACTGAAGCGTGTTGTAAGAAAGCGCGTTAACACATATCATTGTATTCTCAATTATATTTATTTAATTTTTATTTCCAGAGTTTTTTTTCGTTCAATTTTTTATTTTGGTCATATCGTAGTCGACACGAAATAGTTTTACATTTTTATTTGCGTAGAATTTCAAGTGTGTGTAAACATAACCTTGGTGATCGGGCGTCATGCAATGTTCATGTTGTTGCTGTTGATGTTGATGTGTGTGACGATGATGACGATTATGGCGATGATCATGTCGCTGATGATGATTATCACAACGACGACGACGGATGTACTTGAACCACACGAATTTCGAATTTTGAATGTTTTATTGTAATTTTATATGTTCCACTACTGCAATGTAATTGATCGTGTGTTGTGAACTTCACGGCATCAACAGCGAAAACAATGTTTAAGACATTTAAACAATTTAGTCATTTGTTAAAGCCCCAACTGAAACCTCTTTGTACGCATTTTTTGGCTATGAGACGAGACGGCATACTGTGACTCAGGGCTGTGAAATTTTGACACCCAAGACAATTGGGCATTAAGAAAATTACTTAACAAGTTGTCGTGCAGTTGCCTTTGATGTTCGTCGGGCTTCCGCTGTTTGGGTCATGGCTGCAGGGTCACAAAAATAAATGAATTTGAGGAAATTTTTTGAAAAGAAATATTTCGTGAAATAACCTCGGAAATGCACAAGGCAGCAGTAGAAGAGGAGGAAGGCAATCATCATAATAATTAGAGAGTTCGATGGTGGTGGCAGATGTTTATAATTTGGCTAGAGAAGAAACAGAAACACAGCGCATTCCAAACTACCTTTGTTTAGATGATTATTATTCATCAGAAATCTTAAGCACAGTGGGCGAACCAGTTAGTTTTTTGGCGGACTTATTTAAAGAAGGGTTGGTTTTATTTATTTTATTTAGTTACTATGTCTTATGACCCTATGCTTCTCAATGGAACGACGGGAATAAATATATATGTCTAAAAATATGATTATCGCAACACACACAAACAATTAGACAAAAGAAATTTATTTGCGGAACGTGTTTGTCACAAACGATTTATATTTATCCTAAAAAGCTGTGAAAAGTTTATGACAGGCAAACCATTGTCATGAGTATGTCAACATATAAAATACAAAAACAAAATAAATCTTTATAAAATAAGTACTATATTTTTGGTATCCCTGTTACCAACTAAAGGCATATACACCTTTTGGAATAAATCATGCAACTACAGGGAACAAGCGAATTTCTAGAAATTATTTTGAGAATATCTTATATAAAACTGACAACAAGTTATGTTCCACCAACTCTCTGTCAAATTTTCAATAAATGTTTTAAGGCAATATGTGTTCTCAAACGTCTTTCGTTTGCCATAAATATAAATTATGAAAATTTTGTAATAACAGAAAGTTCATACACAGCAATAGAAACTACGTTTACGATAAACGTTGTCACTCGCGGCAAATGTTACAACTATTGCAGTTGAACGTTTGAGATAAATAAACTATATTTGCGATAAACCACCTTCAAATGTGTAGTAACTGGGGACGATTAAAGAACACACTGGGGATGACTAAGGCATGGACTGACTAAGGTGGCGAATAAAGCACGCAGTGTGGACGGTTAAAGCACGTACTGGGGACGATAAAAGCACGGACTGCGGACGATTAAAAAATTCTAAGATACATATTTCCATTGTTCAAGGTTTAAATACAAAAATTGTCAAAGTCTTTTTACAAATGAGCATGATCGACAAACACTTTTCCGTTTCATGGACAAAAATCAGAAAACTGACTTACTGTGAATTTTTTGATACTGTTTTAATAAGAAAACTAAGAAAAATTCGCTAAGATTTGTTCATAGAAATGATTTTTTGGGCTTTTTGATTTTATATTTTCGTTCGTGAGTAGTTGAAGGCAAATATTGTTCAAAAATACATTTTAGAAGGAATTTATTATTTATTTATAGAATAGTGGTTCGAATTTAAATTTTTTCTTTAAAATATTATTTTTAATTTATTTTTATATAATTAAAATGTAAAGATGCATGTTAGAAAAAATAGCACACTGACAAATTTAAGACTAATTCGCAATAATTTTTTCCTGAAAGTATTTAAATTAAATTAAAAAATTTATACTTTCGTTCGTGAGTAGCTTGTTAAAGGCAAATTTTGTTCAAAACTACTTTTTGGACACATTTTCTGAATTGCTGAGAAGTGGTACGCATTTAGATTTTTTCTTAATCTTAAGAATATTATTTTAAATTAATTTTTATTAATTTAAAGTGTGAAGATTAATATTTTAATTTATTTAATTAAAATTTTCCAATGTTTGATGACCAAAGAAAACAAGATTATAAAATTATAATATTATAAAATTCGTTGAAACTTTTTCTTCATAACAATTTAGTTTGGAATTTAATATATTAGAAAAAAAGCAAAATCTCTTCGAATTTATTTTTTGGTACCATTTTAAAGCTGATAGTCCAACTATAAAACTTAGCAAATATTTTTCATAGAAATATTTTTGGGCTCCAGAGGATGGGCGATTTGTATGTAAAATAAATTTATATTGATTTTGTAGTTTCGTTCGTGGGCAGTTGAAGAAAAATATTGTTCAAAAATATATTTTTTAACGGAATTGAATATTCTTGTATTTCCTGAATAGCTGAGGAGTGGTACGAATTTTTATTTTTTCTATATCTTAAAAATACTATTTTTAATTAATTTTTATATATTTTAAATGTGAATATGAATATTTTTGAAAAATTCCCAATTTTTGATGGTCAAAGACAACAGCAACATACAATTCGGTGAAATTTTGGCTTCATAATAATTTAGTTTGGAGTTTAATCTATTAAAAAAGCTAAATCTCTTGGAATTTATTTTATTGATAACATTTTAAAGCTGATGTCCAACTAAGAAAAATTCGTACTTTGTACTTTCTTGAGCCATTGAAGGAAATTATAGTTCAAAAAAACATTTTGCGACGGAATTGAGTACTCTTGTATTTTTTGAATATATAATTTGAATATATATATTTAAAATGTATATTAATAAGAATATTTGAAAATTTTCCAATTTTTTGTTTTTAGGTAACAGTCCAACTAAGAGGCTCCAAAGAGTGTACGATTTGTATGTAAACCAGTATTTTGTATTTTTGATAGTTTTAAAAAAAGTAACATACAGACACACATTGATTTATATATATAGATACATCGATTTTGTAGTTACGTTCGTGAGTAGTTGAAGGCAAATATTGTTCAAAAATAAATTTTTAGACGGAATTGAAAATTCTTGTATTTTCTGAATTGCTAAGGAGTTGCACGAATTTTGATTTTTTCTAAATGTTGAAGACATTATTTTTAATTAATTTTTGTATATTTTGAATGTAAGGATGAATAATTGAAAAATTCCCAACTTTTGATGGTCAAAGAAAACAACATCATAAAAATCGTTAACATTTTAGTTTCATAGAAAAACCAGTAAGGAAAGGCTAAAGTCGGGCGGGGCCGACTGTATGATACACTCCACTTTCAATGCGAATACAATTCAATTCGGTGAAAAAGTGAAAACGGGAAGGTTTTTTGTATCCTGTAAATGTATGTGTTTGACAAAAAATTTTATATCGGAAAGGACATTTGTATGAGGATATATTGAAACCTGGAACGAAATAGGTGAAATATAAAATGTATAGTTTGGCCAAAATCGGTTAAACTTATGGGAGCAACATTTGAATTTGGGCTATATTTAAATCTGAACCGATCTTACCCACTTTCACCATAGGTTTGTTTAGTTAGATTATAAGATGTTGTGCGAAATTTAAAGAAAATCGAGCACAATATGTGGCTTTTAAAGCGGCAAAAGTCATATCGGGAGCGACATTTGTATGGGGCCTATATCTAAATCTGAACCGATCTTACCCAATTTCTGCATAGTGTTTCTAGTTGGATTATAAGATGTTGTCCCAAATTTAAAGAAAATCGGGTACAATATATGGTTTTTAGAGCGCAAAATTCAAATCGGGAGCGACATTTGTATGGGGCCTATATCTAAATCTGAACCGATCTAGCCCGCTTTAGCCACAGGTGTTTCTAGTTAGATTATAAGATGTTGTGCCAAATTTAAAGAAAATCGATTAGAATATGTGGCATTTAAAGCGGAAAAAGTCAAATCGGGAGCGACATTTATATGGGTATATCTAAATCTGAACCGATCTTACCCAATTTCTGCATTGGTGTTTCTAGTAAGATTATAAGATGTTGTGCCAAATTTAAAGAAAATCGAGTACAATATGTGGTTTCTACAGAGGAAAATGTCAAATCGGGAACGACATTTGTATGGGGGCTATATCTAAATCTGAACCGATTTGACCTATTTTCACCATAGATGTTCTTAGTTTAAATATAAGATGTTTTGCCAAATCTGAAGACAATCTGATACAATATGTGGTTTCTAGAGCGGAAAAAGTCAAATCGGGAGCGAAATTTGTATGGGAGCTATATATAAATCTGAACCGATCTGACCGATATTCACCATGGGTGTTTCTAGTGGAAATATAAGATGTTTTACCAAATCTGAAGACAATCTGATACATTATGTGGTCTCTAGAGCGGAAAAAGTCAAATCGGGAGAGAAATTTGTATGGGAGCTATATATAAATCTGAACCGATCTAACACATTTTTACCACAGGTGTTTCTAGTTACAATATAAGATGTTTTGCCAATTTAAAGAAAATCTGTTTTAATATGTGGTATCTAGAGTGAAAAGTGTCAAATCGGGAGTGAAATTCGTATGGGGGCTATATCTAAATCTGAACCGATTTTCTTCAAATTAAATAGTGTTCGTCCTTATGCCGAAAAACATCGTTGTGCAAAGTTTCATTTGGTTCTGTCTACAATTGCGACCTGTATCGTGATTACAAGAATAGATGGACGGACAGACGGACATTGCTAAATCGACTCAGAAAGTGATTCTAAGACGATCGGTATAATTAACAATGGGTCTATCTCGTTTCCTTTTGGGTGCAACAAACAAATGCACAAAGACATAATACTCTCGTGGAGTGTATAAAAAGGCTAAATATATTAATTTTTTGATACAGTTTAAAGGTAACAGTCCAACTAAGAGGCTCCAAAGAGTGTACGATTTGTATGTAAACCTGTATTTTGTATTTTTGATAGTTTTAAAAAAATGTTTGTGTTGGCGGTACAACGCACCTTTACTGTTCAAAATAAATTTTTAGAGGGAATTGAAAATTCTTGTATTTTCCGAATTGCTGAGGAGTTGTACGAATTTTATTTTTTTTAATCTTGAAGACATTATTTTTAATTAATTTTTGTATATTTTGAATGTAAGGATGAATAATTGAAAAATTCCAAACTTTTGATGGCCAAAGAAAACAACATCATAAAAATCGTTAAAATTTTAGTTTCATAGAAAAAATAAAAATCTTTTCCGATTTTTTTTTATTTTAATTTTTAAGTGTCCGAAACTAAATTGTTTAAGAAAATACGAATTAGTTTTTTTAAATATTTCCTGCTAAAAATATTTCCAACTACTATTTTTTAGTGAAGTTTTCTGAAAGCAGACGTAGTTGATGTGCATTGATGCAGCAACAAAACCAAAATGGTTTACATGAAAACCATAAATGCTACATAAAACCCGATAATATTTTTGAATACAATTAATTGTTTTCTGACAACTCCTTCTATTTCTAGTGCCCTCTTAAGGGTTAACAGACTCAAACTTCTCCCTAACATTATCTTTCCACCCAAATTCCTGCAACAAAAAGTCCAAAAATATCTTCACACAAAACTTGATTGCAATAGCATTTTTGTCATACCGTCAGGTTTGCACCGAGACACCACCGTTGAATCATAAATAAAAAATCTGTTTCTTATCGAAATGGTTTTTGTTTGATTTCTAGCGAAAGCAAACAAAAAACTGCAATTCAATCATGCGTACTCTATAAAATGTGCAAAACGTACGGAATTCAATTCAATAATGGGAGCAAATATTTGAACACTTCACAGGCCATCAAAAAGATAAACAGCAACAACAACAACAGTAACAACAACAGCACGGCAGAATCCAATCCAAACAATCGAAAATGGAATGGAAAAAAACAACAAAAAATTGATAACGAAAAGTTATTTTTGTTCTGGCATAAATCACATCCGCAGTACTTCAGGTAAAGCGACCAAATAACAACTCTCCGAAAGCCACACATCATCACATCAAGCCCTCAAACAGAAGGAAACCGAGCAACCAACCAACCAAAGCATCTAGCTCGCCGAAACAACCAAAAGAAGAAATAACAGCTACAGAGCAAAGTTGTTGGGGATTTCTTTAACCACAAAAATACACTAAAGGGTTCATTAACATTAGGCCAGGCCAACAACAGCGTATTCATAGCCGTTAATATTCATATGAGCGTTTGCGGCTCGGCTCACTCACTCTCATTTGAGAATGCCTGGGTTTTGGAATTATGCTGTGACTTATGTTGTGGTTTTGCTGTCTTACTTTTTTCTCAAACTTAACTTAAGTTTTTGGCCATAAAGTGGTGGAAAAGAAATCTTTCCTTGTTGCTTTTTTGTTTTATTATCTCTTTTTGCAAAGAGATGTGGAATATTCGAAAAACCAAACAAGCAAACATAAAATACATTAACTTTATTTACTTTAGTGCGTTGATTGTCCAGATATTCTCAAGTGTGGCTAAGGCACACTCTACACTCGGTACACCACACGGAAGAAACATTTTTATTATACAAAATATAGATATTTATTGCAGACAAAGGAATTAAATATAAAAATTCATCATTGTAAATTAAATATGTTTGCGCATAAGTAATTAATGTTTGGAAAACATAATAATAATTTAAGTCTGTTCCAAATGCATATAATGTGATCCAAACAAGGGCGATTATTTTTTAGGGTATGAGATATTTGATCTGTGATGATGTGTTTGCCAGCTATTCCAATTTACGTGGAAGCATATTTTGTTGGCCTGCAAATATTTTTATTTTTGGAAAAATGTGTCTCAATAAATAATGAAAACAACTTCTCCCGAATATACTATATATTTAGTACAAAGAAATTAAATATAAAAGTTCTTCCACGTAAATCAAATATGTTTGCATATTTGATTTATGGAAAATGTTTGGAAAGCATTATTTCTAATAAATAATGATTGAGTCTGTCCCAAATACAAACAAATATCTTGTTGAGGCTATTATTTTTTATATGTGATATGTTTATAATGTGTTTGTCAGCTATTCAAACTTCTGTTCGTTTGCCTGAAAGTATTTTAATATTTGGAAAAAAATGTGTCTCAATATATATATTCTTACGTGCAAACATATTTTGTGTGCTTGCAATTGATTTTTTATGTTTGAATAAAAAATATGGCTCAATAAATATATTCTTCCGTGTAACATATTTTATTCGCTTCGCAAGTATTTTCACATTTGGAAAAATGTGTCTCAATAAATATGGAATACATTAGAAACCAAAGACTCTTTCCTTATATGTCTCCCGTCAATGGTCAAGGCGCTTTTATGTGATGTAGGGCTTGTCAATTTTATGTGTATGTTCTGTTTTTATAGTAAGATAACATACATTATGAAAAAACATCATATATGTACGTATATATATGATGTTTTGTATGTATGTAGGAAATAAAGATTTTTAAAAGTAAGCATCTCAAAAACATGCACACTTGAAATATTTTCGACCAAAAAATATCTGTCAAGTTCTGTATTTGATTGAATGAGAGGGTAGTTCTACAAGTTTTGTAAATAAGATTAATATTAGTTCACTAGACTGGGTCACCAAAAATTTGGATGTTTTCAATATTCTGGAATAAAATGTGGACTATTTTATAATGGTTTGCAAAATATTTCAAATTTATACAATTTAAAATTCACATATATTTAGACTTAATTTTCTTTCCGAAACATTTTTTGTTCAAATCAGTTTCAATTTTTTGTATTATAAGGACATAATTTTCTGTCTCCTAATAGGTGAGACTAAAATCGTAAAAAATTTAATGTCCGATTGAATGACTTACTGATCACTGCGCACATCAAACGGCTAGAGCTAGAATCAGGAAATTTGAGAGGAGGTGGGATAAGAAAGAATTATTCGGAATTCCTACTTTTATTAAAATGAGGTTAAACGGGATAAAATGGTACCACCGACCTAACCAAACGGTTGGTGTGTCCATGCCTAAAATTGCTTAGTAACACAAAATAAAATAATTTTTCGAAATTCGTACTTTAAATGGGGAAAAAGTGTTAATAATGGTACCAACAGCACAGCACAGTGTAGACATTTCTCTTACAGCATGGATATAATATAAGAAGGGATTTTTCAAAATTCGTACTTTTAAGGGGTAGCATAGGGTTAAATGGGATAAATTTGGTACCACCGCCCTGACCAAATGCTGGGCCTAGCATCTTGAAATTAGGTACGGACATTCCTCTTATAGCATGACGGCGATCAAAAAAATATTTTTGTAAAATTTTGGGGGAAAATTTTTTTAAAAAGGTATAAAAATGGTACCTTGAAAATCTGTCTGTACAAATAAATCTCCAAATACGTAGAAATGAAAATATTTATCGAAGTTTATATATCCAAAGGGTAAATGCTGAAGCTAGAAACATGAATTTCAGTGTGTATATTTCTCTGACTACACAGACGGGAAGCATAAACTGGTTTCTGAGCATAGCAACTGGAGAGCCAATTCACTGAAAGTAACAATTCTTGCACAAGTTGAATTTTATACGCTTTAAGACAGATATCCTTACGTAGAATACGCCAAGTTGTCGAATACGAGAACGACGACGAATTAACTCGCCATGGTCTTCTTTCTCACAGAACGCTGTTTTTCGTAATACAGATGAACAATTTGCAGACGCTGTGGTGGTGTGAGTCTTTCCATGACGAGTCTTCCCAAACGATACTGAACAAAAATGACAAAACAGTTTGATATGAGTCATGCGTGATGTGTCAAAAAAAGCCTATTGTAAATCAAACATCACGGTGAATCATCCGATGCATTTTTCTGAAATTTGAAGTTTTGCGGGGGAAGCGGGCTAAAAGCTATAAAACTGACATTACTCAATTGTCTTGTATTGGAAACGTCAAATAAGGTAAGGTAACGTTTTGCGGTGAGTTTTCGGGTGTATATATCAAGGACTTATATTCAAAAATCGCCGCAAACAAAAACTAGCTTTGCATGAGACTAGAATGTATTTACTATTACATTACATTTAACCCATTGAAAAAAATGTGTGACCATCAATGGGTTAAGAAGTTCTTAAAATTGCAATTGCCAATATATACATATATATATACCTCTCCAACAATAGATACAAAACAAAATAAAGAAAATTAAAGATATGTTTTTCAGGATATTCAAGGATTAAAATTATTTTTTATTTTTGGAGTCCTTGAACCACAAGGTCATTCAGAGTCGGAAAGAGGAGGTGTAAATCTTTCAGATGATATCAATATCATTAAAATCTGATGACGCAATTCAAAGTTATGACATCGATGAGGAAGACATCTCTTCAAAAAAACTTTAATCAACTTTGGACCACTGTAAAACTTGAACCATCCACTACTTTGAGCTACGGTAAACGGTATATTACCCGCAACCACTACACTGAAAGAGTTTTCCTTCAAAATATTTATGAAGCGATTTCATAAAAGGTTTTTCATAAATTTGGTGAATTTGTTCTTAATATGTATGAAAAATTCATAAATTCATTTCATATTTCAAAAAACAATTAGCGAAACTTAGATTCATAAGAGTAAAGAAAGATTTCATAGTATTAAAGTAACAATTCTTAAATATTGTCATAACCAATAAAATATTTTTGTGTTATGAAATGTCTTCATAAATATAATGAAGGATTTCATAGTTTTTATGAAATGTTTCATAACATACAACTACATTTTTACTGTGTGTCGGCTTTATTTGGTTAATGATAGCAATTCTCATTTGGGCATCTCCCAGTGGCCCGGACGTGACATTCACACGCCTTAAACTACGCCAAAAACAAGAAAGAAACTGAAAAAGTCGATCAGAATTTTTAGCGCTTAAAGAGTACTACATTTTAAAAATATATCGTCAGGATTTAGTACAAATTAGTACAAAATTATAAACAATTTTACATCGAAACGAATGCGGCAAAAACAGAAGTACTTTTGAAGGTCTTATAGAAATATACAAAGTTCTATTGTTCGTAGATTTCTGAAATATGAGAATTATCTCTTAAATTTTTTTAATTAGGTACAGCAGAAATGCGGACGCGACATAACGGACGGGACAAATATTTCCACTCGTAGTAAAAAAATAGTAATTTTCGTTATAATACTTCAACTTTTAATAAAAATAAAAGAGACCATGTTAACTTCAAGTTTCACAATAAAAAATTTGTCGAAATAAGAAGAAACTAAAGTTAAAAGCATTAGTGTGGTCTGATTTAATTTTTTTGGTAGACTTTTTTTGGGAGATGCCCATTTGTCCTCTGTTAACTCTGACATAAGTATTAACCCTGATTTAGGTCACTGACATACTTACTGCAAAGACTCTCGCCATGATGGTGAGTGTGTTGATTGGTTAGTCAAAAAGTCAGACTTTTTTCTTTTTTGTTTATTTTGGAACTTCAGTATAAATTATTAATATGTATGAAACTTTTGCATAAAATTAATGAAGTTTCTCCATAAAATCTATGAACATTTGCATAACTTGTATGACAAAAGTTCATCGAATGAAGAACTGCATTTCATAGTTTCTTTTCATAGATTTGTACTTCATGAAACATGTGTCATACATTTTATGAAGTGTTTCTTTGGCGACTTTTTAATGAAAATATTCACTGAGGTTAAGACAAAATCATAAATAGTATGAAGATAATTCTTTCAGTGTAGTATGTACCAAATTTCATCAAAATCGGGGAGGATGAAATGGAAGTACCCTATATACAACTGATAACATCATGTTAACGCAAGCACTCCATACAGGAGGATCACTAATGATTTGTCCCTACACAATGAAATACGTCTATGGTCAAATGTGTGCATGTGGTTCTCCTCCTTTTCTTCTTTGTAAGAAGAAATTCGATTTTATTACATTCAAAACATATAGGAAATCAATCAAATCGATCACTAATCAAACAACAAAAGATCTAATAAAAAATTGATTCTGTCGAAATTTGAACTTTTAAGTGATAAAATGGGATATAAATGGTAACAACCAAAGTGTGGCTGCTCGAATCGTGAAATTCGGTGTGTACATTTCAGTGACTAAATGGATTATTAGAAATTTGTAAATTTAATGGGGAAACAAAAAAGAAACAAAATATTATTAATGGCAAAGAATATTGCAAGTGCCGCCTTATTTGTAAAGACTATGTTCACGTCTTTGCTACTAAATTCATAATTCAAAAGTTCACATTTTTTATCCTTTCAAAAAATAGATTTAAATATTTTTTTAAGTTAAATTTTAATATTTGAAGCCGTTTAGTAAACTATTCTTTCGTTGGTATCTTTTTCTGCAAATGCGTTTTTATGAAGGTAACATTTTAGGTGAGCCAAAAAACTTGCCCTAATGTAGAGCCTCCTTTCACTTGTGAATTTTAGATTTTTTCAAATATTATAGCGTGTAAAACACTCTCATGAACTATCCTCTTTTTTTTTGTATTAACAGCTAAACGGTGTACAATTAAGTTATCATGATTATAAGTGACATTTCTGCGATGTGACTTTGCAACGATTGTTTTTTGTAACACATTCAAACGCATGTCAAATTAGAAATAAATGACTGTTCGATATGTGATAGTTGGTACGTGACATTTTCACAAAATACACTGCCTGCTATGGCGCTCCTTTGAATGTGTATTTTGTTTGCACTTTTCATACCATCCTCGTATGTACAAACTCTTAGATATATTCGTGCATTCTCCTCTGCACTTATATTTACCAACACAATGGCGGTTGGCTTCTTTTTTATTTAATGTTAATGTGTTTGTGTGTGTGGAGAAAAGGTCAAGTATTCTGTGTTGAAGAGGGAACTTTTTAAGGTATCTCTGCTCCACACACCAACAACACTGGTAAGACTTTAAATTATCGGGTTTTGTATTTCGTTGAAGGGTCTCTTTTTTTCCACAGAAATTTCAATTAGTTTGTTGTATTTTTGTAAGACCACTTTACTTATTTTATTTTTGGTTGAACTTCAAACAAATCTCGTATAAACGTCGTTTATAGGTATTTGTTGAACACTTGTAGCTAAATTTAATTAAGAACTCTTATAATTGTTATAAATACATTTGTTTAAACAATTATTATTGTTCGTGTACAAACTCAAGTATTTGTTATGTATGACCTACACCATATGGAATGGAAAGTGAATTAATTTTTGTGATTTTTCTTGAAGCACCTTGAAATATTCAACGATTTAATTTAGATTTAGATTATTTTTCTAATTTTCCTACCTTTTTGCCCTCTGTACATAAAATCCGGATTGACAAAATAAGTTCAGAGTACTTCTAGTACACGGAGATATCCTGAATCCATATTTTATATCCCACCTCGCCGAACAAAACTCCGGACAGTAAGTTCTGTTTATTTAGGAAATATGTATATTCAAACAAAATATGATCTCAATATTGAAATTAAATCTGTTTGTGTGTTGTGGTGTGGCGCGACAATGTTTGTTTAATTGTTAAAAGCTTTATAGTTGATTTTTGAGCACAAGATGATGTAATCCTATCCACAAAAATAATAAAAAAAACCTAAAACTTTGTTGCACGTGAAGTGACCTCGAATTGAAATGGGATTTATTGTCACAACAATGTTTTGCGCAGCTACAAAGATTGTGCACCACGAAGGACATGTCATTTTGCTCAGAGTGCAATGAACTCTTGGCCATGGTCCTGATTAAGGCGACATGATGGTATGGCGAGTTGAGACTGTTTCCCATTGTCCTGCGATATAAGCAAGAAAGTTTATCACAACATTCATAGTCTCTGCTCTACTTCCACATTTTTGGTCCGATTTGTGTGCAACAAAAGAGGAGAACATACGTGCCAAATTTTATACAAATCGGAATACTTCGGGATTTGGAATTACCCATATAATAAACGAAATGTTAAAAAATCTTTTTTCGTCATATTTGTGATTACATTGTTCGAAGTCAAAACACAGTTTGACAAAATTATTCACTTCACATTAAATGCCAATTATTTGCCTTCACAAATATTTATAAATAAATAAAAGTGCTCATTCCATTCGCGTATTATAATCTGGTAAGTTTGATGTCATATTCGGATTCAGGGCACTGATGTCTTTCGAAATGATTTCCAGACTTTCCTGTCCAGCAATTGTCTGGTCCTGTGGAATATTTTTGGTCTACTGCAACTAAATCAATTGGGGTTTTTTAAAAAAATATTTTTTTGGAGTTTAAGTATATACAACCCGTTATTACTTTTCTTCCTTCATATATTTTCCCCAAACCGCACGTGTGAATACCGTAAAAACTGCATCTTTGCCTCAACAAATTAAAAATATCCCTAATCGTTAAATATGCTTAAATATATCATTATATTATTATATTATCACTTCCGAATCAATTGTTACCCCATTCTGAAATTTTGATATCTTGTAGAGAATAATATAAGCAAAACTAAAAAAATAATTACGGTATAATGATATATGTTTAAACATATTTAACGATTTCGGATATTTTAAATTTTTGGAGCCCTTGATATACAAGGACTTAAAACTATTCTTCTATATTCGTTAAGAGGTGATGAAAACCTTTCAGACGATACCTACATCGTTTAAATGTGAAAACTTTTTCAAAAGTTATTATAAACGAGGCTATCTCTTCATAAAAACGCTCAAGAGTATCAACTTTGGGCCACTCTAAAACTCGAACCGTGTATTGTTTTGAACGTGTATTATTAACCCACAATAACGATTAGAATATGTAAGTCATTCCATGTCAAGCGGTACGATTTTTGACCTCGATAGCTGCGATTGTTTTGAAAGTTTGTTTATGCATTCTTCTCATAAAAATACGTATTTTTGGAAAAAACAATAGAATTTTTTTTCACGATCTATGACCAATTTAACGGAGAAAAAATATTTTTTTTTCAAAAAGGTGTGTTCACTCAATTGCCTGAATCTTCTGAAACACTTGAGCGATTTTAATGTGCTATATCTTGTTTTGGAGGTAATTTCAATTGCTTCTTAAATATTAATGAGTTTTCTTGTAGTCGCATTATGTTTTTTAAAGTTTGAAGAGTTTTAATTTTCTTATTTTGATTTACGAAATGATTACATCAATCTATTTTTTGAAATTTTAAGGTAGTGTTCTTAGATAATTTTTCATTAGTTTTTTAAAACAAGGTATAAAAACTAAGAAAAGTTCAAGAAAAAGTAGGTGAATGAGTGAACACACCTTTTTGAAAAAAAATCTTATTTTTTCTCTGTTAAATTGGTCAAAACTCTTGAACAAATGTTCTCTATTTTTTATTAAAATTACCATTTTCGTCGAAGCTACTTGTAATATTTGCCATATAATGTTATGAGTTACGTTGAATTAATGGTAGTTATGAGGACTATAAATGTTGAGAAGTTAACATAAAGAAAAATTATTTATTTTTCTATTTGTATACCCTCATTCTACAGTATAAAAGGGTATACATAATTTGGAACAGAAAAAAGTGTAACGCGGTGCGACTTAAGACCATACGTATGTTTGGACCAAATTGCATTTACGTCTTTTTAAGCTATTCGAATCATGCCCGCGCGATCGTCTGTTTGGCTGGCTGGTGTACACTATAATTTGCGATGGGAGTTACGGAATCTATTCAAACTTTGCACATAGGAATATTTTTCTCAATTTTTCGAAGTTGGGTGAAATTGCCACGCCCTTTCTGGTTCCTCTCACTCAAATGGTCCATATTCCTATGTAAAATTAAAACCAATGTAACTTCCACCCTTATATTCGGAAGCGGTTATATTTCAATATTTGAAAAAAGTTTTTGTACGCCACGCTCCTTCTACACCATATTCAAGTGTAATTCAAAAGACAGCATTTGAAATTCAAAAATTCCATTTGAAATTCAAAAAATATCAATTAAAATTCAAAAATTACATTTGAAATTCAAAAAATATCAATTGAAATTTAAAAAATATCATTTGCAATTCAAAACTCATCGTTTGAAATTCAAAACTCGTCACTTGAAATTCAAAATACATCGTTTGGAATTCAAAAGACAGCATTTGAAATTCAAAAATTCCATTTGAAATTCAAAGAATATCAATTGAACTTCAAAAATTACATTTGAAATTCCAAAAATATCAATTGAAATTTAAAAAATATCATTTGCAATTCAAAACTCATCGTTTGAAATTCAAAACTCGTCATTTGTAATTCAAAACTCGTCATTTGTAATTCAAAATACACCATTTTAAATTCAAAAGTTTTCATTTGAAATTCAAAAAATTTTCCATTTGAAATTCAAAAATGTAAACAAAAGTATTTAAGAAAAATATACATTAGGAGTGGTATCATTTATTTTTCCTGCACATTTGAATATTCTGCAGTTTTGAAAACAGATTTAATAAAATGATAAGCAATTAATAATTATAATGATTTTACATCGGTAATTTCACCAGCTCAGAAAGCATCTGCATATAATTTATAATGGCTTGCATTTTACTTAGGGTTGGATTATTTGTGTGGGAGGTACAACAAATCATAACTATTTTACAGATATAAAGTGACTGTAAAACCATTTCCAATATTAAATGGTTGCTGATGAGTTTTATTTTAACCAAAGCTTATGCCAATTTGTGTGAGAGGTCTTGCAATATCGCTCATATTGTAGGTATATATAACGTCTATGAAAAATTTACAGAAATAAATAAATGCTACCTAACCTAACGTATAAATTGCTTAAATAATTTTGTTTACCTTTTTTGAATTGCAAATGGAATAACTTTTGAATTACAAATGGAATAATTTTTGAATTTCAAATGAAAACTTTTGAATTTCAAATGGTGTCTTTTGAATTACTTATGATGAGTTTTGAATTGCAAATGACGAGTATTGAATTACAAATGATGGCTTTTGAATTACAAATGAAGAGTTTTGAATTTCAAATGATGTCTTTTGAATTTCAAATGATGTATTTTGAATTACAAATGACGAATTTCTAATTTCAAATGTTGTCTTTTGAATTACAAATGACGTGTTGTGAAAATCAATTGACATTTTTTGAATTTCAAATGGAATTTTTGAATTTCAACCGGTGTCTTTTGAATTTCAAGTGATGTTTTTTGAATTACAATTGAAAAAAACACACACAAATCATCCTGAACTACCAACAATTAAAGCTTTATAAATTCAATACGGATGATGGGAATATTGTGAAACTTTATCCTTGGCAATATATTCATAGATGCTATACACATCTATACACTCAGAAAAATGACATTCCTAAATCTGAGTAATATCCATGCTACAAATAGTTCAACAATTTTATTTCAGTTTAGTAAAAATGCCCTTAAAAGTAGACAAATTAACTAAGTATGAGTAAAGTTTCCTTATTTCAAAGTCATAGTAAATAGTTCATTTACTAGAAATAGGGAAGTAAATTTACTTAAAAACATTTCATTGGGCCTAATAAAAAATTCTTACAATTGAGTAAATTCATACTTGTGAGAAAGAAAATTTCTAAGGTAAGAAAATATTAAGTTTTTTTGTACGAAAAAATACCCATAGGACATTTTAACTAAAAAATTAGCATTTCTAAAAATTAATTTAATGTGTTTACTGAAATTTATGCCCAGTTCTTCATACATGTAAGTATTAATGAACTTAAAAAGATCACTTGAAATTGTTCAGAAAATTCTTGTATATTCTTCTAAGAAGCAATTATCGTTCGTTTGAAGAGATTTATTTCTTAAAAACTTCAAGTATTATTCTAAACAACCACAGCGAAGGCGCCTATCTTGCCTTCGCAGCAAATCTTGGAGTAATAGCTGAAATATTTATGGCAGAGGTATCATAAAACTTTTGAGAAGTATTTCATGTTGTCAGTTTTTGAATTAGTTTTGCATACACTGAAGCAAAACCATTTGTTTGCATTTTTAGTTAAATTGAACTTATTTTAAGTTCAAAAAGTTTTCCTCAGTTTAAGTAAAAATTTACTTGTTTTAAAGGAAAAATCAGCAAAAATGTCCTCAGTTTAAGTAAACATTTACTTAATTTGAGTAAAAATTTACTAAACAACCAATATTTATGTTTTTACCAAGCTCCCACATAATTGGCCATATTATAGGAAAATTCAAATCCATTATGACTTGAAATTTGATTATGGTTTTACCATTTGTTTATAAATGTGGGAGCTGTATGTGTACGTTTTCTCTTATTTATGCGAGAAAGGACATAATTTCGATATTTACCCATAGAAGTATATAGAAAGGCATTGATTAGAATTCAAGCTTTTAAAAATAAAACAAAATATTTTTTACCGATTTTTATGGATTTTTCATTCCACCAAAAAACGAGTTTTCAGAAAAATAATTTTTTCTCAATTTTTTTGACAGACTGTTTCTACGTGAAAGTGGAATTCGAGATAATTGTTGTCATAATAATTGCCTGCATTTAACTTATAACCTGATCGGACTTATAATTGTAAAATTATAGTTAAAGCATTTTCAACGTAAATTTGAAATTATTTTTTTAATTTATTCATACAAAATTTTTGAGGTTGATCTTATGGAATATAGAATAACTCAACGGACAGAAAACTCATTTAGTCCGGACCCTTTATTTATTTTTATGTTGTTTATTTTTTGTTGCAGAGTGTAAGTAATATGTAGTTAAAAAGATAAAATGTAACCATAAATTAATTTTATTACGCTTTACTAAAACATTAAAAAGCCCTCGGCTAGAGTGGTTGCAACCAAGTGTTATTAGATTTCCGCAGCAACAATATTTGTAAATATCAGTAATTTGCGATGTGATAATTTTACGTGTTCCTCTGCCCTAAAACAACGAACCTAGTGCTTTGAGGTTTTATTTAATTGCTTATCTTAGAAACTGAATATTCGCAAAGGGGGCTTTTAAATGCAAATAAAATCCAATTATATAAATATTCGGTTCGCGTTATGCGAATAAACAAGTGCAGTCACCAATAAAAAAGTTCTAAATAATATAATAACTCTGTATTTAACACGTTTTGTTTTTGTTATTAGCATTCCATGTAGAACGACAATTACACAACTTAATTAAGTAGTTTTGCGGTTTGTTGCCAAGTCACTGATAGGTAATCAATCTACGAGACACTGTTGTTGTTAAATAGTTCGCACCAGCTTTTCTCTTTACACATCAGCTACTTTGATGCTAATTTTTTGCAATGGAGCGCTGGCAAGGGAAGTGACTGCAAGTGAATTCAATAAATTTAAACATTTGAAATGTTCGTCAAAAATACACTCAAGTTCGCAGCCAATCAGGATGAGAAATTGTGCATTGCACAAATGAATTTTCGATATTAAATTACTTGAACCCTGAATGTAAAGCATTCATACAGGCGATAACATTGAATAGTGCCGAAGATGAACTGCTAACATCAGTAGCCTCCATGATTGATGATGGATGGACGGACGGATGGTTTGTTAAAAAGCCGACGACGGCGGCGATGAGCCTGCTTCAGTGATAAAGATGCATTTAGCGCATTTCCATAATGAGATTTCCATGAATTGCTTTGGCTGATTGTGTGAAAGGTATGCACTTCTTAAGATGGGTTTCGTTTTTTGCGTCTTTTCTTCGAAAGCATCTGATTAAAGTTCACATATTTTTTCTCAGGTTGTTTTGCTGTGCCAGCCATGAGAACAAAGGCATCTCGTTTTCTTGTGTTTCGTTTATTACGTTTTAAATTCCCAGGGAATTTGAAGATCTTCAGTGGTTTTTTTTATTGAAAAATTGCTCGCCAAAATAATTGACCGACCGCCCGCGCGCCCCCTTTTTTGTACTTTTGCAAAGAACTAAATTTGTTTTAGTTGATGAACTGAATTTCATGATCATTTTGTGTATTTTTTGTGCTTTAAAAATGATTTGCATAACTGGTTTGTTTGTCGTGATTATTTTAAGCATTTTTTTAATTGTATTACATTTTCTTGGAAATTACGAGATTGTGACATGAGGTCATTCCGTACATAAATCGACAATGAGCAAAGTTTCTCATTTCAGTTTACCTGGATGGCAAAAATAGCCAGTGCTACGGGTAGATATGTATTTCGTTTAAGAGTTTGAGAGAGACCTGTACCCGACATCCAATGGTGGAAAGAATTGTAAAGAGAATCTGCTAGGTGGTTGACAATAGCTTACCTGAAAATAAAAGAAAGAAATTTGTTGTTATTGCGATAGTTTTTAGATTAGCTAAAATGTAAATGTTCAATCAGAGTTTATATTTAACATTAAGTCCCTAACAAAGTTTCTGCACGAAACAATGCGAATATTTTGATTATGGCGGCTAATAATGTATAAGTTCATTATTTCATAAACATTTTCTTAATCGTTTTTTATTATTCTGCAACTTTTGAAAGGAAGAAGATATATAAATATTATATATTTCACATGCATAGAGCAGAGGTGTTTTCTAGATGATTTTCAAAATGTTGGCCTCCAAAGTTGGTCACCAATAGTGACTAATTGCACAGATGCTCGTGGATATCTGCGAAAAATGTGCTTACAAGTACGTGGCTTAAAAATCATATTTTATGGCGATCTCTGCAATTTCATAATAAGGCCTATTTTCAAAATATGGATACGTTTGTCACGCCTCACGGTGGTATTTTGCTGGAAAAATTAATTTTCGAAAATCTAATGATGCAATTCTATAGAAAAGTGTTTCACTAAGAAATATCCATAACTACTTTTAGTAAAAAGTAGTATTTTGTCTTAGAAAAATTGAAGTCAATTAATTGTTGTAACGCGAATACTGGTGAAAATATTCATGCAACTCTGCAGAAATCTGCATGTACGATATTTTCACTGCTAACATTGTAATGATTTTTTTTATAGAGAAAACAGGACATTGTTTTAATTAAAAAAATCATTTTTAGTTTAGTAGATATGAGCGAATAAAAATGGATTTATAAAATTCTATGCTTGCAGTTTTTCTTGGAATAAAAAGAAGTTGACTCCGTCGACCTCCGTCCTCATACTGCTACTGAGCGAAGCGGGAGAATCTATTCTTTAAATTTGTGCAAGACAATCCACCAACTTTTACCAATCGCTGAATTACTCGATGCAAAATTTCAAGACATCGGACCAAAATCAAAAAATTTTGTATGAAAAATTTATTTTCAGTTATATGGGCGTTATGTGATGGGAGTGACCAATTTTAATGACATTTTCATAACTTTTTGATTTTGATAATTGCCAACCCTTGTGCAAAATTTCAAGAAATTCGGATCGAAACAAACAATTTTGTATGAAAAATTAGAATTAGAATTAGAAATTAAACAAAATTGTTAAATTAGTGAACCTTAGTTTCATAAGATCAAAGAAAGATTTCATAGTATTAAAGAAACAATTCTAAATGACTTCATAAATATAATAAGGATTTCATAGTTTTTATGTAATGTTTCATAACTTACAACTATATTTTTAGTGTGTCGACTTTTCTTCGTTGAATACTAGCAATTCTCATTTGTACTCTGTTAACTCTGACATAAGTATGCAACCCGATTTAGGTCAAAGACGCATTCATTGTGTTGTGTGTGTGTTGATTGGTTAGCCAACGAGTCAGACCTTTTTGTGCTTTTTGGTTTATATTGGAAACTTCAGTATATACTATTTATGAACTCTTTCATAAAATTAAAGAAATTTCTTCATAAAATCTTTGGAAATTGTCATTAATCATATTATGAAAATTAATGAATTTTTATGACAAAAGTTCTTCGAATGAAGCAATGCATTTCATAGTTTCTAAGAAATGTTTCATAAATTCTATGGCACTTTTCATTAATTTGTGCTTTATGAAAGAAACATGTTTCATACATTTTATGAAATGTTTCTTTGGCGACTTTTTAATGAAATTTTACACTGAGTCATAAATATTCTTTCAGTGCTTTTCGAATGATGTCTAAATGGTGAATATCGGGAGGAAATTGACGCCGCAGCGCTCGTTTTTAAAATTTTGATTCTGTATTAATCTACGGAACTATTCTAGGATAAATGTTGGCTGCAAAGTCAAAAATTGTGAAAAGTGTCTTTATTATTATTGCTGACTAAATGTAATTGTTGACTAAATAGGGAATATAGGTGGAGAAAGTTGAAACAAATGTAATTGCTACCGCGAATTTTGTATTTTTGCAACAATTGCACTTTTTCGCGACTGACGACATACGTATATGTTAGTTAGTTCTTAATATGTATATAAATCATTTTAGCCATATCTCCAGCGATAATGAAAATTTTGCAAAAATATCCAATTTGTATTTGTTGTTCACGGTGCTCTACCGAAATACCACATTTGTAAGGACTTTTTTGGATTTTCTCGAAAAAAAATGTCAAATTGAACCATCAAGAGAGGAGTTAGAGGTTTAAGATCTTCCACAAAAATGATCCTCATAAAATTCCACAATATAGTTCTGACAATAAGAATTCGCACAGACTTTAACTATTTCACTTAGTATGATGCTCTCTACGACCAAAAAATGAAAACTTTGACCCACTAAAAAAATAAACTCAGACCAGTTGGATTATAGGTTTATTCTACAAAAATGATCTACACAACATTCCCTTTAATACTCTACTACTCTATTCTATTCAGAAAGTATCAATTTGTTAGACAGTGTTATGTAATAACCAAACATCAAAATATATCCGATTAAGTTTCGAATAAATAATCAAAAAATACTGTAAAAATCCAAAAATACGACCAAGTAGTTAGAAGAAGAATATACAAATTATATTTAAAGTATTTTTTATTAATTCAGAAAAAAGTTTGGACAAAATATATTTTGCGGATCATCATTAAACATTCTAATCTTCATTCAGAAATTGACTCATCCTAGTGTACACCAGTCAGCTTAAGAAGACATTAATGTCTTACGTTACTCTTTGGAGACTTTAGACATTTTATGTTAGGATACATAAATGCTCTGCTGCTCTGTACATGACGATCATAAATTGTACTCCCTCGCGTAGTGAAAGCGTACGTGATTTAGAAGATGCAATTTTCTGTTAACATGGCAACCCTTTACTACTCTACTCATGTGCGTTTTGACTTTCCCTTAAAGCTTAAACTGATTTATTACCAACCTAGTAAAACAAAGACGATGCCCTACAAAAAAGACGCTTTTTGGCATACATTTTTACGAGTCGCCAACGCTCATAAACTAATATGGCCTCATGTTACTACGATGGCGGGGGAAAAAGACAAGAAAATACTCTCGATGAGCTCGGAGCCATCATAATTGACAAAGTACTGCGAGGCAAGTCAACAGTTAAAAGGTATAAAATTGCTAATGAAATTCAAAACTAAATAGCATAATTTCTTTATAGCCCCCCAGTGCAAAAAAGAAAAAAACTAAAGTATGAGAAACAAATACAAAGAAAGGGCAAAAAACAACAAAAGAAAGAGCAGGGCAAAACAAACAACATGAAGAAGCAGCAGCAGAGCAAAAGAAAAAAAACAACTAAATAAATGGGGAAATATAAAGTAAACAACTATTCGAACCGGTTTGCGAAATTTATGATAATTTGAGACAAAGCGACCAACTAAACTGAATTGGATTGAAAGGACTGGGCTGGAGTGGAGTGGCGTGGAATGGTATGGTGTGGAGTGGGAATCGAATCGTATCGAGTCGTATCGCATTGAATATGAAACCTGGAGGGGCTTTTGTTTCGCTTCAATCATTATGGTCTATTACCTATTGTTGTTGCTGTTGTAAATCAACAATGTAGCTGTTGTTGCCAGCAAATCAACTGCCAGGCATACAAATTACAACAACATTGGCAATAGTAACAGCAACATCAGTCAGCAACGTCAGCATAGTCAGCAACAATATCACCAACATTTTATGAAGAAAATAGACTACTCGTATTGAATTTATTATATGGATGAATGGAATGGTTCGTTTGATGTTTTCTTGGCTGGCTGGCCGGCCGGATAGCTGGTTCGAATGACCAATGTGGATGGATGGATGGATGGATGGATGGATGGACGGTTGGTTGACTGGATCAGTGGTGGTGGTGGTGGTCTAATGCTATACGCTACGCTTTATACTTGGCACACTCATGCACGTGGAACGGCACGGCGAGTGATAGATTACCTCTGTTTAAAGAGTGATAAGTGCAATTGGTAGCAGCATGTGCTGTGTGTGTGTCTCTTCTGTGGGATTGTATGTCAGTTATGCCATTTGAATTTTTAGTTCAATATTAACAACAATCGCAAAACAACAAACGGCTATTTGCCAATCATCATTCATGTAACATACACACACAATAATAGTAAATACTTACATACGTAGGTACGTACTAGTATAAAAGATATAATCGTAAACTAAATATCGCACGGTGGGACCAATCAAAGAGTAATTTTGTTATTTCAATTAGAAGTTATACAATTCTACACACAAAACTTCCATAAAAATTTCCGATTTTTATCGTTTTTTAAAGGTGACAACATTATTTCGCTTGTTAATTTGTTTCATTTCTGTTATCTTTCGTAAAGAAGGCATGTTTCAGACGTTTTTTTGGGCTTCCTAAAATTTCTAATTTTTAAATACAAAAATTTTCACATTTCTCACATTTTCTAATTTTTAAATACAAAAATTTTCACATTTCTCACATTTTGACTTTTTACTCAAAAATTATTACCCTGTGCTAAATAAAGAAATGACGAGCATTTTAGTAAGAAACTTCATATCTTGTAACACATTTGCCCCACTTTGGGAATTTTGGTATTTTGTTGGACAAAGCTGCGAAAACTTGTAAGCCATAAAGTAGACATAATTCAGACGCTTTTAGTGCACTCTTTGAAACAACGGTCCTCCCCGGTAGGTCCTCTCAAAATTGCTAATTTTTTAATACAAAAAAAAATATTTAAAAAAAAAATCTGAAATCGCAAAGAAAATGCTTAGTATATTTTAGTAAAAAATCCCATATTTTTCCCACTTTGGGAAAATATGAGTAATTTGTTAGACTAAACTGCAAAAACTTGCAAGTCATTATTTTCGGAAATATCTTGCCTACATAATGCAATAAATGCATTTGTTTTTCTCAAAAAGATATGTTTTTCGGAAATTTTAAGTTTTACTTGTATTGAAGCACAAAAATGCTATTAATTGTATCTTATACATTATTAAAGTGTATTTTTGTGCTTCAACATTTATAAAACAATTATTTTTTTTTTCGAAAATCCTTTTTTAAGGATTTAACTTTTAACAAAGGTACCTCAGGCGAAAATTTGAATTTTAGTAAAAGTAAAAAAATATCCAAAAAATATCCAAAGCCAAAATACATTAGAAAATATAACAATAAATAAATAAAATATTATAGTTAAAATAAAATTTAACTGATTCAGATTTGATAAATATCTCAATTCAAAATATTATCCTTTCCGGTGTCCAGTTGAACAAATATAACATTTTCATTTGAACGGAAAAATAGATTTTTACTTCTCTGTGGTAAGACTTTGGACTCGAAAAATCGATCCGCAACGTATGGTGAAAACTAAAAGTAATCAAAAGAACATGAAATCTGAACCATAATTTCATATGTACATGTTTGGCTATCTCTATTTTTGGGAGAATTTTTCTCACTGAGAGTTGGATCTAAAACTAATTCTATGTAATTGTGAGTAGACGAATCTATTGACAATGCGACAATTAAAAAAATCGGCAATTGATCAACGTCTAGTGCAACGTCTTCCTGAGTAAAAGAACAAGAACAGAACAAGCTACTTCTGAGTAATATCATATGAATGAAAATTTCCAAATATGTTATTTTCTATAATATAGCTGCATTTCCCGATTTTCAAGAAATAAGAAATTGTAGACACTAGGTGGGATCGAAAATAAGGCATTTTTGTCATAAGGTAATTTTAAACACTTTGAGATGCTAATATAATTTTCTCTAATTTCAACCAAATTTCTTCCTGTTTTAAAAAATGACAAATTAAAAAATATTTTATTTATTTTTCCAAAGAGATTTTTTGTAAAATAAATTATTAATAGTTAATAGTGTCAGTGAGACGCCCTTGTGTTCGCGGCACTTAATTATAATAAATATTTTTAACTTCGACAGCAACGTTTATAATTTTGTTTCCCACACCACAAAAAAGTTAATTTTTTTAAAATGACTTTATGAAATAAATACATAAATACTTTACTTACGATCCACCTTAGTGTCTACTTTTTTTGAAAATCGGGAATACAGCTTTATTCGCCTTATAGAAAAGTGCATAATTGGACAATTTCAACAAAATCGGAGAAAAGAGCCAAAATGTACATATGTGTGTGATCACTTCACTTGAAATTAATCTTCTAACCCACTGACATACATATCAACTTACTTTAATTCTGCTGAGTACTGAATAAGTATCTTATTTCTCAAATTATTGGAGTTTGTTTGGTTTTGATTGGACGTTATTTCAATGTAGCATCAACTTTCCTATATTTTAGTTAATATTTCGCCACTGTTCAGCTAATAGATTTAACTATAAAGATATACCTACGTAACTACCTTGTTTTCTGTCAAATTGTTCCCTACGGAGAAATACGTTTTCCCTTCCCCTATAGTACGCACCGTTCTGATAAGTCAGCGTAAATGTAAATAATGCAAATTCATTACGTAGACTACTTCGCTCCACTCCACTCCACTCGTACATTGTACGATACGGGGTAGAAAGATATTGTTCGCAATATGAAAAGCATGTCAAGCTAATTGTTATTATCATTGAAATTTGAATTTTGCATTCAAATCAAATGTTTCGCAGTGGTTTGTTTTCATTTTTTTTGCTCTCGCATGCAATCGTACCGGTTTTTAACGTATTGTAATGCAAATTAATGTCAATTCTTGAAGTATGGCAGCAGTAGTGATATCAATTGAACACAAAGCTTTTTTTGCCCGGGCCCTGCCCTGCTGCCCCTCCATTGCAATATGATGCAAAATACTATACGGCGATATATAAATTGGGGTTGTAAGACAATACGTTTCGGATTTTGTGTTCTGGGCTTTTACTTGACGCTCGTCGCAACACTACGAGTGTGAGTGTGTGTGTGCGCCTGATTTTCCACCATTCACTGGATTTTTGTAGTCGAACGTATAGAAATCTCGACAACAGCCGACAGCAGACAGCGGCTGCGACAACAACAGTTGTCTGATTTTTCGATATTGCTTATTATGATGGTTTCGTTTCGTTTCACTTCGTTTTGTTTTGTTTGTTACAAACCAGAAAAATTTGCATATTTTGCAAATATAATTCATGCAACAATAAAATCGAAAAAAAAAACAACAACAAAAATTAAAGCGTTTATGCACGTCTTGGTACTTGTCGTAAGTGACATACAACTCACACGAACTGAACTGTGCAAGCAGAGACAGACACGCAGAGAGAGTGTGTACGAGCGAGTGAGTAGTGTTTCACTTGGCAAATAATCACATCCGTCCATCTATCCATCACGCCACACCACACCGCAGCACATCATACTCGCTCTCACATGCGTCAAGCAGCCAGTAAGTGAGTGTTTGTTCTTGATGCCCACTTTTGATAAATTATCGATCTTAAGGCAACTGTTCTTGACATTGGGGTGACCAGGTGCGTCGTGCTAGAAAAGAAGCCGACATTTGTAATGCATCGTCTAAAATTTCGCTCGTCCGTCCCACCGAATGATGGATGTTTGCCGGCTTTTGATTTTGTAAATGTTGCTGCTTCAAAAAAGGACAAACAAGTCATTTGTTAGGTTTGTGGTTTGTTCCTATAATCGATCTGTTATCACTGTGACATTTGGTTTTATCCGAAAGACAACACACATAACATACGAACGTTCCATTTTAAAGGCTTTTTTACACTGTATGACGCAATGGCAGCTGTGAACTGTGAAACTCGGTATGAATTAAAAATTGGGCTGCCACTTGCTGCGACATAACTCACGTTTTAATGATAAAACTTTAATATCAAACCAAGTAAGGAAAGGCTAAAGTCGGGAGGAGCCGACTATATGATACTCTCTACTCTCAATCTTATTGAAAGGTTTTATTACCAAACTTGTATGACTACATAGAAATGAAATTGATAGAATAACAAAACACATTACCAAACTTTTAACCAAAAAAAAGAAATGAGTGAGTTCTTGGCGGGAAGAAATCAATCGGATGAGCATTTGCATGAGGACTATATCTATACATCGACCAATGTGACTGTTGCTATAGGTGTTCCTAGATGAAATATAACGGTTTATGTAAAATCTGACCAAAATACGTTGTAATATATGGCTTTTAGGCGATAAGCAAACAGGGAGGGACATTTGTATGTCCCTGTTTGAACAGATGTTTTTTTGAAGACGTAAAATACCTTGTTGTACAAATATTTGAGCAGAATTGGTTAAAATGTGTGTGACATTTTGTGGAACTGTAACTAAATCTGAACCCATTTTCTTCAAAATCAATAGCATCATCGACATTGTTGTCATCGTTTGTCTCTACTCTCCGATTTATATGAAATTTTCAAAATATGTACTTTTCTATATGGCGAATAAAGCTGCACTTGCCGATTTTCAAAAAATAAGAAATTGTAGACGCTAGGGTGGATAGAAAATAAAGTATTTTTGTCATAAGGTAATTTACAAATTTTTTGGTGGTAAGTATTTCTAATTGCGACAGTAATCACGTTTGCATTTTTTTTAGAGTAAGTTCCAGGAACACCATTATGAAACCTATGAAGCGTCTTACTGACACTATTAAGTATTAATATTTTTTATTATTTTACAAAAATTTAAAGTACATATTTTATAATACATATATATATACAAATCGGACTAAAAATATGGAAGTTATTGCGGTTTTTATAAAAAATGCAACAAAATTGCACAAAAATGTTAAAATTCTACCCTCTATTCTTGGTTAAAATGCAAGTTTTTGATATGGTTTGATAAGGCTCGGACCAGATTTTAATTTCTAGTAGGTTTTTTACCATTCTCACCGTGAATTTTATTCAAGAAAAACCTGATTTATAGAGGTTATTTTGAATGCGCCCAGCTCACAAACGGAGAATGATAAAAGCGAAATATTTTGGGGAACACATAAAAACAAACCTATCTTTCATTTTAGTCGGGAACATCAACAACATTTTTTTCTTCCTGACAAAAGAAGCCACTCTAATATATATATACGCTGCGGTCAAAAAAATAGCAGCAACGAGATAAAGAAAAAGTCGACAAAGTTTTTACGGCGATTGAAGGGTAGTATTGTGCCATTCTTAATATGGCTTTAAATAAAAAATTAAGTTTTTTAATTTTGAGATTAAGCCTTTAGAACCATTTATGTCAAAAATGAGACCAGTCAAAAAAATAGCAGCGCTAATAAAAACTAAAAATATTTTGTTTCAATTTACTTTAATTGAAAACCTTTTTCGAATAATTACTTAAATAACGACATTTTCTTGAATTTAACACTTAGTTGTAATGACTTTATTGCTTAATATTGCCACATAACGTCGTTTCTTGGAGTCAACTAGTATTTTGAACATTTCATGCGGTATTTTTGACCATGCCTCTATATTTTCGTGTCAAATATCAAATATTGTCTTTCAGTATTGCTAGTGAGATCTCATTTTAGTCATCACACTTAAAATTTTTGACTATATTGAGATGTGGTGTCTGCCCGAACCATTCCATAACATCGATCGGTGTTTTCGGGATAATTGACCTGCTAGAAGACTCATTTAAGTGGCATTCCACATTCTGCATACGTAAGCATAATCTTAGGCAGTATTTTGATGTACTGGACTGAGTCCATAGTAGTTCTGGGCCAATGTATGGACCTAACTCCATAATATGAAAAACAAGCCCAAGCAATTATGCTTGATATTCCCTATTTGACAGTTTTGGTGATACCTGGAGATGTATTCCGTGTTCTGTGGACGTCTTACAAACTGTCGAGGGCTGTCCCACCATATAAAACAATTTTTGATTCAATTGACCATAAAACGTGTATTTTTGCGAATTGAAATTTTTTTTTGACATGTCATTTATTTCTAAGTGATACTTTTCTCGGACTTCTGGCGTACGGATTATGTTTTCTTAATATTCTACGAACATTTTAAACTCAAAAAGATGAACAGACATTGATTTTTATTTCAGTGGCAGGCGTAAGTGGGTTTTTTTGCACTAGACGTTACTATTCGGCGAATGGTTGCAGGTGATATAAACTGATTTTTTGACGTGTTTTTGTTTTTTCTTCTTATAATATCGAATTTCTGATCATGTTAATGGAACACTGGAAAAAAATCAAACTTCACTATATGATTTACCCTCAGATTTCAAACTTTTTATATGCCCTACATTTCAGAAATAGTGTACATTTCATAATATCTTATTTATAACATCAAATCGAATTGAAAAAATGAGATAAAATTCCTTTTTCTTGAGATTTTTTGAATGCTGCTATTGTTTTGACCGGTCCAAAATGGCGAATAGTCCAAAAAATGTGAAATTTCTAAAACAATTAAAATCATATCACCAAATAAACAATTATTTAGTGTTTGTAACCTCATTACACAGCATTTAATGCAGTAGTAACAATAAAAAATTATCACACAAATAAATATATAAAAATGTATTCTAAGCTGTAGAGTGCTGCTATTATTGTGACCGCAACTGTATATAGCAAGCTACCAAAAGCAAACATTTGTACACCCTTCATTTTTTTGAGTCGATTTAGCAATGTCTGCCTATCCGTCCATCTATTCTTGTAATCAAAGTACAGTTCTCAAAAAATTGGCAGAAGTAAATTCTGCGAGCCTAGGACAAACACTATTTAATTTGAAGCAAATCGGTTCACATTTATATATAGCTCCCATATAAATTTCGCTCCCGACTTGACTTTTTCCGCCATATAAACCACGTATTTTCACCGATTTTTTTTCAATCTTGGCCTTATATTTCAACTAGAAACATCTGTTGTGTAAGGGGATCAGATCGGTTCAGATATATATATATATATAGCTCGCATACAAATTTTGTTTCTGATTTGACTTTTTCCGCTCTAGAAACTAAATATTTTTTATAAATCTCCCTCAAATTTGTCAAAATATCTTATACTTCAACTAGAAAGACCTATGGTGATAAGTCAGATCGGTTCAGATTTACATATATAGCCCCCCATACAAATTTCGCTACCGACTTGACTTTCAGGTCAGGTCACATCGGTCTGTGATTGGGACACAGGCTAATGTAATTTTTCGATTTATTTGTTTACGAATTATATTTGGGTAGAAATTTGAGGATATCATAAAGTCGACCCCGCCCGACTTTAGACGTTCCTTACTTGTTTTATCATATAAGCATGCTCTACCGTTATACCCATATTTTTTGTTGAAAAAGATCGATCTTCCAAAAAAACGTGGGCGAATTGTAACCCTAGTAATTTTGTTGAATAAGTTGACGTGTTATTTTGCTTTTTAAGCGTGAAGAGATTTATTTACAACTTTGGTGTCTTTGGTGATCCCCACTGAAATTTTCCGGCTAATTTTATCGTAGAACATTTTAATCCTTAAAAGTCCTTTGTGAAATGACTTTTCAAGATCTCCTCGAAAAAGTGTCAAATTTATCCATAAAGAGAGGAGCTAGAGAGAGGGTGTATCGATTAAATAGGTAGTCATCTTTTTAGACATGAGAAAATTTCATATTTTTTTGCTGAAATTTGCAAAACACGCTACAAATATTCTTTAAGGTATATTTCCAGATATACTTCCTCTTTAAATTTTTTCGAGGAGGACAAAGTGTTCTATTTCTTATATTGTTTTTTACATAAACGAGAAAAATGTTTCTCTCCCGAATTGAGGGTTACCAATACTATACTAAATTTACATTGTCCTGATTGGATTGGTTTTCTGCCCTGAAAGTGTTAAACATTCAATATTTACATATGTCTGTTCGATTAGATTTTGACGGACTTTAGCTTGGCTAAAAGAACATTATACACTGAAAGAATTAACTTCATAATATTAAAGATTTTGTGATAATCTCAGTGAAAATTTTCATTAAAGTGTTTCATAAAGCACAAATCAATCAAAAGTGTCATAGAATTTCTGAAACATTTCTTAGAAACTATGAAATGCAGTTTTTCATTCAATGAACTTTTGCCATACAAGTTATAAACTTCATAATTTTAAGAAAAAGTTTCATAATATTAATAATTTAAACTTGAAGTTTCCAATATAAACAAAAAAGCAAACAAAGGTGTGACCAATCGATACACACTATCATTGGGAGAATCTTTTCAATGAATATGTCTTTGAAATAAAACAGGGTACATATTTATGACAGGAGAGATGAGAGTTGCTAGTATTCAGCCTAATACAAATCTGTTTGTAAGTTATGAAACGTTTCATAAAAACAGCAAAATCCTTCATTATATTTATGAAAATATTTCATAACACAAATATTTTGTTGTTTATGACATATTTCACAATCATTACGAATTATATATTTAATACAATGCAATTTTTCTTTGATCTTATGAAAGTTTTTCTAATTTAACATTTTTTTATAGAATATGAATTTTATTTATGAATTTTTCATACATATTATGAAAAAAATACTAAATTTATGAAAAGTCTATGCTAATGATCATCAATACCGGTTAGAGCAGCAATGATGGACTGAGAAGATCACCTCGTATAATGAATGAGAATTGTCTGTCGAATATGTCATTTCCCTGCCTCAATTATATATACTTTCAGTATCCAACTACTAGTTTCTATTTCAGCCGTCAAAAGTCATAAAAAATGTCTTCGTTGTATCGACGAATCGAAGCAAAAATAAAAACATTCACACATAAATTATTTTAAATATCGCTTTAGAGTCACCAGCGCAAAGTAAATTCGAATACGCATGAACTAAACACATACAGCTTTTGGCTTTCTCAAATTAGGTGTCTATGGATTTACTCGCTTAATAAGACTGTTGTTTCTTACACACTTAACTATTGGTGCCAGATTGTCAGATCCATTATCATCAACTCTATCATCAGGACGGTCATTGGGTTTTTAATGAAGCCGTATTAACAAAAAATTTAATCATTACTAAAGATTGATCAATCTTGATTTTCAATTTTGATGCATTTGACACAAAATTGTTTAAAATAAATCTTAATTTGCTTTTCCACATTGACATCTACTTACGTATGTATGTTAACCTCTGGCAACTCTAACCCCTCAACCTATCGGATAATACTTCACTTTCAAAACGAATACGGTTTCTGTTTTGAAAGTGACTGTGTGTGACTGCACTACGACTACGAACAACGTAATGCAAGTAGCCAGCTGAGCTGTCAACTCAATTGTCAATTAAGCTCTTTACGGCGTTTTTTTTGTTTTCATGCTTCTTAAAATAAAAAAGTAAACAAAAAAGTGCACGAAAAAAGCTACAAAATTTATGATCTCATCTAACATCTGACGGACATGCGAAACAGTAAAATACACTGCTTTTTTTAACAACATAACTTTATGTTCGGACGCGCGGCATCAAATGTCAACTGAATGAACGGGGTTTGTTTGAGACGTTCGACTGAAACGTAAAATCTTTCCAATTCGAAACATAAACTAAGGAGGAGGGATGGAACAGCAGAAAAGCAAGAAAAAAGAATCACATATGAGTCTTATGTATGGGACGTCTGAACGAACATCCAGCTAGTTAGCCAGCCAGTCGTACGAACGAACACACATTGTCGTAATTAACCACTGTGGCTTGGCGCGCGAACTAATCTCAAATTATAAAGCCTTTGCATCCATCCACAAGCAAGCACTCAAACACACAAACAACCAATAGCGCACAGTGCTTTTGAACCAAAAAATATACTGAGGTGAATAAAAAAGAATGTGTGGAAGGATTAGGATGTGCGCGCGAACTAATCTCAAACGATAAAGCCTTTGCATCCATCCACAAGCAAGCATTCAAACACCCAATAAGTAGCGCGATTGATTGAAATAGAATGTGTGGAGGGATTAGGATGTGAGAACATTTTTGGGCATCATTGTTAAACTCAGAGCGGAATCTTGGGAATTTCGAGTTATAAAAGGTATAATAAAGACCTTAAATTCGGTCGAACGAAGAAAACAAGGTATATGTGAAAAAATCTAGGGAAATATGTAGAAGGTATGGTAATTTTTTATAGAAGTACATGATTTGTTCTCATATGTCTTAAGCAATTTAAGCAAAAATTTCGTAAAAAATTAAAAACAATTTTTTGAAATTCCCTTACTTCTACAAGAAAAGGTCCATAACTTTTACAATTATCATCTATTGCAAAATAAAATATTATTAAATATAATTTTTAAATCATTTTTCGCGCTATTTATGGAAAAATTTTAAAATTGTATTTTTTTATCATTTTTTGGCGTATGAGTCATTCCATTTCAAGCGGTACGGGTTTTGACCTCGATAGCTGCGATTGTTTTGAAAGTATGTATTCTTCTCATAAAAATATTGTATACGTATTTTTCAAAAAAAAATTAATAATTTTTTCACGAGTTATGACCAATTTAACAGTGAAAAAATACTACTTTTTTCAAAAGGAGTGTTCATTCAATCGCCTGTAACTCCTGAAATACTTAACCCTTTCATGCCCAATGTTGCCTATAGGCAACATTGCGAGTTATTCCTATAAAATCTTTAAAGTCACATATTTTGTTAAATTAATAAATTTTATTTTTGTGTACCTAGGTAACAAAGATTATTCAAAAGTGATCCAACAAATTCGGTAACATGGGTCTGTGTAGGAAAGCAAAAGTGAAGTCTCAAATTTCAATTATTTGAGTGTCTTGTAATTAAAATTGTTTAGCATTTATTCTTATTTTTATAGGATTTCTTCGAGTAAAAGAAAAACTCTATTTGTTATTCAAAGTGATATATAATAAAGATTTCCAGAATGAAGAAATAATTCAAAATATGATTTTTATATTATATCTGCAGTATAATGATTTTAAGAAAAATCCTGTTACTCATGTCCTGTATGAAGTAGAACCCTAAAATTCTATATAAATCATATTTAGACCCATCAAAAACATATCAAATTTTATATATTTATTGAGAAGAAAATTCGGGCATGAGAGGGTTAACCGATTTTAATGTGTTATACCTTGTTTTGAAGGTAATTTCAATTACTTTTCAAATATTGATGTGGTGTGTTATAGCAGGGTAAAATTTTTTAAAATTTTTGCAATTTAAATTATTTTATTTTGATTTTCGAAATGATTACACCAATCCATTTTGTTGAAATTTTAAAGTAGTGTGCTTTGGTCTATTTTTAGGCAACTGTGTGAGATTGAAAGTTGTGAAATTATGGCTTCTATTTTTTACAATTTTTTAACAAAATCAACCAGAATTACAGTGAAAAAACGTCAAAATTATATTTTTGCATTAATTTATAATTACAAGGTAAAAAACAATGAAAAATGTATATATTTTTCAATTTTTTTCCTGATGGTGCAATCTCAGCAAAAAGTTCTTTTTTGAAAAAAAAAAAAAAAAAACAAAAATGTTTCCTATTTTTTAGAGACTCTTCCCAAACCAGTTTCTATGTGAAAACTAAATTCACAACATTTGCAGACATAATAGTTACTTTTAATTGGACATGTAAGCGGGTGTGGGTGGACCTATAATTTCAATATGAGAGAAAAAAATTAAGATACCATCAACGAAAACTGGAAATTTGATTCCAACTACGGCCTTATGGTTTCGAAATATCAATTATCTCCCATGAAATGTACACTCCTATCTTTTATGGTTCTAGCTATAGCCGTTTGGTTGGTTCCAGTTTTATCCCCTTTTGTCTCTAAAAGTACGAATTTGGAAAAAAACTTTTTTTCGAAAAGAAAAAAATAAAATGCTCCACAATTTGTTTAAGATGGTTCCTAAACTACTGTTTCGCTACATATGTAGTCATTACAGTTACCTTTAATTGGACATATAATAGGGTGTGGTGTTACATCTCCACACTGAGAAAAGAAACATTAAAGGAACCTTCGGCAAAAATTGGAATTTTAGTAAAAAAGTTTTTAAGAAAAAAGTAACCATACAAATATTTGTATGGGATAAAATACTTTTTTCTCCGGACAAATTTCACACCGAATTTCATAATTCCAGCTACAGCCTTATGGTTGGTACCATTTTTATCCCATTTTGACCCGAGTTTCGAAAAATCTATTATATCTCGCGTTAACAGTGTACATTCCACATCTATTTATAATTGTTTATTTATAGCTATAGCTGTTTGGTTGGTACCAGTTTTATCCCTTTTTTATCCCTAAAAGTACGAATTTGGAAAAACACTTTTTTGTAGCTTCAGAGAAATGTATGAACCCAATTTCAAGATTCTAGCTGCATTCCTTTGCTTGGTACCATTTTCATCCTCTTTCAGGCCCGATCTCCCTATAAAATAAAAATTTCGCAAAATTTGTTTATGTTGCGCATGTACACAGTGAAAGAAATTTTAATATTCTATTGGTGGTCACCAATTGTATCCCTCTTTCCCCCCTTTGACCCAAATTTACTTGATATCCTCTTCAGTCATTTGATTAGTACCAATTCTATCCCTCTTTACCCTCCTGACCATTTAAATAAAACACGCATTTCAAGATTCTGGATGTAGTCGGTTGGTTGGTACAATTTTTATCCCTTTCTCCCTATAAAGTACAAATTTCAAAAAAATCATTTATAAAATCGCATGTATAAAGTTAGAAAAATTGTATCTAGCTCCAGCCATTTGGTCGTTACCAATTTTATCCCTCTTTTGTCCCAAAAAGTACTAGTCAGTCATTTGATTAGTACCACTTAATAAAACATGCTTCTGCTATTGTTGTTTAATTGGTTCCATTTATATCCCGTTTCGTCCCATTTTGCCAATTCCTACCACTGTGCCGTACGGACGGATTTTTTTTTTCTTTTTGAAAATAAGTACCGGGGCTGCGCAGCGCGGCGCCAGATTTCATAATAACAACAACAACGCCAACTATAAGTTTTTTTTTATAAATTATAGACTCTAGCTTGTATTTGACCAAAAAAACACAAAAACAAAAAAGAAAATGTACAACAAAAACCTCCAGATAGAAAAAGTTTTAAACTCTTGTTTTATTTTTTTGTTTATACTCACTGGGCTGGTGGCGTAAAGTGTGTCAGTGAACTATGCTGCTTAGTAATAAACCGGTACCGATACCGGCACCGGTACCACACATGGTGTGCGGAGCTGAGGTGGGGTGCTGGAGCTAATGCCGGCATTATGATTACTACCTTTAATGCATTTTTAACAAAGAACCCCGTGAGCAGTCACTAGTTGGCCGCTTTGCGATTATCGATCACATTTAAGTTGGTTGTGTGACTTTATTTGGTCATCGTGTCGTGTCGTGGCTATGCGCAGTGAGCAGTGCAGTGTGGTGTCGTGCCACAGCCGTGCACTTGAGTTGTAGGTAAATTTGTTTTCTCGAAATTTATGCATAAACGCCGTGTATGGAAATCTGGAAATTGAATGGCGTCGTCCGTTGCACATGTGTGGTGGAGGACGATGATTAGTCAGATGTCTAGAGTGGGGGTTACACCACCGAGTAGTTGCTGACATTGGTTGGTATTCTGACTAGCATGAGGTATGGACATATCTTTGTACTATAGTGCAACAATATTTATTTATGTACTTGGAGGGAGGGAGGGAGATGTTTTTATTTTAATGTCAATGTATATTTCTATTCGGAATGGAAAATTATTCGTTATTCCATTACCTTACTTGGTAGTAGGGTATAGATATAACATTTGTCATAGACAAACTGGGCAACACAGTGGGTGACTTAAGACCCTAAGTATGTGTTATAATCCAAATTATTTTCAGAGATTTTTAAATTGGTTTAGCCATGTTCGTCTGTCTATCTGGTTAGCTGGTGTACACAATAATTTTCGAAAGGAGTTAAAGAATCCATTCAAACTTTACACATATTAACATTTTGCCCAAAAATTTAGTTAAAGTTCAGAAATTGATAAAATTAGGTTTATTCAACTTTCAAAATCTGATAAAAGTGATAATCTGGTATAGGAAAATTTGATTTTTTTCGGAGCATTAAGAACAAATATGTAAACATATCTTAAAAAACACAAAAACAAAAGAATATTCTTCTTTAAAATCGAAAAATAAGAAAAGTAGTCAACTTTGGGTTAATTTCTGAAATATACCCGATTGCCTTTTATTCTATGTTAGTATGACAAAGTAATCAATCATTTAATCCTTGCCTATGTACATTTTAAAACTCAAAATAAAACTCAACAATATTGTCTAAATCAATAGTTATTGATCAGCCAGATGGATTTTGTTTCTGTAGCACTGTTAGGAATATCTGGTAAAAATACTTTAAATTACATACTTTTAGGTATATGTATGGAATTTAATGTATACTTTAGTTTAGCTAAGCAATACTAATGGTTGTTAATGCTAAACTAATTTTGTTAATTTTTTTAACAGACATTCTTATTTTTCATTGGATACCCATATCGACTTTGTATGACTCGCAGAAGTACAAAATTATTAAAACATCTATATCCTTTTGAAATTTAAAGTCAAGTAAAAGAGAGTTTTTCTACATACGATCTCTAGTTTCATAAATAAAAGATTTTATGTTATGTTATCAATTAATTTTACCTGACGAGTTTTTGATCGCTTTACGGAGATCACAAGAGAGTGCCCAAAGTAACAGTTCCAAATATTAGAACATGTGATGCTTACCTAAAAAGAAAAGAGAATAAGTTAGTTAATAACAGGTGTATACGAGAATATTTCTATAAATGTTTGTATTAAAAAAATATATTTAGTTATGTCTTAAAAAGTGGGTCAAGTAAAATTCATTCATGGAAGAATTTACTAAAGAAAAATTTGAGGCGATAGTTTCACTATTTTGTGGCAGAAATAACCGATACAATTGAATTTTTCATATTAGTTTTAAGAAACATTTCACTAATCTAATAACTTTAAGTTATAACGGTTACTTCATTTTTGCGAGAATTTTCAAAATGGGTCAGATATAGATGAGAAAATATACATATGACCTACACTTTTGGTCCATATTTCCGATGAACATTCTGACAAAAATATATGACTAATTTTGTATTTTTTCATGCATCCTGATATGATACTAGAATTTGATGTTAAATATTAAAACATATCTATTTTAACCATGTCTGTTTACTCTAAAGTTAGAGATAATTAAAGTTTATAGATTTTGTCAATTTGAAAGGATTTTGTCATGTCAAGCGGTATGATTTATGACACACTGGGTTGTTTCGAAAAAAAAATCAAAAATATTTTATACATATTAAAAATAAATCACCAACTAGTTCTTAGATTTTTTATTGTTTTTTACTTAATAAAAATTATCATTCTGATGATTTTTCACTGAAATTTTGGTTTGGTTGATTTTCAAAAAAAAAAAATATTTTGGAAAAAGTCATAAAAAAATAGAGCCCATAATTTCACCAGAAAAAGATCCATAATTTCTGCATTTATCTATCAAATAAGCCTTGTTTACTTTACTAATATCCCAGCTATTTTATTGTATTCTGTTATTTAATTCACGTTATTTAACCACAAATTTAGAAAATCTTGAATTTGATTTGAATTGGAATATTGTCCTGGCTCAAGACCATTTTGCCTCTATATTTAATAGAATGCAAATTTATTTGCATGGTGACATTTATTTAATGACATGGTGACATTTATTACTTGGCTGCAGACTTCCACGATCATGATTTCGACCAAAGGAAAAACTAAAATCTTGAATTTCCTAAAAAAATCTTATGCGTCTACAAACGGGGCCATAACTTTCACATGTATCCATTAGGATGGGTCACGACAATAAATTACACCGGTAACCCCCCAGAAATGAAGATTGGGTTGGTTAATGATGATTTGCAAAATATTCCGTCACTGGGCCAAACCATCTGTGAGCTAAACGCTCCTGAAAACACCTCTAAAAATCACATTTTTCTTGCGTAATTTATTTTATGTTGCATTTTTGTCTAATTTTTTTTCTGAATAATTAGACACTAGGAAGCACTTTAAAAAATGTATTCTTGTCTTAGAATAACTCATTGGTCGTATCATTGAACGTTTATATTAATATTTTTGTGGGTTTTCAAACATTTTGGAAACATTTTGTAAGATTTGTTATGAAAAATAAATAGAAGAATCAATACCTTTCGAATGATGCCTAAATATCGGATGAAAAATGACGTCACTGACTCCATGTTTGTAAAATAATTTAATACTGGAGTTGGTTTTTCAGAGCCAACATTTTCAAATTATTTTTACAAAAATGAACGCTGCGCGACAATTTCCTTTCGATGTTCATCATTTAGGCATCATTCGAAATGTATTGATTGCCGCTTTTTATTTTTTTATAAAGTACTAACATCAAATACGAAACAACTTTCAGTTGTCACTATGAAAAAACACAAAAAGTTAAAATAAAGGTCCAATAATTCGACCAATAAGTTACTCTAAGACAAGATTCAAAATTTATATTTAAAGTGTTTTCAAGGGTCTATTATTTCGGAAAAAATTGACAACGGCTTGATCAAGGAACGAAATATTTTGTAAATCATCATTAAACCATCCAAACTTTATTTTCGTGGGGTGACTGGAAGTTTTCACCGCGACCCAGCCTAGTATCCATAGATCTTGTATGTGTTGATACTGTTTTCATCATTATAATTTTTTTTTATAGTTTTTTTTGTAAAAAAAAACATTTTTATATTTTTTTTGAAACTGTTGCTAATCATAAAATGATATACGCGACATTTTTAACCATCATAATTAACTTTAAGTGATAAACTGTTATCGGACTAATATTTTCAAAATGAGAGTACAAATATTAGAGGTACCTTTGGCGCAAATTTAATATTAGTATTTTGTTAGTGGTATGTATGGTTGACCTTTTTGATGTATTGCGTTTTGTCTTTTTTAAAAGTATCCATTAAAAAAATATTTAATATCGTTTTCGGCAAAATTTTTCATGCTTAGTGTTATTGGCCACGTCCATTTATAGACCAAACAAATATGTCCGTAATTCTCTATCTTACCCCACAAAAATTATCAAATGTTTAAAGTATACTTTTACATTGAAAATTCGTCTTATAATCCTCTGATAAATGTTTTTTAAATCATTATTTTGACATTAAATAAATAAATTGCAAATTATAAATATTATATTTCGATTTTCGGTCAAAATTGTATGGTTATAAAAGCGTTAATAGTTTCGAGTATTTCTTGAGTTTGCATACGTTCGTTATGACTGTTTGACTTTCTAACTGTATTGATAAATAAGTATTTATTTATCTTTTAAGGAAGTGCAAAAAGAAATTATGGAATTTCTATGAAAGTACTCGAATAAAATCGCATTATATAATAACCTCTGCATTCTTTATTTGTATTTTTTACTCGAATAGTCAGCAAATTTGCAGCACCACCAAATTTCAAGTCCACCACTTTGCATTGTTTTTCTTCGCTCGACTCGCTTTTACGTGACTTTCTTTTCATAGCGGGTATTATGCAATCGTTGTGGCGGCTTTCCATAGCAAAAATCCAACAACACACTTTATATGCCAAATACTTTTCGTGAAAACGAAAATTTCAAAAATTGCGTGTTTAAAATAATTACATACTTCTCAGTGTTAGGTAATATTTGAGTTTTTTTTTCATGAAAGATATTTTAAATTTATTTTCTTTGTGTGTGTGTTTCACATCAAACGACTAGAAAGAATTAACTGCCAAAGAATATTTAGGTCAAATGTCATTCAATAAATTGATTGGATATTATTTAAAGAAAGTTATCAAATAACGTATACACACGTACCTCATATGTATATAATTTGTATTTAATTATATAGTGATAACGACGTTATTTAGAGGGTGTGAAGGAGGAGGTGATTGGGGATATGATTTGGGGGTTTTCAAGATTGGCCAATTGTGTTTAGAGAAAATTTTAATAATTCACCAACAATTTTGTATTTATTTTGCTATGGAGTTTTATTTAAATTGATTAGCATGGAAATAGAGATGAAAAAGTGCTAATGAGTTTCCTGGGTTTTATATACTAAGATAATTATTTGCCTCAAATTTCCCTTTAATTTTATGCGATTTTTTGAATGCAATACATTCGAAAGCCAGCTATTTCGATTGGCCACATGAAAAGACTCAAAAAGAATAATGGAAATGGGCAAAAAATGGACCAAAAAATTAAAAATCACCCAAAATAAAACAATTACCAAAAATGAAATTAAATAAAAATCAATTCAAAATGACCCAAATGAAAACTTAATAATCCGACAAAAAATGGGTAATTTTTAATATAAAAATCGTCCAAAATGTTGACTAATTTTTAATATGGAAAATCGCCGAAATCTAATATCTAATTTGGGAAGTGACCAAAACCGTCCATGTTGCATTTATGACAAATTGGGTGATTTTGAAATATCACCCAATGGGCGATATTTGATTTTTGGGTGATTTTTAATAATGAAAAATCGCTCAAATGACAAATACGATTTATGATTTATTTTTTGGCGTTTTAATTTTGCCTGGGGCTTTTTGAGAGATTTTTCATATACATTTCGATCAATTTTTTTACGAAACAAGTAAAAACGGCGTTAAGTTCGGCCGGGCCGAACTTTATATACCCTCCACCATGAATTGCATTCCACAGAGGTTGTCGGTTTTCGTAGAAGTGCCAAACCAAAACAATTACAAATATTGAAAAATTAATTTTATAAATAAATATAATATTTTAATTATTTCAAACCACGCTTATAAGGCAACGCTACCAATACGTCAATTCAAAAAATAATTATTCATCTATTTATATTTTGAAAAATATGTTCAAAGCCATAAATATTGGTAGATAGTGGGTGCTACAGTTGGTTGTATTTCCATTCTATTTGAATTTCAAAAGTACAAATACAATTATCAGACGTACATAGTGCAAAATAACCTAACTTCATGATTCAACCAATTTTTGCCGTAAAAGAAAAAGTACGAATTTGAAAAAAAACTTTTTATTTTGCGTGTCTATGCATTCAGAGGAATGTATACACCGAATTCCATGATTCCAGCTGCGCCCATTTGGTTGGTACCATTTTTACCCCCTTGACGTTTCTACGCAATTCGAATTTTATCATTCTAGTTGTAGTTGTTTAGTTGGTACTATTTTTATCCCTCCGTACCACTGTATCCCTTGAAAGTACTAATTTCGAAAAATTCGTCTATTTTCCGTGTCTTCGCAATCAGAGGAATGTATACTCCGAATTTCATGACTCTAGCTGCGGTCATTTGATTGGTACTATTTTTATTCCCTTTTTTCATTTTTACCCCAAAAAGTACGAATTTCGAAAAATCAGTTTATTTTCCGTGTCTTCACACTCAGAGGAATGTATACTCCGAATTTCATGACTCTAGATGCGGTCATTAGATTGGTACTATTTTTATCCCCTTTTTCCATTTTAACCCCAAAAAGTACGAATTTTGAAAAATCCGTGTATCCGTGCAATCAGAGGAATGTATACACCTAATTTCATTATTCTAGGTACAGCCGTTTGGTTGGTACCATTTTTATCCCTCTATTCCTATTTTACCCCTTAAAAGTACGAATTTGGAAAAAATACTTTTATATTATGTATCTCCTCAATTAGAGGAATGTACACACCGAATTTCGTGTTTCTAGCTGTTGTCGTTTAATATGTACCATTTTTATCCCTTTTTTGCCCCATTTCACCCCCTACAAATAAGAATCACTTTATGATGCACGTTTTTGCTATAAGGGGAATGCGCATACCAAATATCAAGCAAATATAAACAGAAATATTCAAAAAACATGCTTAAATACGCTAAAATATTAGGGATTATTATGGGTATTTTTAGTCCTTGTGAGGGAAAAATTTTTCCCTTTGGGCCGATTGCGCCCCATTTCAATCCCAACCGATCTACGACTATAAGACGCATTTATGGACAATTTGAACGTTATAGCTCCTTTCGTTTAGATGCTAGCGTGCTTTCAACAGACGGACAGACGGACGGACATGGCTAGATCGTCTTAGAATTTTATGACGATCAAGAATATATATACTTTATAGGGTCGCAGGTCGATATTTCAAGGTGTTACAAACGGAATGACAAAGTTAGTATACCCCCATCCTGGAGGTGGAGGGTATAAAAAATGTTGTGGTTGGCAATGGAAAATAGGAGTGGATCTCTCTCAGCTATACACACTTTGCCCATGAACGTATTTCGTATGCTGTGTGGGGAAAACACATCAGTGGAGCTTCTGTATAGAGTGCTTGAGTTACCATGTTTTCATCAGCCGTATACTTATTTATTTTAAATTTACATATGCATTTTAAATACATCCGAAAACCTCACTCGAAAGCGTTTTTGAAGAGTCTTATGGTCGATCTGAAGCCTATCACATTATCATTGACTGTAGGCTGAGCAAGAATATATTAAACATCATTTGATAACTGAAATATTTTAATGTATTTAAATCTTATCTAATCTCTGTCTGATCTTGTAAAATTACTTTTTTTTTCTTACCCCTCTAGATTTTTTTCAAAACGCAAACATTTTCGCCCACATTTTCAATTCAATTGAATTTTCTATTTCTAAACCGCCCCATTAAAATTGCAAATTTTGTGCAAACTTTTGTGAATTTCATTAAACCACTTATAGCAACTGGTCGTCGTGGACGTCGCGCCGCCTTTTGTTGATACATTTGACCATGACGTCTAATTTCAGCTAGACAGTGGCGTCATGGCTTATATGCTTAAAGTCGGCGGTTTAGAGTAAGTGTGGCATGCCAGGCCAAGAAATATAAATTAATTGCAATCAATTAAATGCGAGTAGAACAACAAGAGAAACGCAACAACACGTAAAACACTTGAATGACGCGCTGCAGCAAGTAATGAAATCATTTATGTTGAAAAAAACAAGACATTTCTATTCGAATGCAAAATACGCCGTAAACTGTATGCCGTACGCCTTTTATCCATCCCATCAAACCAAATAAACACTACGTGTTATTCGCCGTTTAATTCGCCCGTCGTACATCGTGCAAAAATACAAAATTACCATTTTGCGCAATTTTCATTCTCAAACAGCATTTGGTCGGTCGGTCCGCCTGTAATGTTCTCTGTTTTGCATGAGCTTAATGGGGTTTAGTGTTCTTACTTATATAAAACGCTAGCTGAAACAATTGCATACAAGTATAAGTACATACATACATACGATTATTTCCGAAACAAACCGATTGCAATCGATAATCGTGTACTTTGTTTGTGAATAGAAATACGGATCGCCCTCGTAAGAATATGAACAACACTTTAGCGGTAATTTTGCTCAATTTAACAGTGGGCGAAAAAAAGTAATGAAAAAAATACAAATTTGAAATTTTTAAAATTTAGAAAAATGCTTTTGCACGACGTGTCAACTACATAATTTTAGGTTGTAACATATTCCATCATCCTTCAGAAACGGTTATTAATTTTTTGTGATACCTTCCATAACTAAAAACGCCCAAAAGAAGAATATGCAAAATTGCTAAGCCACTATTTTGGCCATTATTACCTCTTAAAATTTTGATATAATTATATGGGCATTTTTTCAAACCCCCTCAATGACAATTTAATGTCTTTAAAATGTGTGATATACATTTTTAATTATCTCTTTTAAATTAAAAAAATAATAATTAATTAGGTCTGGATACCTTAATATTAGAGCAGACCAACATATTCGCATTTTTTACAGATATTCTACTCTTTCATTTGACATCCATATTGCCAATCTATGACTCGCAAAAAGTACGAAAATAAATTATTAAAATATCTATACCCTTTGAAAAATAAAAGTTCTATAAAAGGTTTTGCTACCGATGACCTATTGTTTCAGTTCGATATAGACTCGTTCTTAGGAGGGAAAAAGTTGTCATTTGTCACACGATGAATGACTTCATTAATTTTATATTCACCTGTTATATTGTGCAAATAGAAATACATCCAATGTTGTTGTAGTGTTGTTTGACTAATGATCGATTTTCATTGACTGTGTGTTGTACTTTCGAATACCACCTATTATTAGTTTTTTCTTCATACGAAGGAAATTTTGTGTTTTGAAATGGAAAGGAGGAGAACCATACTCAACTATACACACTTCGGGTATATACGTATTTCATATCCTGTATGGGGATAACTCATCAGTGGCGTGTATTTTTGAAGCATTTTTGGTAAAATCCGCAGAAACTTTCATATTTTATGTTCGATTTGTGTTTTGTAAGGGGATCGTTAGAGCGGCATTGATCGCTAATTGCAATTTTTAGAACTTCTTAACCCATTAAGGTCCACAATTTTTATTTCAAACTGTTGGCCCTTAATCGGTAAAATGTGAAGTAAAAACTGAAATATGGGGTTAGTCTTATCAAAAGATTATTTTGGAAAAAATTGCTACCATTCCCGATAGTGTGGCTTCTTCTAATTGATTTAAGCTGTATGAAATGTCGCACCGTCTTATGACGACCTAACAACGTCCTCATGTTCTTCTTCAACTTAATCCGTTTTCTGTTTTACATTTTGTTAATGATATTGAAATATTATTTTGTTTATTCAGAAGATAATCAGTTCTCGGTTTTTTGGTAGCGTTTAGAAAATTTCTCTCATTTCTGAATCCGGTCTAATCTTAAATATTTTTAACCCGGTTGTTTCTCCCCTTCCTATAGTACGACTTCCTTCAATTATTCCTTTATATTTTTTTCTATCAGTCCATGGTATTGTTAGAACTCGAAGATATATCCGTATCTCAAAATCTTGCAATCTTTTTTCGTCAGTGTTTTTTAGTTTCGGATGTATATAAAAGTACTGACCAAAATTAGCATTTAATCAATCGGAATATGGCTGATACATTGATGACGTGTCACATTTTTGTAATTCAAAAAAAGCATCTCTCGCCATCTCCATGGAACATCTTATTTTCTTGGGCATATCAAATTTACCATTTACTGAGTCTCCAAGGTATTTATAACCTTTTACTTTTTCTGCCTCCACTTTATTAATTTTCAGTGTTGTGATGGGTTGGGAGTTTTTTCTGATTAAAACCATAAATTTAGTTTTAGAAATATTGCTTTTGAAGTCATACATTTCTCTCGTGAATGCATCTTCTTGTAGCAACTTTTGTAGCCCAGTCATGCTGCTGCTCAATAAGTCTTCCATGAAAGAGGTATGGATGGATTTGATGGCCATTGAAAATACAATTAAATCAATCCTGGATGGAAGTAAAAAAACATGTATGAATGGAGTTTGGCAGAAATGATGGCTAGAGTGCGTCCCAAATAATATTCCAGAAGTAAATGATGTAAATAGCGTTTGTCTGGTATGGAAAAAGGCGACATTAATGCGTTATTAATGTCACACGATGAAATCCTTAATAATGAAGATTTATTATCTATTGATGTGGATCATGCATCAGAGGGGAAGAAAGACATCTGAAGGTCACTCAGATAATAGGAAGCTAAGCTGCTTATATCAAAAGCCATGGATATTTTTACAAACAACCATCAACCAGACGAAAATCGTAGCAACGAAATTTTAAACGCTATGACAGACGCTATTGATCCTTACAAAGAAATTTGTTTACAAAAAATCAGTTAAAATTCAACAAATAATTTACAATTTTTTTCTAACAAATTCAACACAAGTTGTGTTTCTTTCATAGCTTCCTCGCATGCCGCATCTATCATCCTATGTATAATCTTTTGGTATACCTTTACACTGCATTTCCCAACATTTTTTTGTGAATGGCAAAGTTGATACCAATCAATCTTTGGGATAAGGACCTTTTAGAATCGCAACACGGGTTTATGAAAAATCGTTCGACTGTTTCTAATATCACTACTTTCGTTAATCATTGCATTTCCAGCTTTGAAAATGGATTTCAAGTTGATGTTATTTCTGTAGATTTTTGCAAAGCTTTTGATAAATTTTACACAAATTTCTTCTTTTAAAATTGGATTCCATGTATCTCTTATTAAATGGATAGAATTATATCTCATTAATAGACTTTGTTTTGTGTCTGTTGACGGGTTTAAATCTTATATGTACGTAGCTTATATGATGTAGCTAGTTGCTTTCATTTTGCTAAATATTTAATTTATGCGGATGATATTAAAATATTTTTAGATATTTCAGATTCTGCAGATATTGCATTTCATCAGGAAGATTTGAATAGGGTGTTCCATTGGTGTGAATAAAATAATCTTCCTTTGAATATACCTAAATGTTATCACCTTCCATTTACTAGACGTACTAGAATGATTGATTCGCAGTACAATATCAATAATCATTATTTGAAAATGGTAAATCGCGTGTTAGACCTTGGTGTCTTGTTCGATTCAAAGTTAGATTTCAATGCTCACATTAATTATGTATTGCCAAAAGCTTATGCGGTCCTTGCTTTCATTAAAAGAAATAGTAAAGAATTTAATGACCCATATACTCGAACAAATTTGTATACTTCTTTTGTTAGATCAACACTTGAATATGCATGCTTCCATTGTATAGAATCCATTTTATGATGTAAATTGTGATCGTGTTGAAGATTGCAAAGAAAATTTATTAAATTTGCCTGATTTTCGTTAAGTTTTTCCAATCCTTTTCCCACATATGAGTCTCGATGTAAGCTTATACGTTGGGAAACCCTGGCCAATAGAAGAGCTAAAAGTTCTGTTCTATTCGTGTACAAGTTGATTTGCGGACTTATTGATTGTCCTTTACTCCTTAGTAGAATTGGCTTAAACGTTCCTGCTAGGTGTCTGCGATTCTTAGAATTTTTTAATATTCCTGTGCATAGAAATAATTATTCTTGCAATGATCCTATTTTGAGATCATTGAAAGAATTCCATTTAATTAATAAGAAATTTGCTTTAGATTTATCGCTTCCTATCAATAAATTTATTGAAATTTTAGATTTATATTACTTTTAGTTTTTAAGCAAGTCTGTAAGGATATGTTTCCACAGAATATTGAAATAACTAAATAAATAAATTATGTATCATATATATAATTAAAGAGTTTCACTAAGAGTACAGCATTATCGTCTATTAATTATTGTGCTTCTGAAGGGATTTCACCTGTACCTGCTGCCTGTTTGCCCTTCAGGAAGTGGATTGCATATTTCCCATTAGTTTTGATTATGAGTGTTCTGAAATATCAGTATTGATTTTGGGTTCAAAGCATGATCTTCCAGTATCACACACACACGGTTTTTATCCATCAGATGTGATACGTCCTCAACAATATCATCCAAGTAAGGCCGAATGAACTCGGTTATCATGTGACGAAATTGTATACCAGTACGGTTCAGTGTGACAATTCGTTTTCGTGGATTTTCTTTACGCCAAATTTGAAATTTTTACAGTTAACGATGACATCAAGATGAAAATGAGCTTTCCAATTGCTTCCCTATTCCGGAGCATTGTCCTTTGTTATTGTCTTCCACTGCAACTATTTTACTTTGCTTGATTTCATAGTTGAATTTTTGGGACACCCTAATTTTTGTATTACCCCTTTTTCCTCTACATTTGTGTTCGATGAGGTCTACCTGTTCTCATTCACATTAACTGACGTGTGTGAGGATTGCAATATGCACTGAAATTGTCGATGATTAGTTTATGAATAATAAATCAAACAATACACACACACACTCTGACAATTGCATGCTGACGGCATGTTCTGTACATGGACACATTGTCTGTTAGCGGCGCAGTTCGTTTGTGGAAAATGTAGTGACTGAAACACCTGTTACAAAACACAGTTTTTCCTCTGGCATTGGCCCTGCCTGCTCGCCAGCCTGCATACAATGAAAAATAGCAGTTGTGCGAGTATGACCGAATGCGGGTAGGAAATTGTAACTGTGGGCTACTGGAAGCAAAAAAGAAAAAATAAAAACCAAAACAGACACTGGTCGGTCATACGTACCATGTTGTTCTTTTTTGTTTCAAATATCCGGAAATTATTTATATGTAAAGCGTACACTAATATTTATTGGCTTCAAACACCCAGGAACAAGAAGAAGAGGAAGAAAAGCCAGTAAGCCATACTTAATCAACTTCCAACTGTGATGTGGTGGGTGGTTGGTTGGAAGACAAAAGAACGCATATGAATGAATGAATGAACTTAATACCAACTGAGTTGAGTCAGAGTTGTGTGAACTCTTTGAAGTTTAAGTAGATGTATGGCGGCGGGGGTTTTTCTCTTATGAGCAGATAACTAGATTTGTTTGTTTTTGTTCTTGGCCTTTTGAATGAAATACGAGTATCGTAATTTACACTGAACTGTTGTTTTTCGAACATCTTTGTCAATGCTGTCTCTGCCTCTGTCGGCCGTCCGCCCATCAGACCCAGCAGATTGGGGGTGTTTTCTGTGTTCGGTATGGTCGGAGTGTGACAATCGGATGTTGTCGGAGTGTTGGTGATGCCATGCTAATTAATTTGACCTGTCCCTAGCACTTTGGCAGCAAGTGCCAATAAAACACTTTCCGTACAAATTCATTACTTTTTCACATTCATTCACTCATTCACCCATTCATGCATTATTGATTATATTCTCTGTATGTACAGATATATGAATGCCGGTATGTGCGAGTGTGAGGGGGTCATGAATTATAACAAGTTTATGTGTTTTTTTGCCGGATTTCAAGTGTATCTGAGACTTGTCGTCTAACTAATTAAACAGTAGATTGTACGCGGGCAGATCAGAAATAAATGTTCGAATTTTTTTTACAAATGAATTCATCTGACTGCATAGACACTCAACATAAAAACATTTTTCCAAACTGAGGGATATCAATGGTACCAACTAAATGGCTACAGCTAGAATGATGAAATTCTAATTCCATAGACACGTACAAGAAAGATATTTTCGAATGTCGCACTTTTAAGGGGTAGAACGGGGAAAAAGGGGATAAAATGGCTCCAACCATGGTCGGAGCTAGAATGAAATAAATTCTGTATATACATTCCTCTGACTGCATACAAACATAAAAAATTTGCCCAAATTCGTACTTTATTTTGTAGCTTTTACGACAAAAATGGGTTGAATCATGTCGAGAGATAATGAATATTTAAAATTTATACTTTTGGAATTAAAATTGGATGGAAATACAACCAATCAAACGGGCGTAGCTGAAAACGCACCCACTATCCCCCAATATTTATGGCATTTAAGCTTTTTTCAAGATTGCTGCCTTATATATACAGTGGTGGCCACGAATTTAGCACATTCATTATAAAGAAAATATTTCAATTTCTTTTTATGTTTTTTGCCCGACATTTTTTCTAAAATATTACGTACGATAAGACGACCATTTATCGTTGTTTTTGTTCGGTTCTTATTTTGCATTTTAGTTTTATGCAATCTAAAGTACAAATAATACGAAAAGTGATTGGACAGTAATTTAGCACAAATTAAAAAAAACTTTAATCAAACCAGAAAAAATCTGAACTAAACAATACATTTTATTATAAACTTAATATTTGGTTTGATAATCATTATTTTGACTAATTGCTGTACATCTTTAGGACATACTCTCCACTAGCGACATAAAACGCTCCATTGGAATAGCATATCAGGAAGTTTGAGGTTAATTCAAGAAATCGGGCAATTTTTTGGGTTTTTGTGCTATAATATGTTGTCAAAGTCCATTCCATAGATTCTCAATAGGATTGAGATCCGGTGACTGTTCTGGACCATTATTAAAAATCTATTCTGTTCAGCTTCAAACAGCCATTTCACTGGCGTTAAGTGTGTTTTGGTTGGTTTTCGTGCATAAAACGCCACTTAATTGGCATATTTTTATCTCAATATGTTAACATAGTATCAACAAGTAGATTTTTGTAAATATACTGATCCATTAGTGCATCGAATTTGTGTATCGGACCAACGTATCCATAAAACGCAGTATAGATCATCAGATTTTCGCCAAAAAGCTTTACTGTCTCATATTTGTACTTCGGGTTGTGCTGCATATTTGGAGGGCACAATTCGTATTGTATTCTATAAGATCCGAACCGACATGTGTTCGATTCGCCAATCCCCAAAAATCTTGGATTTTTCTAAATGCTCCTGAGCAAATGAAATTTGACACTGTAAGTCATGTTTTGATACGTGTGGCTTATGTTGAACAATGCATCCAAATATTTTTTCATTGGTTTGTCTTCTTATGGTTCTTGAGGAAATTCTAATGTCAAATTTGGCCGAAAGGTCTCTCTGTTGATCTTTTAAATGGATCTGCTACGCTGGTTCTATAAATTAAAAAAAACGATTTATTGGTTGTTTTTCCTGTCGTAGGGCATTGTGCGACATTTTTGAAGCTCCCATAAGTGCTAATATGGCTTAGTATATTGTATACCATCTGTCTGGATCGATTTAGAATGTTCGTAATATCCCTAGCGGTACTTCCACTGTCGTTCAATTGCATAATAATCTGACGCTGCGCCTTAATGCACCATTTTCCTTTAGCAATGTCTAATTATGAATTTTGTTAAATAATAACTTCCATTTGAGTAAAAGTTACCCATACATAGCATTTAATTAATTTAAACGCAAAAAGAGACAGAAAATAACAACTTTTATCAAATGTGCTAGATTTGTGTCCAGCCCAGATTACGAATTACTTGCAAAAACATGAGAGTACGAGAAAAAGGCACAAAAGAATACGAAAAAAATTATTGGGCTTACTGATCACACTATAAGCAACGCTAAAAAACGAATATTTTTCGCAGAGTTCATTATAAGAACAAATTATTTGCTATTATAAACAACATATGTGAAGTGTGCTAAACTCGTGGTCACCACTGTATATACATATTATTTTTTATTTAAAAAATGTATCATTTTCCTTTCCTGTATTTTTTGCACTTCTACGAAAATCGACATCCTGTGCGGAATGCAATCCATGCTGGAGAGTATATAGGGAAGAACTTAACGCTCTATTTTACTTGTTTTCATTAATTTTGTGGGACACTTTAGACCCGTTAAACCCTTGTTTTAGGGATGTTTTTACCCTTTTGTACAAAAGTGACCAAAAAGACCCTTATATTGAGGAGCTGCAGGGTTAAAATGTTCTACAAAAAAGTTCCTCGTATAGTTTTAAGTAATATTTCTGAACATAACCTATACTTAAAATGCAAGAATCACAAGATTTCCTATGTTGTTTCATCATAAAAATCTGGAAAAGGAGGGACTCGCCTCTAAAATGACCACCATACGTTTTTACGCCCTCTTTAAGAATCCATTGTTAGAACCTAGAGAACAACATATAAATATTGCTACTTTCGGGGACACAAAAAATGTACTAATACAATTTACTCGCAAATCTTTGAGAAATTGTTTTGAATTTTGCCATAAATCTAAAACAAATAGATTAAATTACATTTTAGAAAATAACCTTTACCATAACGTTTACCATTTATCATCTTTTTTGTTAAAAATTTCTTAAAATTCCAAGATCTACCCTCGTCGCATACCCCAAAGTTGGTGTGTGGGTTTATTGATATAATTTTGCTACTGTCCAATTATGTCATATAAATTTGTTTTGTTTACCATCGTTGACCAACTTAAAGTTAATGGCTCACTTGGAATTTCGAGTGGAATATTTACGAGTGCCTCGGTCGGATACAAATATGTCATCAAAAATGTAAACATATGTCCCATATGCACTGATAATAACTATAAATGTTGATGAATAAGACTGCCGTTTGCAGCACCCGTCCGGTCAAAGGTTTCCCCCCTACTACACGTTTAATGGGTTTATCATTAGACTTTTGTGTTGCCAGCAATATTATGAGAATATTGTTAAAATTAGAGCAGATGTGTAGGCTGCTAGGGGACCATAATCAAGCATATTTGCTTAGAAATTGTTGTAGTTAGTTAGTTTTGTTATAATAGTTTTGTAATTCAAGGTCGATGACATACCCACGGATATAAACATTATTTATGACTTGGCCTGGATTCGCCACAATGGGGGAGGATTTGAAATGAGAATTTTCGCTCTAAAGAAAAGAAGTGCAAGGGAAGATAGTTCTGTTAATTTATCTATATATGAATTCACATCGGACAATTTGAATGCACTATAAGTCATAGAAATTTATAATCACCAATCTATTCCCCTGGAATTGTCTTTACATCCTTGTATTAAAATAGAAATAAAAAATCCTCACAGGAAAATAAAATTCTTAATTAAGTAGAACAAACAAACAAAAGATTTACTCTATTATTTTTTCCATTTTAATGTAATATTTTTTAATGTCAGTTTTCAATTAAGTTTTCCTTTTGATGGCTGCATGGTAACATAAGGACTCTAGCATAAGGTCCACTGATAATTTATCCCCACACAGGATACGAAATGCGTATATGACCAAAGTGTACATAGTTGAGTGTTGTTGTCCTCCTTGCCACTACCAATTAAAATATTTCCTTCGTGACATTCGAATGTATTACATTCAAAAACACCTGAAATTTATTCAAAATAGACCACTAATCAAACAACACTGAGACTAAAAATGTATTAATTAATTTTAAATTGGATAAATTTATTAAAATTAAAAATTCTCTCTTTCCAGTGGATATTTGAAAAGCCCCTATTCAGCGTTTTAATAATTCCTTCATTCACAAACTTAGTTTCATATCGAGAACTCTAGTTTATAATGATTTTCTCCCAAAGTTGCAATATTTTTAAAATTTATTTTAGCCTTGGAAGCCAATAGAATATAATAACCGACAGTCCATATTACACTTGAACCAGATGATATTGGTATGAAACTATGGCTGCAATGAAGTTAATTGGTGTTTTTAGTTTTTCATTTCCTCATCATATTTCCCCTTAAAAGGACTACAAAGTTCCAAAGGATATAATACCGAAATGCCAAACCAAAACAACTCAAAAATTTCCCTCCGTTCGAATACATATTTGCTTGACTTCAAAGAACAATGTAAAAAATATTTTTAGATCGATACCCTACATTTTAGTTACTCATTGTAGGGTGCACTATTTTCTGAGTGCGTAGGTTGACTTGTACGTCCATCCGTCACTCAAACTGTCTGTTCGTCCCTCCTTCCATCTAATTGGTTTTGTTCATCCCGACTATTGTCCCTCCATTTACAACATCACCATCGTCATCAATAACATTGATGTCACCTGTTTGAGAGCAAAAAACCCAACAACATCAAAAATAACTTTGCAGTATCTCAAAGGTTGGTTGTTTTTTTTTGTTGTACTTTGTTGCAACAATCGCACACGGATGTTTTGTGTGTTTCACACAACAACCAGCCAACTAACAACCATAATTAGCACACGTATTGATAATAAAAACATGTCAATGATAATGATAAATATCAGCGGTAATTGCTCTAAACTTAACAAATACACAAACAGATAGACAAACACTTTAGCATGAACAATAGTCGTATGAAGCTCTTTAGCGAGAAAAGCAAACAGAAAGCGGAATTCTGTCAGACAGTTTCTGGGCCTAACAAAAGATTGTTTGTTCCGTTTTTTGTATGAACTCCAACTTGAATAGGAAAGTATTGATGATGTGAATAGTGCAACTGGAGGAGGATGTGGAGTCTTTGAAGAAGCACCCTCTTGTTAGGTGAAAAAAACTTGACAGAAAAACATGACTTCAAAACGACCTCAAACGCTCGATTGTGGTTTTGTAATTCTTGTTTGGCCGAAAAGTAGAACAATCTTGTTGTGGAGGTATCTGGTTATATAGACAGTGTTCTACGTGTATTTATATTCATATACAGGGTGGCTGATGAATGATACTACATTAAGAAACTAAAATAACTTTTTGTTTAATTCATGTAAATTACTTTTTCTTTGTTCATTTGACGACCGATACATTTTTATTAAACCTTTTTAACGGGTTTAAAAATAAAAGAATTTAAATGACATGACGATAGCCGGTGACGTATGTGCAAAATTCATTATTCATTACATCCTGCAGAGTTGCAGTAAGAATTGTCTCAATTGTTGTTCGAATGCATTGCTTTAAATCATCCATTTTTTTTTGATTTGGTTTGTAAACTTCCAGATGAAATAACCCCACAAGAAAAAGATAGGTGCAGTGAGGTCACGAGACTTTGGGGGCCAACGAAATGTCGAGTGTCTAGAAATCACCTTCTTGGGGAACTTTCGCAGCAATTCTCTCTCATAGCAGGACCTAGCTATGTGACAAAGTCGCATCATCCTGTTGAAACCACACAGTGTTGAAAGGGATTCACTTTCGATGCAGTTCTGCAAAGAATAAGTCCTTTAACAACAGCATTAAGTAGCATGGTAGCAGTATTCATCAGCCACCCTGTACATACATACGTAGACAGTGCCCTACGAGTATTTATAGTTGTATATACATACATACAACATATGCTAATAATAATGACAATTTTTCATTATTCAATCAACCGAAAGTCATCAATCAAAAATTAACCACACACATTTAACCAGCCATTGACTGAATACGTGAAAAATACACGTATTTATCTGCAAAACGAGACAAGTTTTTTTTACTCGTCATACTTTAATCAAGGGGAAAGCCAGTCATCACAATTACACATTTGAAATTATTTATTTTTTCGTTGAAGTCGAAAAACAACTACAATTGATTTGAACATTTTTCTGGTCTCTTTCTGCTTAATTAGTTATTGATAAGTAATTTAACAAACGAAAAAACTTCATTTCGATAATCATTCAAGTTCAATTACAATAATGTAACCCAACAAAAATGTTGAGTTTATCAGCAGCATGTGTGTTTTGATTTGTGTCCGTCCAACTGGACTACCTTAACCTTAAACATCAAACTAAATTTATTGTAATTACCTATAATCTTATCGCCTTACAGTTAATGCCGATGATTTTATAATAATTGATTATGTGAATGGAATTCATAGTTCACCTATATATCTATGTACATAGTTACCAGAAGTGACCAACCTTAATGTTTGGGGCAGATAGATAAATAATTCGAAATGTTGGAAAATTTTCACATCAATTATATTTTACTGGAAATGCCACAACTTGTACATTTATCCATGGATTTTAGTAGTTTTCTTCAAATGTGATCTTAATTTTTTCAGTTTTTTTTGTTTCGGAAGAAAAATTTGTCATTACAATGTGATGACAACATCTTCCATATGTATAAACATTGGGAAATCGCTACACAAGACGTCTTTTCATTCCGAAGTGTCGCGCCATTGATTTTTTATGGTGCAAAGAAAATCAATTCATAATCATGAAAATTAATTAAAATGTGTATTATGTGGTACAAAAATTTGAATTTTTGTATGGTTTGTTCCACATATGAGTCATTCCAAACTGTTCGATTAAAAAAAATATAAATAAATTTCGCCTTTTATGGCCAATTTAAATTTGGTAAAATTTCGATTGTGTTCATTCAATCGCCTATAATTCCTCAAATAAGGTTTACATTCATTAGACCTTGTTTTGAAGGTAATTTCAACGACATTCTTTAAAAATATGTTTAAAGTGTGGCATTACTCCTTTAGATTTTTCCAAATTCTTATCATTTTATTTTCATGATTTTTTCATATTATCAGTTTTCAGAACCTGTGAAAAATCATTAGAATGATAATTTCTTCAATAGGTTTTTAACACAGTATATAAAAACAATAAAAAAGAAGAACAAGTAAGGAAAGGCTAAAGTCGGGCGGGGCCGACTATATAATACCCTACACCACTCCCTGCGTATGTTCCTCGCTTTGATTACTAAACCCAGGTATTTCATGGGAGCAATTTTATGTAGTTCATACAAATTATATAAATTATATGAATATAATGTATATGCTATAAATTCATCTTCAGTCAAATTTAACGAGTATGGTAAATAATATGGTAATTGATCTAATTGTCCGACAGACAAATACAAATTATACAGTAGTATACCAAGTCATTTCAAAGTATGGACATATGGACAACACTCAAACAATTCTCATTGCAATTCAATTCGGTAAAAAAGTGAAATCGGGAAGGATTTTTGCATCCTGTAAATGTAAGTGTTTGACAACAAATGTTAAATCGGAAAGGACATTTGTATGGGGGTATATTGAAACCTGGAACGATGTGACCCGCTTTCACCATGTCTGTTTATTGGTGAAATATAATATGTAAAATTTGGCCAAAATCGGTTAAACATTCGGGAGCAACATTTGTATGAGGTCTATATCTAAATCTGAACCTATCTTACCCACTTTCACCGTAGATGTTTCTAGTTCGATTATAAAATGTTGTGCCAATTTTAAAGAAAATCGGGTACAATATGTGGTTTCAAGAGCGGAAAATGTCAAATCGGGAGCGACATTTGTATGGGGGCTATATATAAATCTTAACTGATCTTACCCAATTTTAGCATACGTGTTTCTAGTTGGATTATAAGATGTTCTGCAAAATTTAAAGAAAATCGATTACAATATGTCGTTTCTAAAGCGGAAAAAGTGAAATCGGGAGCGACATTTGTATGGGGGCTATATCTAAATCTGAACCGATCTTACCCAATTTTTGCATACGTGTTTCTAGTTGGATTATAAGATGTTCTGCCAAATTTAAAGAAAATCGGGTATAATATGTCGTTTCTAGAGCGGAAAATGTCAAATCGGGAGCGACATTTGTATGGGGGCTATATTTAAATCTGAACCGATCTTACCCAATTTTTGCACAGGTGTTTCTAGTTGGATTATAAGATGCTGTGCCAATTTTAAAGAAAATCGGGTACAATATGTGGTTTCTAAAGCGGAAAAAGTGAAATAGGGAGCGACATTTGTATGGGGGCTATATCTAAATCTGAACCGATCTTACCCAATTTTTGCGTAGGTGTTTCTAGTTGGATTATAAGATGTTGTGCCAAATTTAAAGAAAATCGGGTACTATATGTGCTTTATAGGGCGGAAAGAGTCAAATCGGGAGCGATATTTGTATGGGGGCTATATCTAAATCTGAACCGATTTCCTCCAAATTCAATACCGATGGTCCTTGTCCAGAAAAAATAACTTCTGCCAAGTTTCATGCCAATCGGTCAACAATTGCGACCTGTAGAGTGCGAACAAGCTTAGATGGACAGCAGACGGACAGACGGACGGACAGACGGACGGACGGACAGACAGACATCGTTAAATCGACTCAGCTGGTGATTCTAAGCCGATCGGTATACTTAAAGGTGGGTCTAGCTCGATTATTTCTTGGTGTTACAAACATTTGGCGCGAAACTAACTTATAATACCCTAGACCACGAAGTGGTGTAGGGTATAAAAAGTAGTTAATATCTATATATATATAAATCAATGTTTGTCTGGCAAACCGGTGAGCCGATTCGCTTGGATTTTTAACTGTAGCTAACTTCTGGATAGGAGATGGTTCCAGGATATATTAGGTCATGATATAAGCGTAGTACCGCCCACACAAACTATATTTTAAAACTATCATATTACACTGTGCTACAAAAAAGATTGAGAAGTGATATTATTTTTCTTGTAGGTATCGAGTATAACAATAATGTGTATTTGAAATTTCCCAGACAGCCCCAAAATCTTGAGTTACGTTTTTTCGTACCTTTGCACACATATAAGCATGTAACTTATTTGGTTGCCAACCGATTTTAACTTTCTCGTCGCCGAATAAAAGTACGTAAAATTTGTCAAAATTATAAAAACGATGAAAAAATACTACATTTTCCATTTTTAAAAAGATATCCGATTTTCCAAAGCGGGGAAAATGTGTTCCAAAATTGGGATTTTTTTATTAAAATGGTCCGCATGCTTTTTACCATTTTTATCTGTTTTGTTGAATTTTATGTATTTTTATCGGACTTCAATTCGTAAAATAATGAGAGATGTGAACTGGAATGACCAAAACTAGTATTTTTACAAAAAATATTATTACTAAAAACTTCAATAGCTCAGTCTGTTACTAACGGATTTTTAAAACAAAGCGGCGTTTTACTCATTACTAAATGTGTTATTTAAGTAAATAGACAAGTGGTGCGATTACCAAACAAAATAATGAGCAAAAACATTGCCAAAATTGAAAAATGACTAAAATTATTTAAAATTGTGTTTGCTGGACAAACATACAGAGACAAGTTGTATTTAATAAGAAATATATCGATCGAAAGCTTCAGGTGCTAATGGATTTTTTTTTAATTTTTCTACATAGATTTTTTACATTTTTTATTGTTTTTGTTATTAACTTGTGTTAATAAAAAAACTAATTAAGAAATTATCATTCCGATAGTTTTTCACTGAAATTTTGTTGCTTTTGCAAAATATATTTTTAACAAATAGTAACTATTATTTCACCTCTTCCAAATAATACAAAATAAATAAAATTAATTGAAATTGCAAATACTTTTATTTTACTTTTGAGTGCAATTGAATGAACGCACCTTTATAAAAAAAATAATTTCATCAAAGTTAAATTGGTCATAACTCCTGAATTTATTTTATTTTTTTAGGCAATTTTACTTTTTTCAGAAAGTAGTGGCCAATTAATTACTAAATTAAATAATTGTTATTTCTACCTATTTTTCTACATATTTCTATGCTATGTCTTCTATACATTAGACTGAGTCACGAAAACATTACTGTAATCATCCCCAGATATGAAGATTTGTTTAATGATGATCAGAAAAATATTTCGTCACTGGGTCAAGTCGTCTCCAAGCTAAACGCTACACGTTTCGAATCATGCTTTCCCAGTGTATTTTTATGTTGCATTTTTGTCTATTTTTTCTGATTTTTTTTATTATTTTTTAGAGTGATTTGTTTCTGGTTTTTCAAAGTGACAACATAAAACTCATATTTCTTGGGAACATTTTGGATGGAAAATGAGGTCACTGTGAAAAATGTTTAATGCAAAATATGGGTTTTTTCTAACTCTTTTTACAAAAATGAGCGCTATGTCGTTAATTTCATTCTGATGTTCATCATTTAGCCATCATTTGAAAAGTATTGCTTGAAGCTAACAACGAAACAGTTTTGTAATCACTATGAAAACACAAAAAATACTATAAATGCCCAATAATTCGACCAATAAACTATTCTAAGACAATTTATATTTACTATTGATTCATAAAAATTGAACTAACAACACAAAAACGTGATTTTAGGGATGTCTTCAGACGTCTTGTGCTAGGGGCGAATTATTTGGTAAATCATCATTAAAAAAACTTTATTTCCATATTATTTTTTGTTTGTTTGGGCCGCGTCCCAACCTAATATGTGTGCACATCTTCTTTAATTTTATTCAATTTTTGTATTTTTTTATGTTTTTCTTTCCCAGCCCTTCTTCCACATCAGCATGCATTTTTTCTAATTTTCATCAAATTTGTCATACATGTTTCCCCCTTCCTTATTTCCTACCTACCCTAGTACATTGAAATATTCTTGTTACCCAACATTACCCCTTTTCGGTTTGGTTTTCCCATTTCCTGCTCCAATGGGTGGAATATTTTTTCCATTTCTATTTTTCAATCATTCCCTGAAAACGTAAAATTTAGCTTCTAAATTTATATTCATAAACATCTTTAAATAGCTCTATAATAGGCAAATATTAAACAATCATTTAAACTAATTATATTTTCGTTGCTGTTCCATATTAAAGCATAATCGTTGAAATCGTCACCCGTAATAGGGGAACTTATCTCCCATTCGTGAACATTGTCACGGGGAAGCAGTTTCCAGAGATTCTCTGTCTGTATGTTTTGAATTGTAATTTCTGATCCATAGTTCTCATGATAATTGCTGACAACAAATCAATTCTTCTCCCAACGTTTACCATTCTTTAATTCTTTGCAAACATACGCCCTGCTGTAAGTTGTCAGCTGTCACAGCATCCAGAAATCTCCACCAGATGATGCCGCTCATTGTTCCGGAAATGTATGCCGCTCGTGTACATCCACACATGTATACATGGTCGCACATGTATGCCTAGTTAAAAATGTAACAACGGATTATTGAGATTTCGACGCCATGCCATTTGTGATTCAATTCAGTCCGTCGTTTATGCTCCTCAAATGCATACAATTGGATGTTATTTTTAGACTATAATTCAGCGTTCGCCTACCAACCAAATGTTAGCAGATGTTTGACAAAGATGGAGAAGTGCGAAAAGCATTTTAACAATTCTTTGGATAATAGTCTTCTAATGATTATTACTTAATTTGAGTTTGCTCGCAAACATTTAAGGATGTGCTGCTCTCGTTCTCTTTGTGTAAACGGCCAGGCTAGTTGACCTGAATTAAGTTGAATGCGAGATTAACAAAATAGATTTCGTTTTAATTAATTTGGTTAACCCAATTTAGATTTGTTTTCCCTGAGAATGTTCACAGCTAATGAACGGCTGATAGAAAGCAAAACTGTAATGAAAGAATTTTTGGGTTTGTTTGGTTTGGTGGAGTGATTTTTTTTGGTTCGTTTTGGTTGTTCGTTGTTACTCTCTTTGGTGCAATGTAAACATTTGAAATTGTTAAGTAAAAGAACAAATAACACCCGGCACAGTGGGCAGAGAGGAAAAGAAAATGACGACTGTTTCTTTTGACAATTTGAGTTGATTTACATTAATTAGTGTTTGTTTGATGCAATGAAGGTCCAATGTCCCAGTTAAACCCCTGAACAAGTAACAGTGACAGTTTATCATGTATCACTGTAAACTATTTTTATTACTATTTATTTTTCATTTAATGACCTCAAGCTGGACAATAGGGAAAACGCATCGGAATGGAAGTTAATGAAAATGTCGCTATAAAATTTGGTATGTTTTGATGACAATTAATCAAGTGTGACAGACAAGCGGGTTTATCTTAATATATTCGTAAGAACGACCAATTTTTATTCACATTTAAATTAAGTAATCATGTTAACAACTATTTTATGGCAATGTTTTTGAAAGTAAAAAAAAAACATCTGCATTTTACTATACCTCCCTATCTAACGATGTCGAGCATATATATACTTGTGGTTAGTTGACCTATATAACCAGCATTAACATCATACCTACCATTTACAATGCCTCAACTTTATTCAGTCCTCATTTCTCAAGCTATAACTAGATCTGATTCAGCAAAAAAAATCGGAGAGAGATTTATATGACATGATATTTTCAAGGACGAGTACCACTAAATAATTTATTTATTGAAAAACATTTTGACCTGTTGCAGGGAAGCATTGAAAAAGCGTCAGACAACCACCGAAAAAACTAAAATACATTAACTGAAAATTATAGTTCCATAGGGAGATTATCTTCCCTTTATCAAAAATTAAAAAGCCAATTTCAACAGAATAACTCAGAAGTTTTCATTAAAAGCCAGACACGACGCTGTGACGTAGAATTTGTCCATTTAAGGCCAATTCACAGTATTACATGGATGCTCCCCTCGATTTTTACGAAACAGATGTAAAAGTACCGAAAACTCCATATTAAAAGCTGGCAATGTTTTGTAGAAAATCGGATGGAAAAAAACTGAGAAGTACTTCCAATAGAAGTGCTTTATGATCGCATCCTAGGATGCAGAATGATTTTTTTTTCGAATTTATCCCTTCCGAAGAATTTATTTTGCCAGCTTTAATGCCATCGAACCCATATAATATTTTTTATTTTGCGTCCTTGACGTAGTTATAATGATATAGATTTAAAAACGATGAAAGGGCCTAAATTCATTAATGAAGATCCAATTTTTTAAAATTTCATGATCACAAAATGAGGATATATTTCACTTCTTGGATGCTCTTTTTTGCTGGGTCACTGAGCTAAATTGTTTATGAAAATATGTCATAAGTATCAAAATTATGACTTAATGTGTGTTTGATATTTTTATGGCGAACAATAAAAAAATATTCTTATTGTTCTAAATGATGAATATCGGGCGAAAAATTACGTCAATGACTGCGTTTTTTTGAAATGATTTAATACAGAATATATATTTTCAGATCCAAAATTTTCTAACTCATTTTACAAAAATGATAATTATAATTATTTTTTATAAAATACTACCACAGAATACAAAAAAGATTTCTGTTGTCACTATGAAAAACGCAAAAAAATACTGAGAACTACGAATAGCTCGACCAATACGATATTTTATATTTAAAGTGTCTATTAATTGAAAAAAAAAATGGAGAAAATGCAACATAAATCATTAAACCAACGATTTTTTATGAAACATTTGCGAACATACTGAAAACGTACTGTATTGCCAGAAGTTTTGAAGAAAATAGAATATCTGATAGTGAATTGGACTGAATTAAAATCCAACTTAAGCGAAGTCTACTATTAGAGTTTATGATCTTGTTGTTAAAGTCTTCGAGCGCTCTTTAAGACAGCCCTTCAAATATACATTTTTGTCCTTGCCTTAGAGTAACTTATTGGTCCATATATTGGATTTTTATATGGCTTTCCGAAGCAAAAAATAAAAACTCTTATTAAATAGACACATTATGCCAAAAAATTAGTAGAAGGTATCAAAACCTTTCGAATAACGTCACAGTTTATGTATAAAAAAATATTTTTAGTATCACAATATTCAGACCATTTTTTACTAAAATGATTAAAGGTATCAAAACCTTTCGAATAACGTCACAGTCTCTTTTTGTAAAAACAGTTTATGTATAAACAAATATTTTTAGAATCACAATATTCAGACCATTTTTTACTAAAATGAACGCTGCGGCGTTATTTTCATAATCCTACTAAATACGAAAACGTTGTCGGTTGTCACTGTTAATAATATAAATTAATATAAACGTCCGAGAATTCGACGAATAAATAAGTTGCTTTAAGACAAGAATACAATTTTGTATTAAAGTACTTTCTACAATCTATTTTTTCAGAAATGGACAATAGTGAAACATAATAAATTACATGATTTTTAGGAGTGTTCTGGAGCGTTTAGCTCACATATGGCTTGGCCTATAAACGAATTTTTTTGCAATTAATCGTTAAACAATCCAAACTTTGTTTCCATGGTGTAACAATTTCAGCACAATTCTTCAAAAGACAATCCATTATAAAGGGTGGCTGATGAATGCTGCTACCATGCTACTTAATGCTGTTGTTAAAGGACTTTTTCTTTGCAGAACTGCATCGAAAGTGAATCCCTTTCAACACTGTGTGGTTTCAACAGGATGATGCGACTTTGTCACATAGCCAGGTCCTGCTATGAGAGAGAATTGCTGCGAAAGTTCCCCAAGAAGCTGATTTCTAGACACTCAACATTTCGTTGGCCCCAAAGTCTTGTGACCTCACTGCACCTATCTTTTTCTTGTGGGATTATTTCATCTGGAAGTTTATAAACCAAATCAAAAAAAAAATGGATGATTTAAAGCAATACATTCGAACAACAATTGAGACAATTCTTACTGCAACTCTGCACGAAGTAATGAATACTGAACTTTGCACATACGTCACCGACTATCGTCATGTCATTTAAATTCTATTATTTTTAAAACCCGTTAAAAAGGTTTAATAAAAATGTATCAGTTGTTAAATGAACAAAGAAAAAGTAATATACATGAATTAAACAAAAAGTTATTTGAGTTTCTTAATGTAGTATCATTCATCAGCCACCCTGTATATCCGCTCTCTGACGAAGCTGACAGACCAATCTGGATGCTTGAATTGAATTGTAAAATGCGGCCACCGCACTTCGGTTACCGTTTGCGCTGCAAAATCTGGATGTGATAGAGAACTTTATGACCAACAGAGCCATGGTTTTTAAGACTGCCACTTCTAGCCCAAAAAAAATTTCATTGTATCTACGAATAACTCTTTTGTTTGCCATTTATGAATAGCACACCTGGTAAAGCTTCTCTAACAAATAACAATAGTTGTTTCGAATTTTTGGGGTACACTGAAAGAATTTTCCTTCATAATATTTATGAATCGATTTCATAAAATGGGTTTCATAAATTTAGAGAATTTTTTTCTAATATGTATGAAAAATGCATTAATAAAATGAAATGAAATAAACATTTCATATTTCATAAAACAAAATTGTCAAATTAGTGAATTTTTGTTTCATAAGATCAAAGAAAGATTTCATGGTATTAAAGAAACAATTCATAAATATTATGAAATATATCATAACCAATAAAATATTTGTTTTATGAAATGTCTTCATAATATTATGAAGGATTTCATAGCTTTTATGAAATGTTTTATAACATACAACTAAATTTTTAGTGTGTCGACTTTATTCGGTTGAATGCTAGCAATTCTCATTTGTCCTCTGTTAACTCTGACATAAGTATTTACCCTGATTTTGGTCAAAGACATACTCATTGCAAAGACTCTCGCAATGGTGGTGTGTGTTGATTGGTTAGATTAGTTCATAAAATTAATGTAGTTTCTTTATAAAATCTATGAAATTTTTCATACATCATATTATCGAATGAGTTTCTAAGAAATGTGTCATAAATTCTATGACACTTTTCATTGATTTGTGCTTTATGAAACCTGTTTCATATATTTTATGAAGTATTTCATTGGCGACATTTTAATGAAAATTTTCACTGAGGTTTAAGACAAAATCATAAATAGTACCAAGATAATTCTTTCAGTGTAGGTTCTGAGTTTACTGGGGTTTCTTTTCTCTCGACTTTTAGAATATTTTCTCATTTCCGGATGATTCGCCACTCAATTCCCTTAAATTTCATCATCTTCATATTGAAGACAATTTGTATCGACAGAGATGTTTTGAAATAAATACGAAAATGTGATAATTTTAACATAATCCTTACTAATACTGGCCTGACCCCTTATCTTGAATAAGTTTTGACCTTTATCCATGATATGGCACTACAGAATCAGGGGAAACTAATCTATTTTGTAAAAAATTCCCCATTGTGAAATTGGTCAAAGAAAAACAATTATTCCCGGAAATTCGGGAATGAAAAATGATGAGGAATCCGGCTTTAAACTGAGGGGTTTCATTCAACGAGTTCACGGTTATTGGTTCAGAGTAGATCTCTGTATATCCCTTCGGCAATAGAAATTAATGTCATGAATGAAATCTAATGTTTTTCACTTCCGTCCCACTGTTCCTCCATTGTTCACAGCGTAATTGGACGTTGTTGATGTTGAGTTTAAATTGTTAAATTGTCGATTTTTTCGTTTTTCTTTTGCTGTTTTTTTTGTTCTCATACAGAACACTTCGTGGTGCCTGCAATGCAATGGAATTGTTTAGACAAGACACAAGTGTTTTACGTTCTATAGAGAAGAACTACAGTAGACTGAGACTGGGTAGCAGCGAGCGCACAGTGATGTTTATAATACTTTTTTTCTCTCTCGCGCAATGTTGTTGTTAATGTGATTTCAATATTTAACAGCAACAATGCAATGAAGCATTTAATAAAACGTTTATTTAGCTACAACAACCACAAGACGATGATGAAGAAGAAGAAGAAATGGAGGTACAGAAGAAGATATGAGGTACAACATGGTATGGTTATTGTGGGTTGAGGTTTTTCTTGTGATTCTTGTTGAAATATCTGTACGTCTGTCCGTCCCGTCCGTCCGTCTGTCTGTCTGTTTGAACATTCGCAGGCCATATCTTTTTAAGTATATGTATATTTACCTTGATGATTGCTGTTTAAATGTTCATATATATATGTATGCAGTATGTATGTATGTGTCTATATACATAAGTACTATATGAACTGATAACGGTTGGTTGACGTTGGTTGCTTGCTTGTTGTTAGCTGTAGTTTACTTTCGTTTAAATAAAAGGTAGTTGTATCGTGCAGCCAAGTTGTACAGCGTAGTGTTGCGTTCTGTTGTGTTGTAGCGGGATGGGGTTGGGGGTGGTTGGAAATAGCGTTGTTTTCTTCTTTGAAATGGCTTGAAATTTGTCTTAACACAACACAAAATAATATCGTTGAATTGTGTGTTGGTAAGATAAGCATTAAAATTTATAGCGAAAATTGTGGTAATTTTTTCGCTTTTTCCAGGAAACAATCAGGATTCACTTGAATTGCTATCACGTTTTGTATTTAAATTTTCTTCGAGTGTAAAAATCGTTTGTTTTGCGAATTATGTTTGTTTTTTTATGGTTCCGATGTTTAGCCTAGTATAATTAATAAATTTTAATGAATTTTTTCTGCGAGTGTAGTCAGGGTTTGTTATTGGTTTGATTTGCCAATTTTGAGATTTTTTTAACTTGGTAATTTCTCTTGGAGTGTAAAACTTTATTTTTATTAATCAATTTTTTAAATTTGTTGTTATGTAAACAACGCAGAAAAAAACAAAAAAAAAACTATTTTCAATTAAAAATATTAATCGCCTTAATTATATATTAATTGAAGTTGAACCTTTAATTATTTCAAATAAATATGTATTTAATTTCATGTCTACAAAAAATATTATATTTTATAGTAATTAGTTCAATTAATATATTAATTAATTCAATTAATAGTTTATTTCATTCAATAATTATTTTAATTAATTAAATTTAATTAATAATATTAATTAGTTTATTAAATCTTTTTAATTTAATTAGCTCCTTGAAAACTATTTTTGTTTGAGTGTTTTAAACTAATTTGTAATGCAGTTTTATTCTTCGAGTGCAAACAGTATAATCTTTTCATTTGAAATATTTAAGTTTTTGAGTTTAAAACTTAATTTTTATTAATAGATTATTTTTAAAAGCCGATTTTCAATTAAAAAAATAGTTGCCGAAATTGAATACTAATTGATTTTGAGCTTTTAAAGATAGCAATTATGATATTAATTAATATAAAAAATATGTATTCAATTAATATTTTATTTAACTCAATTAATATTAATATTAATTAATGCAATTAATATTTTAACTAATTCAAGTAATATTTAAATCGATTTGATTAATATTTTAGTAATTTAATAATCATATTAATTGATTCAATTAATATTTTAATCAATTCAATTAATATTTTTATTACTTCAGTTAATATTTTAAATAATTCAATTAATAATTTTATTACTTTGATTAATATTTTATTAATTCAAACAATATTTTTATTACTTCAATTAATAATTATTCAATCAATATTTGAATTAATTTAATTAATATTTTAATTAATTCGTTTAATATATTAAATTATATTAATCAATTAATATTTTAATTATATATATTTTCCCGTGGTTCCTAAGAGGAACATATGGCCGTAATATATTAATTAATTCAGTTAATATTTTTATTATTTCAATTAATATATTAATTAATCCACCTAATATTTGAATTAATCCACTTAATGTTTTTAATTAATATTTAAAAAAATTCCATTAATATTTTAAACAATTTCATTCATATTTTAATTAATTTGATTAATATTTTAATTGATTTAATTAATATTTTATTAATTCAATGAATATTTTAATTGGTTTAATAAATATTTTATTAATTCAATTATTATTTGTTTACTTCAATTGATATTTTAATTAGTTAAATTTATTTTTTAATTGTATTAATATATTTAATATTTTAATGGTTTTAATTAAAATTTTATTAATTCAACGAATATTTTAATTGTTTAATTTAATTAATATCTTATTAAATCAATTAATATTTTTATTAATTCAATTAATACTTGTTCAAACAATATTTTTATTACTTCAATTAATAATTTATTAATTCAATCAATATTTGAATTAATTTAATTAATATTTTAATTAATTCGTTTAATATATTAAATTATATTAATCAATTAATATCTTAATTATATATATTTTCCCGTGGTTCCTAAGAGGAACATATGGCCGTAATATTTTAATTAATTCAGTTAATATTTTTATTATTTCAATTAATATATTAATTAATTCACCTAATATTTGAATTAATCCACTTAATGTTTTTAATTAATATTTAAAAAAATTCCATTAATATTTTAAACAATTTCATTCATATTTTAATTAATTTGATTAATATTTTAATTGATTTAATTAATATTTTATCAATTCAATGAATATTTTAATTGGTTTAATTAATATTTTATTAAATCAATTATTATTTGTTTATTTCAATTCATATTTTAATTAGTTAAGTTTAATTTTTAATTGTATTAATATATTTATTGGATTTAATTAAAATTTTATTAATCCAACGAATATTTTAATTGTTTAATTTAATTAATATTTTATTAATTCAATTAATATTTTTATTAATTCAATTAATATTTGTTTACTTCAATTAATGTTTTAATTAGTTAAATTTATTTTTTTCATTGCATTAAGATATTAATATCTTTGAAAACCAGTGTTTTTGAAAATTTTATTATCAGTTCGGAGCCGGCTCTAAATCGTACGTTATTTTAGGGACTGACTGAGAGTAACTCCCTCTGGCTCATCGAAGTTGTTTTGTGAATGATTTTCTTTCTGTTAAATTTTTTATTAAATTTGGTTCATTCGTTGATTTCGATTTAATCCACATATAAAAATTGCCTATTGTTTGAACTGTTTCATTTGGGGTTTCCCAGTTCTTTCACATTATATAGATATCCATTGATTTTGATGTTTTCACAGTTTTCCTCCTCTTGGTGTGGTAAACAAATTAATTTCTTTGAGTTTCCCAGTTCTTTCACATTTTATTTATATCCATTGATTTTGATGTTTGCACAATTTTCCTCCTCGACTTCTGATAAACAAATTAATTTCTTTGAGAAGAGTGCACAATTTTCACAAAATTTCAATAATTCTTCCACAATAAAAGCTCGTTTTTCTTCGGGTGTAATTTTAAAATTCTTTTTTATTTTTTTGTTATTTCTCAAAACTGTTTCCACTTATTCGCACAGATTTATTATGGTAGCATTCAAATCACGTTTTTCACAACATCTCATTCTTTTTTCCCCGCCAGCAATTAAAACTCACTTTTATGATGGTTTTGCTCTATAAACTCCATAAAATATTTGTTTTTCGAAGTAATTAAAATTTCTCTCAATTAATTTGTGCGTTGCTGCGGCTTCGTTTTTCATACACTTTTTCCACAAAAATTCTCTAGAAACAATTAAAAGTGGTTTAATTTGTGGAGTAGTTTAAACACGCGGTTCAATTGTTGAATTGTCAAAAACACAAGCTCAGAGAGAAACAAAACCACTCAAACGTAGTGACAATTATCCCGGTGACATTTAGGCAAACAAACCAACAACAACAACACCGTGACATTTACACTCGTACCTTTAGTTTGGAACAATTAAACACAAATGGATGTTTTTGTTGTTTTTTCTCGGTTAGTTAAACAACCCCAAAACAACAGACCACAATATTCGGTCTCGCAGTATCCTCCTCGAGACTTCAGTTAACCACCACTTTTATTCAAAAAAATCAAAAATAACACAAAAACTTCGTCGTAACACGTTTTCAATAGTTTAGCTGGATGACACACGAAAGCTAAAACTTAAAATTGCACAGTAAACATTCGAAATAATTTTTGTTTTATTTTTTAATATTGCGCTTTTCTCAAAACAAAAATTTCTATTTTCAAAGCAAAATGCTGCGTTTCAATTCGTTCAATATGATTTTTTTGACAACCAACCGGCTCAAGTTCTCGTCAATAACTAAACTGCTGCTCACACGAAACACAACACTGGTGGTGCTGCTGACGCCGTTGTTCATCGGCGCTGCGCGAAGTATCTTTCAGATACTTTTTGTTGTTGCCTGCCTGCCTGTTGTTATACGACCCAACGACCAGCCAGCTGTCTGTATGCGTTTGTTTACATTTTTCGCTGTGTATGTGTGTATGTGCGAGAGTGTGTGGTGCGGTGTTCATTTTCTCCCAGAATGAACCCTTAATTGCCATGCGGCACTTTAACTCTAATTGGGATTTTTGCCTACCTTCACTCTCAACTCTATAGGCAGGCAGCTGTCCACTCTCTCTCTCTTCAGTTTATCTTCTCTTGGTACAACGGGGTTCATTCTCTCCGGCGTTCTCACCTCTTTTGACCTGTGATTTGTACCTTTATCTGTGGGATTTCTTGTATTTCTTGGTTTGTTTTGTTGTGTGTTGTGTTATAAAGTCATAAACGTTAAACCTCGGGATTTAAAATTAAAAACAACACTGTCGTCGTGAATGTATGTTGTGAGATCGATTGTCTTAAGTCCTGTGACATATTTATGTTGTAAATCGCATATCACACCTTCGTTGCTCAGCGATAAGCGACACAGTGCTGCGAACCACATTTTTCTTAAGAGATTTTTTCTTCAAATAGGAAATGTATCTTAAACCCGGTATTTGTTTTCTCTGTGTTTCGGAAGTATCATGTAAAGAAACAATAATTTTTCTTTTTCAGTGATATTTTTATACCCTACACCTCCAGGATGGGGGTATACTACCTTTGTCATTCCGTTTGTAATACCTTGAAATATCGACCTGAGACCCTATAAAGTATATATATTCTTGATCGCCATAAAATTCTAAGACGATCTAGCCATGTCCGCCCGCCCGTCTGTTGAAAGCACGCCAGCATCTAAACGAAAGGAGCTAAGACGTCCAAATTTTCCATAAATACGTCTTATAGTCGTAGATCGGTTGCGATTGAAACTGGGCGAAATTGGTCCAAATTGAAAAATTTGTTCACTCACAAGGACTAAAAATACCCATAATAACCCACAATATTTTAGAGTAAAGGGTGATTTTTTAAGAGCTTGATAACTTTTTTTTTAAAAAAAACGCATAAAATTTGCAAAATCTCATCGGTTCTTTATTTGAAACGTTAGATTGGTCCATGACATTTACTTTTTGAAGATAATTTCATTTAAATGTTGACCGCGGCTGCGTCTTAGGTGGTCCATCCGCTTAGTCCAATTTTGGCATTTCCACGTTTTTGAGTAACAGAGACCCAATTGGTGCGAACGGCGACGAATCGAAAATTGGTGGTCATCATTAACACTGGCCGATACAGCTGCGATATTTTCTTCAGTTCGCACTCTACGTAAGCGTGTTGGTGGTTTAATGTCCAACAATGTAAATTTGGTGCGAAATTTAGTCACAATAGCCCGAATAGCCGCTTCAGTGGGTCGATTAAACTGACCATAAAATGGAAGCGCGCAATGAACTTTCTTAACAGAGCACGCATTTTGATAATAAAATTCAATAATTTGCAAGCGTTGTTCGTTTGTAAGACGATTCATGATGAAATGTCAAAGCATACTGAGCATCTTTCTCTTTGACACCATGTCTGAAATCCCACGTGATCTGTCAAATACTAATGCATGAAAATCCTAACCTCAAAAAAATCACTCTTTATTTAAGCATATTTTTTCAATATCTCTGCTTGTACTTACTTGATATTGGATATGCGCATTCCCCCTATAACAAAAACGTGCAGCATAAAGTGATTTTTATTCGTAGGGGGTGATATAGGGCAAAAAGGATAACACGAAATTCGATGTGTATATTCCTCTAATTGAGTAGATAAATAATATAAAAGTATTTTTTCCAAATTCGTACTTTTAAGGAGTAAAATTGGAATAGAGGGATAAAAATTGTACCAACCAAACAGCTGCACCTAAAATAGGCGGATTTTTCAAAATTCGTACTTTTTGGAGTAAAAATGGAAAAAAGGGATAAAAATAGTACCAGTTAAAGGACTGCAGCTAGAATGATGAAATTCGGTGTGTTCATCGCTCTTATTGAGTAGACACGTAGAATAAAGGGATTTTTCGAAATCGGTACTTTTTGGGGTCAAAATGGAAAAAGGGGGTAAAAATAGTACCAACCAAATGACCACAGCTAGAGTCATGAAATTCGAAGTATACATTCCCATGACTGTTTAGACACGAAAAATAAAAGATTGTTTTTCCAAATTTGTGCTTTCAAGGGATACAAAGGGATACTTTTATGGCAAAAAATGATTGAATCACAAAGTTCGGTTATCTTGCACTGTGTACGTGAGAAATAATGAATTTTCAAAATTTTTACTTTTGGAATTAAAGTGGAATGGAAATGCAACCAACTGTAATTATGCTTTTTTGAAAATATAAACAATGTGCGTGAAGATAAATTCCGAATTTAACTAGCAGAGACACAAACCACCCATGTTTTTATACATATATATGACCCCACTGTGCGCAAACCGCTAGGTCTGGGTCCATGACTTGGGTACCAAAAAATAGGTCTTCCAATGAGCTTTCAGAATATATATCCCACGATTCCCAAAGCAATTTTGTATTATGAAAATACTCTGTTGCAAGTCAAAATTCTGTTTTTATACAAATATATGACCCCACTGTGCGCAAACCGCTAGGTCTGGGTCCATGACTCGGGTACCAAAAAATAGGTCTTCCAATGAGCTTTCAGAATATATATCCCACGATTCCCAAAGCAATTTTGTATTATGAAAATACTCTGTTGCAAGTCAAAATTCTGTTTTTATACAAATATATGACCCCACTGTGCGCAAACCGCTAGGTCTGGGTCCATGACTCGGGTACCAAAAAATAGGTCTTCCAATGAGCTTTCAGAATATATAACTCACGATTCCCAAAGCAATTTTGTATTATGAAAATACTCTGTTGTAAGTCAAAATTCTGTTTTTATACAAATATATGACCCCACTGTGCGCAAACCGCTAGGTCTGGGTCCATGACTTGGGTACCAAAAAATAGGGCTTCCCATGAGCTTTCAGAGTATATACCCCACGATACCCAAAACAATTTTGTATTATGAAAATACTCTGTTGCAAGTCAAAATTCTGTTTTTATACAAATATATGACCCCACTGTGCGCAAACCGCTAGGTCTGGGTCCATGACTCGGGTACCAAAAAATAGGTCTTCCAATGAGCTTTCAGAATATATAACCCACGTTTCCCAAAGCAATTTTGTATTATGAAAATACTCTGTTGCAAATATAAATTCTGTTTTTATACAAATACCCGCTAGGTCTGGGTCCATGACTCGGGTACCAAAAAATAGGTCTTCCAATGAGCTCTCTGAAAATATATCCCACGATTCCCAAAGCAATTTTGTATTATGAAAATACTCTGTTGCAAGTCAAAATTCTGTTTTTATACATCTATATGACCCCACTGTGCGCAAACCGCTAGGTCTGGGTACCCAAGTCATGGATACAAAATTGTTTTGGGAAACGTGGGGTATATACTCTGAAAGCTCATCGGAAGACCTATTTTTTGGTACCCGAGTCATGGACCCAGACCTAGCAGAGTATTTTCAGAGTATTTTCATAATACAAAATTGTTTTGTGTATCGTGGGGTATATATTCTGAAAGCTCATTGGAAGGCCTATTTTTTGGTACCCAAGTCATGGACCCAGACCTAGCGGTTTGCGCACAGTGGGGTCATATATTTGTATAAAAACAGAATTTTGACTTGCAACAGAGTATTTTCATAATACAAAATTGCTTTGGGAATCGTGGGGTATATATTCTGAAAGCTCATTGGAAGACCTATTTTTTGGTACCCAAGTCATTGACCCAGACTTTGCCGTTTATCCACTGCGTTACAAAATAATAATTTTTTTATGTTGAAAAAATAAAAATATACAATACAAAATTTAATATTTTCTCTCTATATATGTCGAGATTGATATGTTTTCCATTCAGATTTTGAATTTCGATAATATATCTTCTCCCGATCCGATTTTGTGTATATATTATCATCCTCTATCAATATTAACATAGCTCTGTTAACCCATTAACAGCCCACTGTTAACATGGGTGGTTTGTGTCTCTGCTAGTTAAATTCGGAATTTATCTTCACGCACATATAAATATAAACATAAGAAAGTTTATTTTTTGAATTGCCTTGAAGTATTATTGGTAGCCTTGCCTTATAAGCGTGGTTTGAAATAATAAAAACACTATATTTATTTAAAAAAATATTTTCCAATATTTGTATTTGTTTTGGTTTTGGTTTGGCTATATTAAAAAAAACATATTTTCCTGTAATATTATTGCACTTCTACGAAAATCGACAGCCTCTGTGGAATACAATCCATGGTGGAGGGTATATAAAGTTCGGCCCGGTCGAACTTAATGCCGATTTATTTTTTTTATATAAAAATCGTAACTTTTTTTTGTCAGACAAATTCTAGTTTTATAAAAATTGTTAAATCATAAAAAATACTTTTAATGGTTTTCTGAATTCCCCGTAATTTTATAATTAAAGGAAGAGGTCCTCCATTTTTTAAGATAAATTTTATTAACAGCTAATAGCGTTAGAAACAATTTTCTACAAGACCTGTCAAATTTTCAGGATGGGATCATCATATTATCGGGATGGTCCCAAAACAAACAAGTAAGGAAAGGCTAAAGTCGGGCGGGGCCGACTATATGATACACTCCACTTTCTATCCGAATACAATTCAATTCGGTAAAAAAGTGAAAACGGGAAGAATTTTTGTATGTTTCCTAATCATAGGCTAATATGACCTGGTCCAATTTATCAAATCGAAAAGAATATTTATATAGGGGCTATATCCAAACATGGATTAAAGTGACTAACTTCCAAAATAAGTTCTTCCAGTTCAAATATAACGAGTCATGCTCACTTCAAATAAATTCGGTGAAAGTTCGTGGTTTCTGGGGCGGAAAAAGTCTATCTCGGAGCGAAATTTGTATTGGAGCTATATGTGAATCTGAACCGATCATTATCACCATGGGTGTTTCTAGTTGAGATATAAGATATTTTGAAAGATTTGAAAAAGATCTGGTAAAATATATGGTTTATAGAGTGGAAAAAGTGAAATCGGGAGTGAAATTTGTGTGGCAGCTATATATATATATATCTGAACCGATGTGAGCCATATGCACCATTGCTGTTTATAAAACAAATATAAGATATTTCGTCTAATTTGCGAAGGATCTGTTAAAATATGTGGTTCTTAGAGCAGAAAAAGTCAAATCTGAAGACAATCTGATACAATATGTGGTTTCTAGAGCGGAAAAAGTAAAATCGAGAGCGAAATTTGTATGGGAGCTATATATAAATCTGAACCGATCTGACCCGTTTTTACCACAGGTGTTTCCAGTTGAAATATAAGATGGTTTGCCAATTTTGAAGAAAATCTGTTGTAATATGTGGTATCTAGAGTGAAAAGAGTCAAATCGGGAGTCAAATTCGTATGGGGGCTATATCTAAATCTGAACCGATTTTCTTCAAATTAAATAGCGTTCGTTCTTATCCCGAAAAACTTCATTGTGCAAAGTTTCATTTGGTTCTGTCTGCAATTGCGACCTGTATGGTGATTACAAGAATATATGGACGGTCAGACCGACAGACGGACATTGCTAAATCGATTCAAAAAGTGATTCTAAGTCGTTCGGTATAATTAACAATGGGCCCATCTCTCTTCCTTTTGGGTGTGGAGTGTATAAAAATGAACAAAAATGTTGCGGTCCTTAATGGGTTAGGAAATTCCAAAACTCAGAATAACCGAACAGTACCTTTGCAGCGAATCGTTCAAACACAACTCGGACCAAAAATGCGGAAGTTAGAGCAGATTTTAAAATAAATGCATTAAAAATAGCACTAAAATATTAAATACTTGCAAGTTCAAGTTTATTTTTTTAAACAAAAAGTACCTCTTCTATTTTTTAAAATAATTATTTTTAACTGCTAATAGTATCAGTAAAACGCTCGATAAGTTTCATGATGGAGTTCCTGGGACTTACTCTACAGCAATTATAAACGTGATTGCAGTCGAAATTAAAAATATTTAATAGAAATGCTTTAAGCTAGCTTCAAAAATAAATTGAGCATGTTTACGACTAAAATTAATCTTTTGTTTTCATAATGCGTTGTAGAAAAACATTGAGATTTAACCATTGCCTTTTAATAAATGGGTTAAATTTGAAGTAAAGATTAAAACATTAAGAAATTATCTATCAGTACCTTTCCAGCAAGCCCCTTAAAACACAAATCGGATCAAAAAATGAGAAATGTATAAGGGAATTTATAAAAAACGCACTAAAATCTTAAAAAAACTGGATAGCACTCGGACGGACAGCCGTAATGTTGAAATAGTTTGTGTCATCGCATTAATTTAATTTTGTATATTTTGAGGGCCAACAATTAAAAAATATTGCGCTTAAGAAATTAAAAAAATCACTATTAGCGATCAGCACCTTTCAAGCGAGACTTTTCCGTGTCTAATATATTTTATGGTAAGCAAAATATCTGAAAATTTGTATATAAGGTAATATCGGTCCTATGAAGATGGGAAAAATATTTATTTTTGTTTAAAGCTTATCGTTCAGAAGATATATCAAAATCAATGAAAAATATAGGTTTTTCCAGGTGTTATTTTGGTATTCAAAGAAAAATGTATTTTTTTTTGAGATAAATGATCGGATGTTTATTTCATAATAAAGAGGAAGGTATGTCGTTAATAATGAAAAACAACATCAGCCAAATGGCCACCACGACCACGCTTACAGGACCATATCCTTTTCATGAAATTTTCCGTATCCAAATTGCAAAGTGGCTGGCCCTATGTCCTCGATAGCCTCACGAATTCTATCTTTGAGGTCTTGAACCGACGCTGGGCTGTTGGCGTAGACCTTATCTTTCACGTGGCCCCAAAGGAAGAAGTCGCAAGGTGTTAAATCACAAGATCACGGTGGCCAATTGTGATCAGCTCTTCGAGAGATAACACGGTCCGGAAACTTTTCTCGTAAAAGAGCAATGGTTTCGTTGCTTGTCTGGCACGTAGCGCCGTCTTTTTGAAAGTAAACGTTGTGCAGATCTCCGACCATAAAAAATCATTAATCATCTCTCGATAGCGCAATCCATTCACCGTAACTGTTGATCCAACCTCATTTTCGAAAAAGTAAGGTCCAATGACCCCGCCGGACCATAAACCAAAACCAAACAGTCAACGATGAGGATGGAGAGGCTTCTCAACAATAATTCTTGGGTTTTCCGAGCCCCAGATGCGACAATTTTGCTTGTTGACGTAGCCACCGAGATGGAAATGGGCTTCATCAGTCAAGATGATTTTTCGATGGAATTCCGGATCATTTTCATTCATGAATTTTAATAATTCAGTGCGGTGTTGAAGCGTGTATCGTACCATTTTTAATAATGGCGTAGTTTCTACTCGTCAAATGTCAAAGAATAAAAGCTTCAAAAGTGAAGTGATTCAAAATACCACCTCTAATTGGAAAATCCTGTATATTGGACAAAAAAAAATATAAACTACCAAAAGTAAGCTTTTTCAACCAAAGTAAATATTTTTTCACATAGCGTCTCCTAAGGCATGTAAAAATATTCACAATATTTTAAAATTTTTTTCTGGATATCTCATTTATATATATCGCCTTGTAAATCTGTGGTAAATTTTCTATAACTAAAAACTCGTATACGAGTTTTTTACTATGGGGTAGTCGTCATACTGAAACTCGAAAAAAGTATAAAAACATGGTTTTGTTTCAAAAAAATTCGAGAATATTACTAATAGGAAGCTTTGTAAGAACATAATATGAAAAGTATAAATGAATCATTCATCAGTCGCCGTTAAATAGCAACTATATGAATTGTCAAATATATTTCACAAATCCACACACACTGACACACTCTGCAATTTACAGAATATTTACAACACAGAAAAATAAAATACCTTCCATAGTGATTTTAAGGTCCATCATTTGCTATTTCATTGGGACCAAATAAAAAATAGTAGAGGGTATGAGTTTCGTATTTTTTCGCCCTTACAACATGGGTCAATTGGCCACAGAAATCGTAGTATTTAACAATATGTAATGAAAATAATGTACTTTGGGGTTACGCGAAGTCATTAGTTTATACAACTAAACCCGAAACTTTGTACGGCTTGGAAGACAACATTATGCGAACCATTGCCACATTTGATGGAAAAAGTAGTCGCAAATTTGACTACCAGAAACTACCACACGAGGCCATGCTCCATATGACATTTAAACTCCAATGACATAAATATTAATCAATATTTTTGTAATAAAGCCAAATTTCATTATTTTATTGGAACTTAGTATATAATTTTATTTATCTATAATTATCTTGAAGATGATTAATTTAGTTTTTTGTGCCCGATATCTGTCGATTTTGCCGTATATTTAACAACTAAAATTTTTGAGCGATATTTCATATGAAGAATTACCCAATTTTTCTGTTTTGGTAAATTTTATTTTTTGTGTCCCATTTTTTTGTTTTGGGCAATTTTTTATTTATTTTTTTTGTGATTTCACTTTTATCACTGTCCATTCGTGAGTTAGACACGTTCAAAATAATGTTCACGGGGAGAATGGCATTGAAAAAAACTTGTACGTATTTGCAGCGAGGTACTGCATATGCTCTGAAGAAACAATTTAATTGTGTATATTTCCTTGGATCGACTCCCAACCGATGATCTTGCTAATATTTTCCAAATGTACTCTATATTCTATAGACTATTTGATGGTTCATTTAAAATTTTACATTCTTCATTCATATTGAATAAATTTGATATTAAATTCCGAAGTACATCATTGCTTACAAACTTAAGAGATTCATTGAACTATATGGGGTTGGCAAACATGTTGAATGACAGATACTGAATCTCACGTTATACATATATGTATCCCATATTTTTTTATGATTTTTCCAAAAGGGGTGAAATGAACTTCTTCAAAATTTCGTTTTTGAATATTTTGTTGTGCCTCGGAAGTAAACACATAATTCGATAGCAAAATTAAATGTTTAAATCGTTTCTATAATGTATTATGACTTTGTCAACGAATATACATGAAAACCAATAAAGCGAAATAAATATATGGTAAATATGGCCATATAAGTCTTATTCACTTCTCACCGTTTCATTGACACATCTCTTTTATTATAATTGATTATACAAATCTAAGAAAATTAACACATTTGAATAAGTTTTCTAAGTTAATTTTACTAACAGGTGTTTTTATTGCTTGTCACACAAACAAATGCTAAACAATAAACATCAAAAGTTCATCAAACCCCTAGCCATGCTGTCTTTTGTAAATATTCAGCAATGTTTTTATTTTATTTCACAAATTTTTGTTTTATGTTTATCTTTTATTCATTTTTTACCTGGCAAATCAACTAAATATATGACAATTTTGTGGTTTTCTCACAAAAAACCTATTATATCAAAAAGTGTTCCAAAATATTATTCTCATTCAAGTATATGAACAAGAAAGTTTTTGTAATGTTCCTTCCAGTTTTATTCATTTATTCCAAACATCAGGAAAATACAAAGTGAATGGCTTACATTTTCCTCAAACCAGAATATATATTTTTTTCTCAAACAAGTAAACATTTACTCAAACTGACGAAAATTTTAATTAATATCAGTTGATCGTTCTGTTTTTCCTATATCCAAAATTAACTGAGGAAAATGATATTACTTCAGAGTATGTAAAACAAACCGACAAAAACAAACAAATTAATTAGACTTTTTATATAATTTTTTTCATGACAAAATATACAATTTATTTAAATAAATATAAATTTATGCACGATGGGGCCAAATAACAATTTGACAGGCAAAAAGTTCAATGTTAGAATCATGAAGTTAGGTTATATTGTACTGTGCATGTACGATGGATTTTCAAATTGGAATTTAAATAGGATACAAATACAACCAATCAAACGACTGTAGCTGAAAATGCACCTACTATCGTCCAATATTTAGGGCAATTAAGCTTTTTTGAATATTGCTGCCTAATATATACTTTTTGAATTGCCTTGAAATATTATTTCGATATGTATGGTATAAATATATTGGTAGCCTTGCCTTATAAGCGTGGTTTCAAATAATTAAAATGTATTGTTTTGGTTTGGCTATATTTAAAAAAGGTAATAATTTCCTTCTCTATAATCTACAGTCTCTTTGGTGGAGGAACTTAAACGCGAAGTTAACGCTCTTTTTACTTGTTTTATTTATAATGTCCACTTTAAGTGATTCAGATAATTTGAATAAAAGTAAATAATAACTTCAATATAAAGTCTCTAGACAAACAGCCTGTAAATATTTATATACTTTTTTTAATAACTTTCCTTCATTTTTGGTAAGGAAATGTTACTTTTCGAATTAAACTAAAATATTTTTGTTTCAGTGCATTCTCTGAAAGTAGTAGTTCCCTTAGAGGTACCAACGTTTTCTATTTTTTTTTCGATATAGTAATAGGATATTCTAAGAAAAACATGTAAAAACGGCGTTAAGTTCGCTCGGGCCGAATACCCACCACTATGGATTGCATTCCCTTAGAGGTACCAACGTTTTCTATTTTTTTTTCGATATAGTAATAGGATATTCTAAGAAAAACATGTAAAAACGGCGTTAAGTTCGCTCGGGCCGAATACCCACCACTATGGAATTACAGGAAAATATGTTTTTTTAATATAGCCAAACCAAAACAAATACAAATATTGAAAAAATAGCTATATATAAATAAATATAATATTTTTATTACTTCAAACCACGCTTATAAGGCAAGGCAACCAATACGTTTACATATCGAAAAAATAGTCAATTTAAAAAATAATTATATTTATATTTTCAAAATGCTTAAATACCATAAATATTGGTAGATAGTGAGTGCTACAGTTGGATGTATTTCCATTTTATTTTAATTCCAAAAGTGCAAAATAACCTAACTTCATGATTCAGCCAATTTTTCCGTGAAAGTAAACAGTACGAATGTGGAAAAATCTTTTTATTTTGCGTGTATAGACACGAATCAGAGGAATGTATACACCGAATTCCATGATTCTAGCTACGGCCATTTAGTTGGTACCATTTGTATCCCCTTTTTCCCATTCTACCCCCTTAAGAGTACGACTTTCTAAATTCTCTTCCTTTTACGTGTCTACGTAAAGCTGTAGTCGTTCAGTTGGTACTATTTTTATCCCTCTGTACCCATTATATCCCTTAAGAGTACAAATTTTGAAAAAAATCTTTTATTATTTTAATATCCATGTCTACGCAGTCAGAGGAATGTATACTCCAAATTTCGTATAGCTGTAGCTGCGGTCATTTGTTTGGTAATATTTGTATCCCCTGTTTCCATTTTAACCCCATAAAGTACGAATTTCAAAAAATCCGTTTATTTTGCGTGTCTACGCAATCAGAAGACTTTATACACCGGATTTCATTATTCTATTTCCCTCTATTCCCATGTTACCCCTTAAAAGTACGAATTTGGAAAAAATATTTTATATTATGTATCTACTCAATTAGGGGAATGTACACAACGAATTTCGTGTTTCTATTTCTTGTCATTTAGTATGTACCATTTTTTATCCCTATTTGCCCCATTTCACCCCCTATAAATAAGAATCACTTTATGGTGCACGTTTTCGTTTATAGCTGTTGTCGTTTAATATGTACCATTTTTATCCCTTTTGCCCCATTTCTCCCCCTACAAATAAGAATCACTTTATGGCGTACGTTTTGTTTCATCGGGGGCGCATACACAATATCAAGTACAAGCAGATATATTGAAAAAATATGCATAATACTCTAAAATATTAGGGGTTATTATGGGTATTTTTAGTCCTTGTGAAGGAAAAAATGTTCCCTTTGGGCCGATTTGTTCGATACGCATTTATGGAAAATTTGGACGTCCTAGCTCCTTCCGTTTAGATGCTAGCGTGCTTTGAACAGACGGACGGACGGACATGGCTAGACCGTCTTATTATTTTATGACGATCAATAATATATATACTTTATAGGGTCGCAGATCGATATTTCAAAGTGTTACAAACGCAATGATAAAGTTAGTATACCCCCAACCTGGAGGTGGAGTGTATACGAATTTATTCTTCGGTGGAAATATATTTTTTTTATATCCCATAAAGTGTATCTTAGACCACTCTCATTCTAACTGGCACATATATTCTTCTCATATTACTTGTAGGGTGTTTACTTAGGTCAAAGTTTTATGTGGTTCTAGTTTCTGAAGAGATAGCTTCGTTAATGGTAAAATTAGATGTAGGAAGAAAAGTAGTGATGAGGTTTGATTTGAAAGTACATTAAAACTCAAACTGTAAAAAATATTAAAAAAACTCGCCAACGAATTATGGACCACGGAACAAAAACTTCAGACAATAGTCTTCACCCTCCACCATGAAGTGCATTCCACAATATCTCTTTATTTTCGCGTCTACGCAATCAGAGCGACATACACACCGTTTTTCATTATTCTAGCTACAACCGTTTGCTTGGTACCATTTTCATCCCCATTTCCCTGAAAGTACGAATTCCTAGAAATTATTTTATTTATGAAAACACTAGATTTTATGACTTTAACGTAAGCCGTTTGGTCGTACCAATTTCCCCATAAAAGTGTGAATTTCAAAATATCCAATTATTCTACAATCTACGCAATCTTCTTGGCATTTTTAAAATTAAAATTTGATTTTATATTTTTTGAATTGAATCCGGACAGATCGAGCTGTAGGAAGTATCGAGGCAGACCACTTTTCTATAAATTGCGAATGATCACCTTCGGACTCATATAGACTGGTAACGATGTGTCCGATTACTTTGATTCTCACTTGAAAATATTAAGAGATGTGGCACAGTGCTCTGGCTACTGAAGGCTTTTGAAACAAGATATATAAGCTCTTGTACCCATTTAGTCCGAGTCAAGTTTATCATGACTTATACGACTAGCTAATAATTTCACTGTAAGTGCTTATTATGAGCCACAGTGCACTGTTTGATCCTTTTGCGAAATGGGAAGTTGATTAATAAACTAAAATGCTCTAAAGTATATGTAACGATGTTACTTCTTTAGATTTATTTATTTACTCTAGGTTAACCATACAATTTGTATACACACACAAACATGCAAATAATTTATTTTAGGGTAGTGGAGTTTTGCTCAGGCATTTCCTTAATTACATCTAATGAAATTTTCATAATCCTAACACTAAATACCATGCACTCGCAACACTGTGCTGCTCTTCCTGTGTTGTGTAGGCTCTCTCTATCTCTCAGTGATATTCTCACACCTTGCGGAAATGAATATGTTGACACTTATTTGACAGTTGTCATGTAAAAATCATAAATCAAAATTCTCTTTATTGTTTTTTCCCAGTTATCTATTAAGCCAGGCAACGATAAACACACACACACAACAATGTCCTGAGACGAATTTCGTTAAGGGAAATGTGGTTACGTTTATTAGATTACGCTTTTATTGGATTGGATTTTCCCCCTTTTCTTCTCTTGGCCGCCACGCAAAAGCGGATGTAAAAATAGTTGAACATTTTCAAAAGAAAGAAAAAGGAAGTCATAATCGGTGCGTGCGAGTATTTGGCGCTTTGGATGATGATGATGGTGGTATTTTATTAGGTTTCATTGCCTTCGAAGAAATGCAAGTTCTAGTTTTATGACTGAGGAACCAAGGTGGTGGTCTCTCATTTTATTGTCTGATAAGACAGAAGAATAAGTATATTCTCGATGGGGTTTTATGATGATGATAGACAAAAGAAATCGTTTTATTATTACTTTTGTTTGTTTGTTTCACTTGGTTTGCCGCTGGTCTTTAAAATGTTCCATTCGATCATTTAATGAAGCACATGCACGCAAGACGCTCATGATTTATTTTAATTATCCACTTGTAATAACACTTTCTTCTTTCCTTCAGTTGGTAATAATAATTCAAACAAATGGCTTGGGTTTGAAAGTTTTATTGAAAAAAAAACTCAAAAGGTTTTCAATCACAGCGGAATCAACTTCCTAATAGTTTTTGGTTGTCAAAATTAAAAAATCAGCCACTCATTCAAGTACTCGCCCCCTTCCACACAAGTTCATGAAGTCATTTAACCCTCTAATGGTGACAAATCTCATTTCAATGTCTATTGATTTTCAAAACAACATTTTTTCCAATTACATACTTTTCCCATCATTAGCAACACATACCCAATTTAGGTCAAACACGTTTGATTTACTACAATTCTCCATCGTCACCACAACCACCACCACGGTCACCAATTTAAAGTTGTTGATGATTTTTTTGTTCTTGTAAACATTGTTCTAATAAGAATTACATATATTTTTCCCTTCTCTTTTCTTTGTAGGAAAATTTGTGGGAAATCCATTCAGGAAATTCAATAAGCAAACATTGGAACACAGGTAAGAGAACAAATAGTGTTAATCGACTTTTTATTTGTGGGTCGGCAAATGTTGTTAAATATTTTGCTACAAAAAGAGTCAACGATGCAAGGAAGCAAGGACATTGATTTTGCAGGAGTTTCCGGAAAATAATATTATTTTCCCATACAGTAGACGATTGGGATACAAAAGGCAAATATGCATTATTAACTTTGTGCATTGCGCACAGTGGTGTCCATCGAACGCAAGTGAAGCCAAAACACGTTTTATGATTTGAACACTGCAAAAATCGACAGATGGGTAGAAATGCCGCAGTCTCTTACGAGGTTTATTTACGCCTCTGTCTGAATTTGTTATGACAAATCTGAAAATTTGCACCATTTTCGGAGACTCCGAAAAATCCCCGAAATACGCAAGAACAACAGGAAAAACATTGCGTAAATCTACAAAAACTGAGATATTGTAACGAAATTTTGTGGTAACGTAGAATAAAATTCTCCGAAAAAATGGAAATGAAATTACAAGTTTTTCCATTTTTGTCAAAAAAAAATATCCAAATTGGGGAAATTATGTTCCAAAATATTGGATTTTATACTAAAGTGGTCCCCATTTCATTATTTACATAATATTCTTTATTTACATAATATTTATTATTTACAACATTAAAATAGGTAATTAGGAAGATGACCTATCGGGGAATCCGAAAGGATTCAAAAACTTCATTAAACGTCTAAATTATATCTTCTTTACTAAAAATAACTGACATGTACATCTGTATGAACATAAAAAGAAATTTTCAAGCGAAATAATGTTGTCTTTTTGGAAAACTGTTAACCTTTAGAATTATAGAACTTCTGATTTAAGTAACATATTTGCTTAAATCTATCCACTAGTTTAGTTAGCATGTTCTAAAAAATATAGCTGTATAAATAATTTGAAAATTGAGTTTGTAACCGAAATTTCTCTTAGAGATCGTGAATTTTGCAAGTCATATAACCCTCTGCTGTAAGAATGTGAAACGTTGTTAAAGTATATCTTTCCATTCAAAAGCTAAATTAATTCCAAACAAGTAAGGAAGGTTAAAGTCGGGCGTGACCAACTATATGACCGACACTTAGTCATTATACCCTATGGTGTAGGATATAAAAAGGTCATTACATTTGAACCGGGTTATATACGATGCAGCTATAACAGGAGAATATACTACAAATTCCATACTTCTATCTGTATTTGTAAGCAAATTTGAACACAAACTTTGAATGGGAGCTATATACAAATCTGAACCGTCTGACCCATGTTTATCAAAGGTTTTCTAGTTGAAATATTAGACGCTTTCCCAAATTTTATGGAGTGTTAAATATGTGCTTTCTAGAGCGGAAAGAATCAAATTGGGAGCTATATATAATATGAACCGATGTGACCCACTTTCGCTATAGTAATTTCTATTTGAAACATTAGCTGATGTGCCGAATTAGAAGAAAATCTGTTCAAAAATGCTATTTCTAGAGCGGAAATAACCAATTCAGTGACCCATTTGCACCAGAGATGTTTTTAGTTGAAATATAAGTTGTTTTGCCAAATTTGAATAAAATCTGTTAAAGTTTGTGGTTTCTAGAGCGGTAAGAGTCAAATCGGATGGGACATTTGTATGGGAGCTATATATAAATCTGAACCGATCTATTCTATTTTTACCAGAGCTGTTTTTAGTTGAAATTTAAGTTGTTTTGCCAAATTTGAAAAAATCTGTCAAAGTTTGTGGTTTCTAGAGCGGAAAGAGTCAAATCGGAAGAGACATTTGTATGGGAGCTATATAAATCTGAACCGATCTATTCTATTTTTACCAGAGCTGTTTCTAGTTGAAATATAAGCTGTTTTGCCGAATTTGAAGAAAATATGTCAAAGTTTGTGGTTTCTAGAGCGGCAAGAGTCAAATCGGAAGAGACATTTGTATGGGAGCTAGGCCCGTGCGCAGGATTTTCCCCTGGGGGGGGGGGGGTATTTTCATCTACACTCAGAAAAAAGTTAACCCTATAATGAGTTAAAATTAACTAAAATTTAGGAAACCAAGTACATTTTTACTAAATATAAGTAGAATTTTGCTGAATTTTTTTCCTAAATCTAAGTAAATTTTTCCTAAAACCATGTAATTTTTTACTAAATTTAAGCAAAATTTTTCTAAAACTAAGTAAATTTTTACTAAATCTTAGTAAAATTTTGCTGAAAATTTCCTAAAACTAAGTAAATGTTGACTCAAATCAAGTAAATATTTTCTCAAACTGAGGACAATTTTGCTGATTTTTTTTTCCTCAAAACGAGTAAATTTTTACTTAAACTGAGGAAAAAGGGTGAAATTAAAATAAGTTCAATTTAACTAAAAAAATCAAACAAATAGTTTTGCGTCAGAGTATGCAAAACTGATACAAAAAATGACAACATGAAATATTTCTTAAAAGTTTCATGATACCTCTGCCATAAGGAGTTGAGCTATTACTCCATGAATGTTGCGAAGGCAAGATAGACGCCTTCTCAGTGGTTGTTTAGAATAATTCATAAAGTATTTAAGAAATAAGTCTCTGCAAACGAACGAGAATTGCTTCTTAATTTAATATTCAAGAATTTTTTTAACAATTTCAAATGTTCTTTATAAGTTCATTAATACTTAAATGTATGAAGAACTCGGCATAAAGTTTAGTAAACATTTTAACATAATTTTAGGAAAAAACACATTTTTAAGTTAAAATTTCCTAAATGGAATTTTTCCCATACAACAAATTTCAGATTTTTTTCTCACTTAAAACCTTGGAAATATTCTTCCACATAAGTACGAAATTACTCAATTGTAAGATTTTTTTATTAGATCCAAAGAAAAGTTTTTAAGTAAATCTATTACCCTTTTTCTAGTAAATGAACTATTTACTATGGCTTTGAAAGAAGGAAACTTTACTCATACTTAGTTAATTTTCCAGCTTTTTAGGAACTTTTTACTGGAGCGTTTGGAAACCACTTATATAGTATTGCCAGGATCTTCGAGAAATATTTTAATACATTCGTCCGACAGACATTGTCGGCAAAATTGCATTTCAGTAATCCATCTAAAAGCAGAAAGTCTACCGAAAGAGCAGATTTTCTGCTGTTAAAAAAGAGACAGCAGATTTGTGTATGCTGTTTGCTGTTTTTAGCAATATATATGAGACGCATATTGTCCCAAGCTAATATAAAATGAAATTCGAGCTAAACTCGCTTATGAACGTCTATCTATTTTTATATTTTAATTAACAACAGCCAATTTTAGCAGACTGCAAACTCTTTAGCAGTGTGAATGGTGATGTAAGATTGCAGAAAACTGTTGTTATGTCAAAAAACAGCTGTAATTGCAGAAAAGTGTCTGCTGATAGGCAGGAGACAATCGCTGCTTTTATTAACAGACTTGTTCTCTAAGTGTAGAACTTTTTTTAAATAGTTGCTTGAAATTACATACATATATATCGAGGGCTTATATTCATAAGTGGCTGTGAACAAAAACATAACTTTTCAGGAGAGCGAAAAACTTATTTTCTATTATAAATTATTAATCGTTCTTCTACAGTTTAATCTAAAAAGGATTACTAATTGCTACGATTAAAGAGTTTTCGAATTTTAAAAAAGAAAGATTCCAGCTTCATTCAGATTGGTCGCTTGTAACATATATGTAGCCAGTCGCGAAAATCGCTGCAAAATCCAAAATTCAATCCAATGGTTGCAATTCCTTATATTTTAACTTTCTTCATTCATAATTCTGAAACTTTTCATACACAAATATTCCCCATGAAGTCAGCATTCACATGCCAAAGAAATATTTTGGTATTCTCAATATAATAAAAAGTTACTCCGGTTTTTCTAAATATACTTTTCACAATTTTTGACTTTACAGCCACCATTTTTCCTATTTTAGCCTGATAACTTGGGAATTAAAATGCTATTAACGCGAAATGATGGAATTTGATAGTACGATATGCCCTAAATCTAGAAAAATGTTTTAAACAAAATCGTTGTAGCGAATTATAACCTTCGGTTTTATGCTGCTCCATTATTGAACTATTTTATTTCTGCTATTTTTATGTTCATAGCCACTTATGCAGTCACAAACTAACGTGCGAGGGGATAGCCAAATCAGAAAATTAAAAAAATGGCTTAGAAAAAAATCTTTTCCAAATTTATATGACAGATGACATCCAAATCTGAGAATAGTTTGGCATCAAAAACTCATTTTCAAGAAAATGGTTTATAGCAACTTTTGAACGTAATATAATATATTACACAAAAAACGGTCAAATTACTCGGCGGTAAACCCTTCAGTGCCGTATTTTTTCTGTGATAAATGCAGAAAATTCCATATGCTTTTTGACAAAGTATGGGTCTAAATAGGATGTTTAAAGAGTTTTGGGGTTTTTAATTTATATAGGACATAGGTAACAGGATGTTTACTCAAAATCTTTATACGCATATTCCGATTAAATAAAAAAAATTGGAAATGTTTCTTCATTATTATAAAAATATGTATAAATTTTGTATTCGATGAAATGCAAGAAGAAACAACTATAAATTTTAATTCCAAAAAACTAAATAATTGGTATTTTAGAGTTTAGTTTTCCTACGTAGATCCAAGTTGCTTAATTTGTTGTTTCTCTTTTGAATAATACTTGTTACATATATGCAAAAAAATACTAACTCTGAAAAATATTTGACATAAGTGATAAATATAACAAACATTTTAATAAGTTAAAACTCATTTCTTATTGTTTCGCAACTTTAAAGTATATTTAAAAATAGAGACCTACACGCAGAGAAAAAATACATTTCGTAGAAACGAAATTTTAAACACGAGAACATCGTTTTTTAGTTTCTTTTGTGGGAAAAATTAGTTTGTTTGCGGTAAACATGTCATCAGTTATTCTAAATGAACAAAGAGAAATAAGTTTATATATATCAAGCAGTTTTCTTCGTTTGTCGAAATGGATTTGTATTATAATTGCACACTCCCAAAACATTGGAAGTAACAGAAACCGTTGTTGTTGCATCTGTGATGAAAATAGGACACATCGGTTCAGATTTAGATACAGCTCCATAAAAATGTCCAATCCCAAATGTTACATCTTAGCGCTCTACAAGCATCAAGCAAATTATTTGCTTTTATTAAGAATATTTTAGATTTCATTATGAAATCATAGTGATTCTTTTCTTAACTTTTTTAAAATTACTAAACGATATTGTTATTAAATTTCCAAACTTTTATTGCAGTACACAATTAAAAGTTCATAAGATATAGCTCTAGTCGAATGTCAAGAAGTGGTATCGGTTAATAAAAATGAAAATTTTCCGAACAATTTGGTGTTCATTAGCGAAATCAGCACTACACAATCTTTAAATTGGCACAATTCTTTTAGTTTGTTTGTATTTTTCATAACCTTTGTCCGAAATTCAAGAAAGTGTCCACGATTTTTTAAGTAATTTACATGATTTTACTGCAAAATTACCATTTCAGACGAGTTATTTTAAAAAGACTTTAAAAATTCTATATTTTATTGCTTCAGAAAGTCTAGAAGGTTTTAAAAAGTATATGTTCGAAACCTCTCTGGGGGGGGTTTGAACCCCCAAAAAACCCCCCTGCGCACGGCCCTGATGGGAGCTATATATAAATCTATCTTATTTTTACCAGAGCTGTTTCTAGTTGAAATATACGGCGTCTTGCCAAATTGGAGGAAAATCTGTTGAAATATGTGCTTTCTAGAGCGGAAAAAGTAAAATCGGAAGCAAAATTTGTATGGGAACTATATCTAAATCTGAACCGATTTGCTTCAAATTAAATAGCGTTCGTCCTTATCCGACTCAAAAAGTGATTCTAAGTCGATCGGTATAATAAACGATGGGTCTATCTCGTTTCCTTTTGGGTGTTACAAACAAATGCACAAAGACATTATACCCTGTGGTGTAGGGTATTAAAATCGATTTGAAACCACTGTGTGTCGGTAAAGTCACAAATCATCTCTCCGAAATTAGAAATTAAGGTCACACAATTTTCGCCAGACATTCTTACAATTTTGTTACTCTAAAATATTAGGGAATATTATGGGTATTTTTTAGCCCTTGTGAGAGAAATTCTTTTCCCTTTTGGCCGATTTCGCCCAGTTTCAATCCCAACCGACTATAAGACGCATTTATGTAAAATTTGGACGTCCTAGCTCCTTTCGTTTAGATGCTAGCGTGCTTTCAACAGACGGACGAACATGGCTAGATCGTCTTAGCATTTTATCACGATCAAGAAAATATATACATTATAAGGTCGATATTTCAAGGTGTTACAAACGGAATGACAAAGTTAGTATACCCCCATCGTATAGGAGGAGAGTATAAAAAGTATGGTAATAAAGTGTGATTGATTCCGGGTCCAACGGCGTCAAAATTAAGAAATTGATTTCGATCTAGGTGCGGAAAACTTATTTAAATGCGATAACGTTGAAAAACGACGTTTTTTACACGACTTTCCTTAAGGGCATGTAAGGGGAAAATCATAAATGTTTGATCGATTTTGACAATAACAAATGTTTCTGCAAAATGTTTATCCACCCAGCAAAAAAAGAGCATCCATAGAAGTGAAAAAGATGTTCATATTGTGGTGAAAAAATCTGATCTTCACCAATGAATATTACACGGGGTTGTCATAGGAGGGATGTCCTTTTTTAGGTCACCTTTTCAGTACAGTTTAGTCAGTGCTCATAATGTTATGAAAGAATGGAATTGTGGATGTTCTTTTATATCAGTGAATGTAATCCAATTTTAATTACATCTGGCAGTGTAGTGAAAATGGGTTTTTCGAATGGGTGAGAATACACATTTAACAATCAATTAGAATGGTGTTATTTAGAACAACTTTATCACTACTTCAGGAAAATAAAAAAGTAAGCAGGTACTAAAACGACAGACAATTCTAAATAGTCCGATTAAAATTTTTAATTTTAAGTGGACAAGAAAAACTTCATTTCCATCTGAAGATTATCAACATCTCGATACTGATTTTAAAGTTATGATTTCGGAAGTTGTTTCTTCAAACTAATTATTTTATATCTTTCTCTATATACATTCTTCTAAAATTTAAAATATTTGATTTGAACTGGGATATTGTCCTGGCTCAAGACCATTTTGCTTCTATTTTTAATAGAATGCAAATTTATTTACAAATGGCATGGTGACATTTGTTACTTGGCTGCAGGCTACCACGATCATGATTTCGACCATGTCAAAAGTCTTTTCAAGTGTAAATAAATTTCCGATGGCTAGGAATTCATCTTACACCCATGTCTTCCTGGAGAAATGTTCTTAGAATTTTCCGTACTTTTCGCTTTTGCTTGACCCTTTGTTAATTTTTTTCCCATCAATACAAATTGATGTATAAAATTTCATTTCGAAAAAATGTCTCATAGCCACTTTTGAATATAAACCCCCTATTGATTACACCTTCACTTTACAGAGTAGGATGGTATATATCATTTGGGACAGAAAAAAATTGTAACGCTTAAGGAATCAATTCAAACTTTGTACATGGTAATATTTTTCCCAAACTTAGTTTATGTTCGAATATGGGCGAAATTGTCACGCATCTTCTGGTACTTCCCACACAACTAGCCCATATTCCTATGTTAAATTAAAACCAATATAACTTCCACATGGATATTCGCAATCAGCTATGGTTTGGTATTTGATTTTTATAAATTAAATTGGTGCATGTATCCCCCGTTTTGATTATTTCCGCATTGCATTGCAAAAATTTAACTCCGTTTTCTTTTTTGCTGTCTACAGGTAAATACTTCTATTACTTTAAGTCTAAATTCGAATTGTACGTCGTGAATTAATTTTGGATTTGAAATAAAATGTCAATTTTTAAAGTGAAATATAAAATCAAAACTTTTTCGTCTTTCCGAATAAAGTAATAACGCTGTCCAATAAATTAACACTTTTTGATTGGAACAGAAAAACGACGAGAATAATGATAAAGGGCATGTTGAGTAGACCATTTTTGCAGAATAAACTTATCATCCAGCTGGTCTGAGTTTCTTTTTACAGTGGTAAAAAAAATATAACTGAACCATTCTTTACCAGGCCATGTTTGGTTGAGTGTTGTTATAAATTTAAAATGTAAGTACAACTTTAGTACTGTTTGAAATTAGGTTATAAAAACTACCAAGAACAAAAATAGTAAATGACATTTATTATTTTTAGTCATTTTCATGCTGACGTTTATTTATTTTTATAGAAGAAATGAATGAATGAACTGTCGGTATGAAGAGAAGTGGGTCATATCGTTAGAGTGTAACATTGAAAAGATTTCTTATAAACTATTTTGAAGTTTCAATTATTTTCATTATTTATTGAGTTTAAATGTTTTAACGATGTTTTCATTCATTGTGTATCGTAAACAAGTAAGGAAAGGCTAAAGTCGGGCGTGGCCGACTATGTGATACACTCCACTTTCTATCCGAATACAATTCAATTCGGTAATAAAGTGAAAAAGGAAAGGATTTTTGAATCCTGTAAATGTATGTGTTTGACAAAAAATGTTAAATCTGAAAGGACATTTGTATGTGGGTATATTGAAGCCTGAAACGAAATAGGTGAAATATAATATGTATAGTTTGATCAAAATCGGTTAAACATTTGGGAGCAACATTTGCATTGGGGCTATATCTAAATCTGAACCGATCTTACCCACTTTCACCATAGGTGTTTTTAGTTGGATAATAAAATGTTGTGCCAATTTTAAAGAAAATCAGGTACACTCAGTGGTTTCTAGAGCGGCAAAAGTCAAATCGGGACCGACATTTGTATGGGGGCTATATCTAGATCTGAACCGATTTTACCCACTTTCAGCATAGCTATATCCATATAGCTATATATATAATCCATAGCTAGTTGGATTATAAGTTGTGTTGGCAAATTTAAAGAACATCTGGATCAATATGCGGGAGCGACTTTTGTATGGGGGCTATATCTAAATCTGAACTGATCTAGCCCACTTTAGCCACAGGTGTTTCTAGTTGGATTACAAGATGTTTTGCCAAATTTAAAGAATATCGGGTTCAATATGTGGTTTCTAGAACGGAAAATGCCGAATCGGGAGCGACTTTTGTGCGGGGGCTATACCTAAATCTGAACCGATCTAGCCCACTTTAGCCACAGGTGTTTCTAGTTGGATTATAAGATGTTTTGCCAAATTTAAAGAAAATCAGGTACACTCTGTGGTTTATAGAGCGGAAAATGTCAAATCGGGAGCGACATTTGTGTAGGGTCTATATCTAAATCTGAACCGATCTTACCCACTTTCAGCATAGCTATTTCCAGTTTGATTATAAGATGTTTTGGCAAATTTGAAGAATATCGGGTTCAATATGTGGTTTCTAGAGCGGAAAATGTCAAATCGGGAGCGACTTTTGTGTGGGGGCTATATCTAAACCTGAACCGATATGCCTGAAATTAAATAGCGTTCGTCCTTCATGCACAAAGCGTACTTGTGCCAATTTTTGTTAAGATCGGACTATAATTGCGACCTGTAATTTGATTACAACAATATATGGACAAATCGATTCAAAAAGTGATTCTAAGTCGATCGGTATAATTAAAAATGGGTCTATCTCGCTTCATTTTGGATGTTACAAACAAATGCACAAAGCCATAATACTATCGTGGAGTGTATAAAAAGCAAGTAAAAACATGCAGAGAAAAAGTTAAGTAGGGCGGAGTCGACATTCTGATTACTAAACCAAGGTGCAGAGTTGCAAGCCGAACCACAATTATCGGCTGCGGCGGCGCTACACAGCATAGGTCGGCGGCTTTCGGCTGATTTGCCGACTCGTTCTGTAATTCGATCGCCCATATTTATTTGACATTGATTTTGAGAAAAAGGAAGGAACAATTTGTATTGGTTTATAATACATTTTCTTTTATTTTTGGCAAGTAGTTCAATATTCCTTAATATTAGCCAATGTTGCCATAATGCCATATTAGTATCCCATACAATTATTTTTTGGGAGTGGGAATGTATTCCCAAAATTTATAATATGGATGAATTTAATATTTTTTTGCAATGAAAGCCTTCCAATCTCCCACTTTACTTAGAGTAGCTGTTGCTTATTTTTTTTATAGAAACACAATGCAAATCAAAATACAATCATTCAACATTCAGTAGACGTCATCATATAGTGGGATACCAAATTCAAAGAAAGATACATATACGTCACAGTAGTAGGTTGTCTAAGTCGACAGTTATATTTTTTTTTGTAATTTTAAGTGTGTTGTCTATTTTGGTAATAAGATTTGACGCAGTTAGAAGTCCGTCAAATCTCGGCGGCGTGCTTGAAGTCGGCTTGTATCTCTGCCAAGGTGCTATCGTAAGCGGACCTTAGACTATGCGATTGTGGCACAAGAAAAATTAGCATGATTCTCTCCCACTTGGAAAAAAATATAATGTGATTTTTCCACATTCACATTTATGCCACAGAAATAATGGCAATATTTTTGATAGTAAAAAATAATAAATTTATCCGATAGTATTTTTACACTGACAACGAAAATGCAATGTCATTTAATATCGAGTTACTGTAGATTTTGTCCTCTGTATGGATGCCATTTGAATAGTAAAAGTATTCTCTTATTTGATAATCTGACAGTTAAGTTGGTCCAACAAATCCTCAAGTGTTAGTTGGGCTTAATCTTAAAACACAAATGCTGCAACAGTTATTTCTATTGCCAAACTTCAAACCAGAGTTGTATTTCCACATACCTTTCTCAATAAATGTTGCCATGGTGCAACCGTGTGCATTTAGCCGCGTCATTATTAGTGCTGCTGCTGATGCTGCTGTGTATGTTGTCGTTGATGCTTATGCTGCATTGTTCCTCCACTCTCTATGCTGTGCCTCATTTATTTACTTTGTTTTGATTTTCAAATTTTGCCTTTATTGTTACACTAAAACATGCACCAGAGACACGGGGGAAAAGTAACACAAATATGAGAAAAAGAAGAAACAAAATAAAAAGAACACACACAAATCAGAATCTCACTGCACTGCACTTCTCTCGGGGCATAGGAACGAAACAAAAATTCCCACACCAACCAAACAAAATATCGCTTACTCAACACAAAGATCACGATGACAACAAAATTTAAACCGGTTTCAAATTGAGAGCTCTGAGCTGAGCTGAGCCGAGCTGAGGTTTATTTTTTCGTTGTCTGTTTTGTTAGTATCACAAACTGAACGATGCGTTTTTTGTGTGGACGTTTTTTCTTTTTTTCGGGTTTTCGGGGGGCTTCTACCCATGTATATTTTGCGCTTCCGTATACATAAACAAAAACGTTTCTCTTAGAGATTTCTATCGCAAAAACGTTTGAAGTTTTTTTCTCGTTTCACTGGCGAAATTAATGATGCTTTTAACTACATCTTAGATTAGATTATTAATGCTTTATTTCGAATTTAACACCATGTTTCATAGAAAAAAGTATCTTTTGTTTAAAAATATAGTATCTGTGTTGAATCACTGTTTCGTTGTAAAAGAGTTTTTTTAGTTTTGTGGCGATGACGAAGGTAGGCTCAAATGCATTTCGACTCCGTCACGTTTCGAATGCAATCTCACAGAATGCTTGAAGCAGACTGAGCTTTGATCTAAACCACAATACTCTGTATGTGTTGATGGCGAATAAAGACTGGTTTTACTTCTGCTGCTGCTGCAGTTGACTTAGAGAGCTTTGGTCGGGAACAAGGAATAATCTCATCTGAGTTGTTCAGTGTTGCCAACTTGTTGTGAAGCGCCAAACCTTTGAATATGTTGTTTAACTCTACGTATATATCACTTAGACAAGAAAGTCTGATACTAACAGCAATGATTGTTTGCTGCTACTGTTAGTTCGAGACAATATTAGGAATGTTAAATTGACTATCTCAATATATAAATTTTATTCTAAAACGTATTGTTAATATATTCAATTGTCTCACAATGAGTTAATGGATCAAGAATGGGTCTATGGTAATGAAACCCAGTCACTTATTTTCCGAATTTGGATAGAGAAAAAACTAATTTTGTACTAATTATAGAACAATATCAATATCACAATTTGAGATAGTCCACTAAATCAATTCACCAGCCCCCAAGAAGTTATGCTGGCAAAACGCAGAGAGCAACATTATTAAATATCTCTAGCAACTTATGCAGTCAGCGTGAATCCACTTTACTATACACCTCAGTAGCATATAAAGGGTGATTTTTTAGCTATTATCTTTTTGGCAACACTGGGTTAAACAGCTGACGCACGTTTCGTGTTTTGTTTCACTGTCAAACATCTTCAGTTTGGTCTATAATTTAACCATGAATCGTCTTACAAACGAACAACGCTTGCAAGTTATTGAATTTTATTATCAAAATGCGTGCTCTGTTAAGAAAGTTCATCGCGCGCTTCCATTTTACGGTCAGTTTAATCGACCCGCTGAAGCGGCTATTCGGGCTATTGTGACTAAATTTCGCACCAAATTTACATTGTTGGACATTAAACCACCAACTTCCGTAGAGTGCGAACTGAAGAAAATATCGCAGCTGTATCGGCCAGTGTTAATGATGACCATCAATTATCGATTCGTCGCCGTTCGCAGCAATTGGGCCTCTGTTACTCAAAGACGTGGAAATGACAAAATTGGACTAAGCGGATGGACCATTTGAGGCGCAGTCAAGGTCAACATTTGCATGAAATAATCTTCAAACTTTAAATTATATGGACCGTACTATCGATCCAAATAAAGATTTCATGCATTTTTCTGAATTTAAGGGTTTTTTTAACTTTCGTATAGCTTTTAAAAAATCACCCTTTATAATTAATTCATTTATTTTAATAGAGAGTAAATATATCTTTAGGATGACATTATTTATGTGGTCACACGTTAGAGCAGAGTTCACCTGGAAAACAAGATATTTGGCTTTTTCGCTAAGAGGGAAAGCCAATAAAATCTAAGGAGAAAGAGGAACTTAAAATAATTTTAATTTAACTGAAACTGAGGATTTTCCTCTCAAAAACATACATAAAAGATAATTTTTTTAATAATTCTAATAATAATTTTCCAACGTTTCAAGATATTTCTGCCAAGATCCAAAATTGTTTAGTTTAATATTTGAGGAATTTATGAATGAAGTATCGCCTAACGAAAGAGAATTGTTGTCAGTCACGTTCGTCAGGAATTCTCTAAGGGTCGTCCGTTCTCCTGGTCATACGTCGCTCGTACAGTGAGTCCAAATAATTTTATAACCCCTCCCCCCATTAGCAACACCTTGAAATATAAAAATACATGGTAAAAATCTAAGACGATCTAGCTATGTCCGTTTGTCTGTTGATATCACGCTAGCTTGCGAATGGAATAAGCGGACGAAATCGGTCTGAGGTAAACTTGTTCCCCCAACAAGGACTGAGAACATCCCCTAATATTTTGAGTATTTAACCATTTTTATACCCTCAGTATTATTTCTTTATTTACAATATAAATTCCATTTACAATTCATTATTCCCGCGAAGCCATAGGCGTGTATGCAGGGGCAGTAGTATTTGGGACAGAAAAAAGTGTAACGCATCGACGGAGTGACTTAACACCCTAAGTGTGTTTGGGCCAAATCCATTTCAGGACATTTTTAGTCGGCTGGCTAATGAACACGATAACTCTCGAAAGAAGTTAAAGAATCAATTCAAACTTTGTACATGATAATATTTTTCCCAAAATTAGTTTATGTTCGAAGATGGGCGAAATTCTGGTACCTCACACACAAAGAGCCAGTATTAAATTAAAACCCATATAATTTTCAAACGGATATTCGGAATCAGTGTATAAAATATGGCGGGTTTTGTCACGCCCCTTCTAGTACCTCCCACACAAATCACCCTAAAACACGTAAAATTAAGGCTCTTATAATATTTTAAAATTTGATATTTGGCCATTCTAAATAATATTAGAGTTTTTAAAAATCCCACCCTAATCCACGTAAATTTAAAGCTCTTGTTACTTCTATACGAATGATCGTAATACTCTAAAATACCCACCCAGAATATGGGCGATATTGTTACGGCCCAGCTGGTACCTATCACAAAAATAGCCCGCATTCAAATGTGAAATTAAAGCCAATATAACTACCAAACGGATGTTCGGAATCAGCTACATTTTGGTATTTACTACAGTTTTTGTAATCGCTTTAGGTGTACAAAATATGGCGGTTCTTGCCACACCACTTCTAGTGCCTCCCACACAAATCACCTTAACCCACGTAAAATTAAGGTTCCTATAATATTGTAAATTTTGAAATTTGACAATTTTAAATAATATTAGAGTTTTTAAAAATACCAGCCAACTGCTTGGATGTTTGATTCTTAGAGTGAGGTTTAACCGACTAAAACTTACTTACTTCTTTAGAATAATATTTAATTATGGATTTATGAAGAAGTTCGCCAAAATAAAGAGAATTGTGGTCACTCGCTTTCGTCAGAAATTTGTGGTGGTGTTTTGAGCCGTTTCATTGCAACGCGGGGCGGGTGTGACGTGAAAAATAAAGAGATCTTTTGATAATACTGTGTTGCATTTTTACGTGAAGTCGACATCCTCTATTCTGTCAGTAATACTGTGCAATACAGTCCGTGGTAGAGGGTATATAAGATTTAGGACGGCCTATTTACATGTTTTGAATTGATTCTATAACTTTTGAACGGATAGATATATCTTGACGAAATTTCATATACTTAGAGCAGAGCTATTTTCCAGATAATGTTCTGGATCTGGATATCAAGTGGATATGAGGGCCCTTCCAAAGTTTGTTACCTCGCCAATGCAAATGTAGAATTATGTACCGATTTCAAAAACATTTGGTACAGTTATACCAAAAGTTATTCCTCGTGAATTTCTACAAAAAATGTGTAGCTAAATTATTTTATAATATATGTGGGTAAAAAATTTGTATTTTTTGCTGAGGTTGGTTTTGTATTTTTAATGTTGCGATTTTCGAATTACAAAATTAAGGATTGTTTTCAAAAACATGGACTAAAAATCTTACAATTCGTAAAGCGGGGAAATATGTTTTTTATAAAAATTAAGGCATGAATATCGATATTGGTTTAGCAGAAGAAACAATTATTATTAGCGGTTATGTCTTTGATAAAATTTAATTATTACTTTTGTAATCGGTGCTTTGTGTTTCGATAACTAATTGTCGAAATAAATTATTTTCTATGAAAATTAATCTAGTGAACCGAGTGAGCGATTTAATATGGTTACTACTGTGTGGATATTTTACGCTTATTTACATTCATTCCTCTTTTCTAAATATATAAATTTATAGTACACTAGGCGGAAAAACAGACGGAAATTAAAATCAGGTTTCATATTGTTTTTTCTTGTGATCGTAAAATATATATACCACTTATAATTGAGGTACTTCCCTGAAATAAATTTCCCTGAAGAAATTTATATGCTCCATGGATAATATTGAAGAGCAGAACTTTTGTTTACGGCGAATATAGGAGGAAATGTCGAAAATTAAATTGATTTTAAGTTAAGTGTGATTCTCCTCCTTTCCATTACAAAAACAAAAAACTTCCTTCCTTCAAAACTCATACAAAATCAACCAAATTGTTTCCTAATCAAACAACACAAAAACTAAAAGATTAATATAATTTCTTAATTTAAGCCGTCTTTTGACGAATGAATAATTCTTTTTTTGTAGCCTTTTTTTGTAAACGTATAATGTAAATTCAAATCAAAAATTCCCCATCTTTCAAATCCAGCCCATTTGTATATTGTCTAAGTAGGTTAAAAATAAATTAACTCACACAACAATATAGGAATCTTTAAAACAGGTTTTAATTTATTTTGGAAGGGTAACGGCCACTTTCCGCCAATCTCCGGTTTTAATTTCATATGGGAAGAGTCACGCCCACTTACTCACACAAAATTGCAGCACTCTAGGTGTTATAGAACTGACAGAATTTGATAATAAGTTTTAAATTATGTATGTGTGGTACCACGCTCACTTTCCAAATACCGTCCTTTTTTGCACAACTACGCAGGTTTATGCTAGATGCACTCGCACAAAACTTCAGTATTGTAGCTGCTATAGAACTGAATGTATTCGATAATAGGGTTTAACTTAGTATGGGAGGTGCCACGCCCACTTTTCCAATTTCCATTTTTTGACACAACTACGCACTTTTATGCTAGATGCACTGACACATTTTCAGCACTCTAGGTGTCATATAACTGACAATATTCAATAACAGGTTTTAACTTCGTATGAGAGGTGCCACGCCCACTTTTCCAATACCGCCCATTTTTGGCACAACTGTGCAGACTAACAATTAGTGAACTTTCACAAAAATGCAAAAATCTAGCTGCAACAGTACTCCGAATATCCTAGTTTATAAAAACGAATAAATCCCCAATTTGTTTGGGAGGTGCCACGCCCACTGAAAATATTAATAATTTATATTTATATATGAAAATCTAAGCATTTAAATTAATTCTTTGGCCCAAAAAGACATATTTTTACATCTATCATTTTAAAGAACTTTATACTCAACTATTGGACAGATCGGTTTACAGTTTGATTCATCCCTCATACAAATGTGTATTCCATGGTATGTGGCGTTTTCACTGGGGGAGGCAAAACTTTTGAAACAGTAAAATACATTTTTTATAAAAAAGTTATGCCATTTTAATAAAACGTAAGAGGCAATTAATAGTCAAACACTTTTTGCGCTTCAGCACACATAAACTAAAAATATCATGAAAACGTATCTTTTGAGAAAACAAATTCATATCGAACATTGCGTAAATTCTGAAAAAATCGAGATATCGTAACTGAAAAAATGTCGACGAAAATAATGGCTTACAAGTAGTTCTGACCACAAAATTTCCAAATATGTTCCAAAATATGAGTTTTTTTTTTCTAAAATGGTCTTCAGAAAAAATTCTACCAGCACTTATTTATGATTTTATCATTGTCCCATTGTAAAATGCAATTAACAAGTTATCGTCAAGTCAATGAAAAGTGTCATAGAATTATCGAAACTCTTCTTAAGTAGGAACAATGAAATTTAGTTTTCAATTCAGTAATTTGTTTCATATGTTAATTGAAATTTTTGAGTAAAATATTGCATCTAGTATTTTATTTTAAGCATTAGCTTTAAAAAGTCTGTTGGTATAACTTTTCATTGTTTTTTTAATAAAACTTCATTATTGTTATGAAAAATTTTCATAGAGGAAGGTACCTCGTTTAAAAATCTCACAACCCCTTAACACATTGAGTGCCACGTCGTACGTTTCCGTACGATAGTGATTGCTTTTACTTATAGCCCAAAAAATGTTTGGCCTCCTGGGTAGGTTTGCGTCAAAACCGCTTGGCACTCAATGTGTTAAAAGAAATTCTTTTTTTGAAAAAAATCACTTTACTTTGAACAAAAATATTTCTAATTTCTTTTGTGATATTTTAGTGGAGCGATAATATAACTTTTATACATACATATATTTATATACACATTTCTCAAAAAAAAAAGTGTTTCTTCAAATTTATGCACTTAGAACCTCGACAACCCGTGCCGAATTCATCGAATCATGTCACTACTTCCATACTAAGGCGCTCGAGGAGAACGATACATGTCAGACAATTTTTGTTTTTTAGAGCGACAAAAAAATAAAAAATTTTTTTTTGATAATTAAAAAAATAAAATATTGAAACTTTAAAAAAATAAGTATTTAAAAACATAAGTATTTCTACATTTTGGCAGAAAACTCCCTCTGCTGAGAAAAAATAAAAAAAAAGAAAATATTTTCCTCATTAATTTTAATGTTCATCAATTCGGCACGGGTTATCATTATCCGATAGAAATAATATTTGTTATTTCAGCTACTGGGATCAAATAGAAAAAAAGGGTACGCATTCGAAAACATTTTCCACTGTAATATACACTTACCTTGAGATGTTTGCTTCCTATAAGCAAATTACCTTTTTGGTAAAAAGCGGTGAAGATATACTTATTTCTTTATTTAAACTAAAAACGGTCAGTTTAATCCAGAGGTGGAAGGAGAATAAAATTGATAAAACTAGTATAATGAAATAGTCAAAGACATTAAATAAGGGAATATGTATTATGGCGCAATTGAAGGACAGAATTTTAAATTTAGTTAAATATTTGTTTTTTTTTACCTTTTCTTTACTATTGTGAAAAGAAATTTCGAAGAAAACGCTTAAGTTTACAAAATTTAACTGAAGAAACACACAATATTTAGATTTTTTCAAATTCCCAATATGAACCAAGCAAAGTAATTCATACAATTCTGCACTATCCAACTGAATGTTCCAACTGGGATGAAATATAACTTCGATTGGTAGAAGTTGGTTTGTGCCTTTGCTATTGTCTACAGAATGCGACATCTAGCGTGTCATAGTGCCAAATGAGAAATCTTGGAAGGGAGTAACGTGTAGAGACACTTCAACTGATATGCAGCTATTTTGCATAAGATGGTGACAGTGTGTCAGAATAACGGTTCGGAATCGGGATTATAAAACTTCTAATCTGGGGATTTTACGACACAATGTTGTACAAAGAGTCGACTATCTGCGAAAATTTATATCATCGCTATATTTGTAAGCAATTGTAAGTGGTATGGCTTAAAAACGCTTATATATATGCGAGACAAGCAAATAAAAGAAAGCTACACAACAGGAACAAGGATGATATTTTTTCTACATTATTTAAAAAATAATATTAGCTTCTCACAAATGCCAGTTTTTCTGTAATAAATTTTAGCTACTCACTTAAAATTGCTTATGTTTTACGATCTAAAATTGAATTACCTGTAAAAATTCCCATTTATTTAAATTATTTTCTAGTTTACTACTGATATAAAAAATAATAAAAATTCTTACTACATAAAGGGTGATTTTTTAAGAGCTTGATAACTTTTTTTTAAAAAAAAACGCATAAAATTTGCAAAATCTCATCGGTTCTTTATTTGAAACGTTAGATTGGTCCATGACATTTACTTTTTGAAGATAATTTCATTTAAATGTTGACCGCGGCTGCGTCTTAGGTGGTCCATCCGCTTAGTCCAATTTTGGCATTTCCACGTTTTTGAGTAACAGAGACCCAATTGGTGCGAACGGCGACGAATCGAAAATTGGTGGTCATCATTAACACTGGCCGATACAGCTGCGATATTTTCTTCAGTTCGCACTCTACGTAAGCGTGTTGGTGGTTTAATGTCCAACAATGTAAATTTGGTGCGAAATTTAGTCACAATAGCCCGAATAGCCGCTTCAGTGGGTCGATTAAACTGACCATAAAATGGAAGCGCGCATGAACTTTCTTAACAGAGCACGCATTTTGATAATAAAATTCAATAATTTGCAAGCGTTGTTCGTTTGTAAGACGATTCATGATGAAATGTCAAAGCATACTGAGCATCTTTCTCTTTGACACCATGTCTGAAATCCCACGTGATCTGTCAAATACTAATGCATGAAAATCCTAACCTCAAAAAAATCACTCTTTAGAATGAGGGAAAATGTATTTCATATCCAATTTTTTTTTAGCTCCACCTAGTCTACTAAAAGGAAATGTCCAATGAGATTTTCTACATAGGAAGTCTTGACCAATATAGGCATTTCTGCTTTATGGTTTATAGTGTTGCCATATTTTATATATATGTAAGTATAGTGTTCAGCCGCGACACAAACCATGCGCAAAACATTGGAAGGTCAGACTACGTCCGATGGGTGGTGATGCTGTGTTTCCGTTAGAGCGGAAGCGACTAATGTCGTGTTATCGATAACGAATAATATCGTCGATTTAATAGTTTTCCTACATTTTAATTTGCCTTATGTTTGTATGTTTCGTAATAATCTGATGAAAATATATCCCGTGAACATGCTTTTGTTACGAGATTGGTTACGAGGAGCTAAGAATAAACATGTAAAAAGGCGTTAAGTTCGGTCGGGCCGAATCTTATATACCCTCCACCACGGAATGCATTCCATAGTATTATCGGCAGATTAGAGGCTGTATGTCGACATAGAAGTGCACTACTACATTAGGAAAATTTTGATATTTTTTATGCACATGGCGATATTTGTTTTAAATAAGTTGTGATGCTTCATTATTATAATATTAATTGTCCTCTACTATATAAATATGAAATTTCAAGTGTAATCAAAACGTGCACATGAGGCAGCAATCTTCAAAAATGTGACCTAAATATTATGTGTATTGTCAGACGTTATTAGGTAGAAACAATTCCCCTCAAGACCGATTTTCCCCATTTGCAATTTCTTGATTACCGCTACAGCCCAAATGCAAGCACCATTTTGATAGTTTCGTGTTCAGAGTGGAATGTACATTGTACACACCTAATTTATTTTTTAGAAAAACTTTATAGTAAGCTAATCGGTCGATACACTCAGAAATAAGTAAACCCTAGAATGAGTTAAAATTAACTAAAATTTAGGAAAATTACAGTTCGTGTAGCGCTAAAGCAATATTTCCTCATATCAAGTTCAAACTTTGTACCTGATTCTTGTTCAATTTTTCTCAAACTAAGTAAATATTTACTCAAATTTCAGTAAGTGTTTCCTCAAACCAAGTAATTTTTTACTAAATCTAAGTACAATTTTGCTGAAATTTCCTATAGTCCTGGAGCCAGCAACGTTTTTGTTACACCATAAGTATCACGGCTTAAACTTTTAAAACCATGTAAATTATTACTAAATTTAAGTAACATTTTGATGAAAATTTTCTAAAAAAGTAAATTTTTACTCAAATCAAGTAAATATCTTTTATTGATTTTTTCCTCAAAAGAAGTAAATTTTTACTTAAACTGAGAAACAAATATTCTTGATACAAGGAGAAAAGTGAAGTTAAAATAAGTTCAATTTAACAGAAAATAATTCATACAAATGATTGAGTATGCAAAACTTATACAAAAAATTACAACACGAAATAATTCTCAAAAGAAGTATTTAAGAAATAAGTCTTTGCAACCGAACGAGAATTGCTTCTTAGATAAATATTCAAGAATTTTCTAAACAATTTTAAGTTCTTTTTTATAAGTTCATTAATACTAAAATGTATGAAGAACTCGGCATAAATATCAGTAAATACATTAACCTAATTTTAAGTAAAAACACATTTTTAGTTAAAATTTCGTAAACGGAATTTTTTCCAACAAAAAAAAAAATAATATTTTTCTTACTTAAAACCTTGGAAATTTTCTTCCACACATTTATAAATTTACTCAATTGTAAGAATTGTTTATTAGATCAACTGATCTGATAGTTTTAAGTAAATTGAATAGCCTATTTCCAGTCAATGAACTATTTGCTATGATTTTGGAGTAAGGAAACTTTACTTATCCTACTTTTAAGGAATTTTTCAAAAAACTGGAGTAAAATTGTTGAACTACATTGCAATATGGATTTTACTCAAATTTAGGAATGTTATTTTTCTAAGTGTAAGAAGAAATTTCAGTCTCTTAGGTATCATAATGACTGATGGATATTTCCATTGCGAGATTATCTTAACCCTAAAATTGTACTGGATTTCTTTACATATTTCAGCAAGAGCAAGCACAAATTATATAATATGTTTTTCAATTTGAGTTACCTGATTTAGTAAAAGCCAAGACTTTGGCTTCATTGATTGAAGCCATTTCCTATTTTCATCTTTTAGCGAAAATCGTTTAATATTTTTGGTCTTCCATAAGTTGTGTTCGTCAGAGCTATTTAAACTTTGATTTTATAATGGGGAAAACTTTAAATAGTTGTTAATGCTAAAGTTCCTGTTCCAAATATAAAATCTTTTTTTATAAACTTCCACCACAAAATTGAGAAAAATGTTTTTTTTTTTTTAATTTGGTAAGAAACCCCCACAATTGAATGAGAGCAATAGAAACATAATGAATGTATTTTGAAAAAACTCCCTACTTTATACATTACGTTTCTTTTAAAAAAATAGGGTTTCCAGTCGCCCGTCCGATAGTCCTTATTACACTTGAACCGGATGACCTACATCGGAAACTATAGGCCAAATTGAGTTAATTGGCGTTATCCGTTTTTCATTTCATTTAAAGGACTATTTAAAACAAGGAACATTTAAAACAAGTTAGTAAGCGTCAGTGGGCTAAACCGACTTATATATACCCTCACTCTCAGATACCATATAAGGACTTAAATTTGACTAGGATATGGACAATTGTGTGGGAGGTACTAGAATGGGCGTGGCAAAAGCACAAATATTTTGCAAGTTTAGAGTGATTATGAAAACATTTTCAAATATCAAATTGCAACTGGTTTTGAAAAGCCGAATGGAAGTTATGATCGTTTAGTTTTGTGTGGGAGGTACCAGAGACAATATCGCCCATATTTTAGGTGAATGTAATGTCTATAAAAACATTGTCGAACATCAAATTTCAGAGGATTCGTATCATCCTTATGTGGGAGCTTCTAGTACCTTCCACATAAGGATGATAGGAATCCTCGTGCGTGGCAAACCCCTCTATATTATGTACTCTTAAAGATATTATAAAAACTTTATCATATACCATAATATAGCTGATTCCGAGCATCAGTTTGGATTTTATTTCAATATAGGAATATGACATTTTTGTGTGGGAGATACCAGAAGGGGCATGACAATTTCGCCCATCTTCGAACTTAAAATAAGTTTGGGAAAAATATTACCATGTGCAAAGTTATAATTGATTCCTTGCCTCCTTTCGAGATTTATCGTGCAAACCAGACAGATGGACGGACATTACTTAAACAGTCATGAAACGGATTTGGTCCAAACATACTTAGGGTCTTATGTCACTCCTTCAATTACAGTTACAGTTTTTGTCAGTCCCAAATTATGTATATTGAGGGTAGAACAAATGGTTAAAATATTTACGATACCGATATATATGCTAAAATTAAATGGAGAAATTCTGCTAAAAATACTTGAAATTACATCCTTCTATCCGTAGTAGTTTAGCTTTATCCACCATTTCAAGTTTTTTTTTATTTTAAGAATCAGTATCAAATGAATTTATTGGCTTGGGATTTTATTGATCCATTTTTGTTCATTAAAAGTTAATGTCGGGATAAACATCTAAAATAATTTCGTTTTGTTGGATAGTTAAAAAAAACAAGAACAAGTATCGGTTCCTTTTCATTTTTCGAAGATGGCATACAAAATTCTGGGTTTAGGAAGTAGCATCACATTTTAGCACGGGATGCTACTCAACACGTCTCGGGTTCAAAAGAATTACCCATTTCATATCTTGATATTATTTTTATTTAAATTACAAGGGACACATTTCTTCGGCTTTTTGACAATGAAACCGCAATGCAATCAAACCTTAATTAGTATCTTATACGTCTAGACGCTGTCGCTTTTGTTGCTCCCCAAACTCAATGAACATGGCTGTGTCCACTTTTTGTGTGTCTTCTATTCATCCGCTCCAATGTGTTGATCATAATTTGCACAAATTTGTGCCAAATTATGCACGATCCCTTCGTGTCGGGGCTCATTTCGTATGCAATTTCTTAAAGCATCAGTTAGGGCTTCTTCGGTTGCTGGTTTTTTGTGTGCTCAGAAGCCTTGACCTCATAAAAAGGATAGAGAGTTTGAAAGTCTATTGCCAAATGCCTCTGGATGTTCATGACTCCACTGGCTGTGTGTACGATGTGCATCCGAATGTGTGGCCTTCTTGTGGCGATTTAATGATTTTAATGATGGTCAAAGTTGTTTAAACTGTAAAAAAGGGGGAAAACAAAAACGAAGAAATTATCAGTTAAGTGAATGAAAATAGTATTATGCCCGTCGTCCGTCTAAGGTTTTTTGTGTTTTAGCTCAAATTTATGCAAATTGTCTACGTTCAATGTGGTGGCGGGCTAACTAACTTAACTGAATGATGCTAACGGATCTTTTTGTTTGGACAGCAAACAGGACGGATATTTTCAAGGCCAAAAAGAAACAGAATGAAAAAAGTCATGTTTGTCGACAGTAATGGATGAAAGGTTGCTAGTTGACAAATATACGAGGGTATGGTTAATATTTTTATATCCGTTTATTGTCATCTACTCTCGTAGTCTAGTGTATTGAGATGCTGTTCTGACGTACAGACGATATGGCGAGGCTTTGATATAATTTGAGGGCCCTCATATTGGAGTCTGGTGCAACTTCGTATGTTTAAAGGAGGATTTACTACTTTGGCCGAGCTAATTTCAGATCCTTTCTCTGTCACAGTAGAACGACTTTTTAAGAGAAAAAAACACTGCAAAACACAAATCCAACCAAAATTTTTTATGTTATTGAGGATTTGTACAAAGTGCTTTAAAAATAGCACCAAAACCGTTTGGTTTTTTAGATTTGAGTACTATTTTAAATGCATTTTTTTACAAAATCCTCTTTACTTCCACATTTTTGGTCCGATTCGTGTTTGAAAGCGCTCACTGGAAAGGTACTGAACGCTAATTCTGGAATTTTTGGAATTTCGTAACACATTAAGGACTGCATCCGATATTGATACCGCCTTCAAGCTTCTAGTGAGAGTGTAAGAGAAATGGATGTCCTTGTAGTTCAAGGATTTCTAAATTAAAGTTATCCTCTATCTTGTTTTATATTTTTAATATTTTACGTAATTTAGTTTTATACAATAAATTTTTTATTGTACCTGAAGAAGACTTTTAATTTCCAAATGATAAATATAATATATTTTTTAGAATCAGTGCGAAAAAAAATTATTATTTTTCGAAGAAAAAAGTGTTCATTCATATATTTTCTTCATCCAGGCCTTATTTTCTCTTTTAGGATGTCAGCTATTAGAAAATGGAAAAATAATTTGTATATTAGAGTTTGTCGACTAGAGTACCATATTAGGAAAATTGTGATAATAAGTATAAATAAATATAAATAAATTGTGATGTTTCATTATTATTGAAGAGAGTCCTACCAGTGGCACTGTTGGTCTCCCCTAGACGGTGACAATTTATAAAAAACCACAACAAATTAGTTTTATAATATTTATTTTAGCAAGTGTTGCTGCTTCGTTTGAAGTACACAAAAAAAAAACATTGATTACACTAGTCAACAGTCAAAATGTACTCGGGATGCGATAATTTTTTCTGTGTAGATAACCTTGACATGAGCTCGAAAAACGCAATAAAATTTTTTTTTCGTTTGGTTTTTGTTTTATTTTTTTTTTTAAATTTAAAAAATTTTTTTTTGGTTAATTTGTTTCGTCCGGCATAACTCGGGAACCACTAGCCCGATTTAATTGAATTAAATTTTAAAAAATTTAAAATTACAATTCCCTTAATCTGTTCATATATTGTTTTCCTATACAAGCAACAGTTTCCAAGTTAAAAATGAATATATAAAGGAAAAAACTTATTTTTTGCCTAAAGATTTAATTTTTTTTTTTAAATCCATAAAAAATCCAAAATGAAAAAAAATGTCATATCTTATTACTTTTACGTAAAGTCACATAACCTATGAGCAAAATGAGACAAAGATCATGAAAATCGATGCACGCGTTTCGCTTTTATTCGCAATTGAGTAAAGGTATGAATTTCAAACATTTGCTCGACATATGCACAACTTTGTCTATGGTAAGGTTTTTCTTTTTTTTTTTTTGATTCTCAGAATTAACAAAACGGAATAAACAAAGGGTTATTTAATTTTTATGATTGCGTAAGCAAAGTAATAAACGCTAATAAATGTGCGTGAACAATTAAAAGGAAAAAAGGAAAGGGGACTTTTTTAATTATTTGGGTTTTCCGTTGGCTACCTGTATGATTTTTTTACAGAAATGCAACCCACATTTAAGGGTGGTCATTATTCGGAAAATTTAAGACTCACACATGGTGAAACAGGTATGTAGCCACCGTAAAAAATATACACCCATTTATAAGTACCTGTCAGTAAAATACTAAACAATACACAGTATAAATAGGTCTTCATTGATCGATTTTACTCATTCAACAAGTGTCGACGAACGCGATAGTTAAAATGAGCAAACGTTCGCGAGGATTTGAATGCAATACCAATCCAAGTAATTTTTGTTACATGTGCGGAGAATACGTTTCTGAAAAAAACAAGCGTTGTTTTTCACCTAAATTGAGAGATTCATTTGAAGAGAGCTTCAATTTAAAGGTCTCAAACATAGATGAGCGGTGGACACCAAGTGCTCTATGTCCAAGGTGCTACGTACAGCTAGCTGAAAGGTAAGTGTAGATTACGAAATTCAAGAACATATATAACTTATTATTGAAATTCTTTCAGACGACAGCCGAGAATCATCATGCCAATGCTTTGGAGAGCTCCGATGGAGATTGCTACTTCTGTCTTAGCAAAAAAACAGGCGTGGGAAAAAATATACGATGGACTTACGCTGCTGTTTCAACAGTGAATTTTCCAGTGCCATTTTCCGAAGAACCAGTGGACCCGCAACCGTCCGTTTCAAGATGGGCATCTAATAATGAGGCGATACATCCAACATCAGATCCGGAGACAGTAGAAACCACATCAGAATGCGAGTCAACATATACAGAGTGATTTTTTTGAGGTTAGGATTTTCATGCATTAGTATTTGACAGATCACGTGGGATTTCAGACATGGTGTCAAAGAGAAAGATGCTCAGTATGCTTTGACATTTCATCATGAATCGTCTTACAAACGAACAACGCTTGCAAATTATTGAATTTTATTATCAAAATGCGTGCTCTGTTAAGAAAGTTCATTGCGCGCTTCCATTTTATGGTCAGTTTAATCGACCCACTGAAGCGGCTATTCGGGCTATTGTGACTAAATTTCGCACCAAATTTACATTGTTGGGCATTAAACCACCAACACGCTTACGTAGAGTGCGAACTGAAGAAAATATCGCAGCTGTATCGGCCAGTGTTAATGATGACCACCAATTTTCGATTCGTCGCCGTTCGCACCAATTGGGTCTCTGTTACTCAAAAACGTGGAAATGCCAAAATTGGACTAAGCGGATGGACCACCTAAGACGCAGCCGCGGTCAACATTTAAATGAAATTATCTTCAAAAAGTAAATGTCATGGACCAATCTAACGTTTCAAATAAAGAACCGATGAGATTTTGCAAATTTTATGCGTTTTTTTTTAAAAAAAGTTATCAAGCTCTTAAAAAATCACCCTTTACATTGCATGGAGGTCAACGCTTATGTTCCCAAGCAGAACTGAACGATTGGGTTAGAGAATTGAAACTCTCCAAGGAAGATGCAGAGTTGCATGCATCGCGCATGCACCAGTTCGGTTTCTTGGCTCCTGGTGTGGTGACAACAATCTACAGGAAGCGTCATGAACCATACGCAAGGTACCACACAAAAAAAGGCAACATCTGTTTTTGTAAGGACATTCCCGGATTATTTGGTGAACTCGGGTACTCTTACGATTCAGGAGAGTGGCGTCTTTTCATCGACAGCAACAAGCAGAGCCTTAAAGCAATTTTACTGCACAACGGCAACGAGAAACCTTGGATCCAATTGCTCATGCCGTTGACACCAAGGAAACATACGAAGTCATGGACAATCTACTAAAGTGCCTTAACTATGAGAGGCACGATTGGAAAGTTTGTGCCCACCTTAAGGTTATCGGTATCCTTTGTGGATTACAAGGTGGATTCACAAAGTACTGTTGTTTTCTCTGCCTTTGGGACAGCCGCGATCGTCAACATCATTACACCAGGAGGAGTTGGACGGAAAGAGTTAACTTCATCCCCGGCAGCGACAACGTGAAATATACACCACTCATAAAAAAGGAAAATGTTTTTCTCCCACCTCTTCACATAAAGCTCGGACTCATAAAAAACTTCGTGAAAGCTATCAACAAAGATGGCGAAGCGTTCGCCTATTTAAAAACCATTCATACCTTTACTCAATTGCGAATAAAAGCGAAACGCGTGCATCGATTTTCATGATCTTTGTCTCATTTTGCTCATAGGTTATGTGACTTTACGTAAAAGTAATAAGATTTGACATTTTTTTTCATTTTGGATTTTTTATGGATTTAAAAAAAAAAATTAAATCTTTAGGCAAAAAATAAGTTTTTTCCTTTATATATTCATTTTTAACTTGGAAACTGTTGCTTGTATAGGAAAACAATATATGAACAGATTAAGGGAATTGTAATTTTAAATTTTTTAAAATTTAATTCAATTAAATCGGGCTAGTGGTTCCCGAGTTATGCCGGACGAAACAAATTAACCAAAAAAAAATTTTAAAATTTAAAAAAAAAAAAAATAAAACAAAAACCAAACGAAAAAAAAAAATTTTTTTTGCGTTTTTCGAGCTCATGTCAAGGTTATCTACACAGAAAAAATTATCGCATCCGGAGTACATGAAATTTTTTTCATTTTGTTGAGTAGTGTTATCAGAAAAATGAACGATAGCACCACCTGCACGTGGATGTTACCATATTGTCATACGCACATCAGCTGACGTCGATCATATGGTCGATCTTAAACAATTGTAATATTAATAGTCGTATATTATATATAAAAATATAATATTTCAAGTTCAATCACAAAGTGATCTTGAGGCAGCAATTTCCGAAAATGTGCTTTAAGAAATAGGTTATTATCAGTCGTTATTAGGTAGAAACATTTTCCCCCAGGGCCGATTTTCCTCATTTGCAATTTCTTGATTCATGCTACAGCCCAAATGTCTGTATCATTTTGATAGGAAAACTACTACCATTGAATATCCTAATTTCATTACTTTAGTTACAACCGTTTGCCAGTACCAGTACCAGTTTTATTCCATTTTTTTAATTTTGGCCCTAAAAGTACGAATTTGGGAAAATCCTTTTATTATCCGCGGCTACGCAGTCAGACGAGTGTAAAACCTGAAAGTCATGATTCTAGTTACAACCGGTGTCAATGTTATTTTTTATTGTTCGCGTCTATACTGTCAGAGCAATGTACACACCGAATTTGACTATTTTAGCTGCAGCCGTTTGGTGGGTTCTATTTTTATCCCCATTCTACCCTATTTCCTCCAAAAAATACAAATTACGACAATTTTCTTTATGTTTCGCATATTTGAACCATGGAAAGATACACAATCGAGCAACGCGTTAAAGTTATTCAGGCTTATTATGAAAATGGGCGTTCAAATCAAAATGCATATCGTGCACTTAGTGATTTTTTCATCTTCAATGATGAGACACATTTTCACCTCAGTGGATTCGTCAATAAGCAAAATTGCCGCATTTGGGCTGGCGGCATCATCGGGCCGTATTTTTTCCAAAATCAGGCCGGTCAGGCAGTTATTGTGCTATCGTGAAATGATAACGAACTTTTTATGGCCCGAATTGGAAGATATGGATGTGGACGATATGTGGTTTCAACAGAACGGTGCCACTTGCCACACAGCTAACGAAACAATGGCTCTTTTGCGCGACAAATTCAATGGCCGTATTATCTCACGTGGTGGCGATGTTGAACTTCTTTCTTTGGGGTGTACGTCGATAAGCCAGCAACAATTCAAGAGCTAAAGGATGAGATAATTCGGCACATTAACGGCATAGAACCTCAATTGTGCCTCAAAGTAAGTTCTCAAAAATTTCAGTATTATTTCACAGGTTTAGCTAATTTTTTGATCGACCATGCACATATATGTAAATTACCGATACTTATGGCCCAAATTGGATTCAATTTAATATCGTTCTTGGCCTAGAGGCTTCAATCTTTTTTTCATTGGTTGGTCTGTACGACAAACAATATAATTTACAAAATCTACATATTCACAACTCAACTCAGTTCCAATCACGGGATATGGTGGTTGGTGGTAATGTGGTTAGAATTGATTGGTCGTCGGTTGGCTACTTGCATGCAAAACTTGCAAATCAAAACACCCATCAAGGGACGACCACCGAAAAGGCCACAAATCGATATCCCCCCGAAAAAGAAGCTACCCATACCGAAAGTGGATAAGAAGAAGATACCATAGCGTAAATTACAGTCATCAAATTAAGAAGAAGAATAAGAAAAAAATTGAAATTCAAATAAGACGGAATACAAGGGAACCATGAAAACAGCTAACATGGATAGAAGGAAGAGAATTGCGAACACATACGGACAAGCTGACAGAAAAACAGTAGCATCCTGACAGTAGCTGCAACTAAAACATTAAATAATTTCAATGTGGTTACTTTCTACACATATGTACGTCTACTAACAATATGGTGGCTTTGAACGAGGGTGGGGTTAGAAATTTGGGGGAAAAGCTGATATTTAAACTATACATATATTTTGAATAATTTTTAATGCTTCTCAAAATTCGATTTAAACTGATAATGATCTAAACTTTTCTAAGGACTTCTTTTCTTGGCACCACCACTCGGTCAAAGGAAAAAAATCGCAATCAAAGACCAACTACGATTTTTTATAAATTTAGCCGACGCATTTTCTCTTTTTTTCATATTTGTTTTGGACATTTTTTTATTGCCAAAAATTTAATATTTTTTTCCTACGACACGTGGTAAATACTGTTTAAAGAAGGATATTTCGTGAGATTTTCAGAAATATCAGCTTGAAATAATTGGCTACATCTTGACTATAAATTAGTATTTCTATATCTTAATTATTCTCAAAAATGTAGACGTCCTTTCATTTTACCCAATATGACAGAACTCCCTCGTTTTTGGGTTCCACTATGCAACTGGGATGTCTTTTTCACTGCGAAGGAAGCAAATATTCATTAGACAATTGATGTTCTTTTTTGGTTTCTGTTGTTATTTTCGGATTTTGTGGTATACTCACACTTGGCTACTTCAATAATTTTTTACAGCTTTTTTTTTTCAATTTTGGTGTGGCTGCGATGAAAACAGACAGCAAAAAAAGCAAAGACGTCATAATAATCTTAACTCTCATGTGGTCACACACGGACACATCATATCCACCTTCCTTAGCATATCATGAGGGAAAAAATGCATACGATGACGACGGCGGCTGCGACGACTACGACTGTAACAGCCACTTAATGATATGCCACACTAATGTTGCTGTTGTTGTTTTTCCTGTACTCGGGTTTGGCCGCCTGGCTTAGTATCCTATTTAGCCAAAGCCTGAGAAAATTTTTCATTTCTCCCAGTTGAGAGGTGCTGCCAATGTTCGTTCGTTCGGATGCTGATGTCGATGCTGTGCCATGGACACATATGAATGTGGAAGTGATTTAATGTTTAACTTCTTGTACATCTCGGAAATATGATGGTGGTGGGACATCATTGATGACCAATTTGTGTACTCGACTCGCATTAGGCTCTGCGTGTAGGTACGATTGTATGTATCTCTGTTCTGACCGAGAAAGCGTTTGGTTAAGGTTTCCTTTTTTCAATTAGTTTGGGGTGACCATATTCTTAAATGGGAATTATATAAAAGTATTGTAAAGATATAATCTGAATTAATAAGCCATTACATTCATATTTATCAAGACATTTCTTCAAATAAAAAATATATTTTTTTTGTATTTTCTCGACTTATTTTTCGGATTTGATTTTTGGTAAAGAACGTTTTTAAATATACTTTTTGCCCAGTAAGCCGATTTTCTAATTTCGTAGCGATACGATATTAAAATTTCATTCTGTCGTTTTCTGCATTCCTCGAAGATTGAGATGATAAAGTTCATGGCCCAATTTTGTCTATTCGGAATATTATTAAGACCATTTCCAACAAGGTGATCGGGTTTATGTTGTCAGTTCCCTATTCTCGTATTTCACTCGCTGTACCAATGATTTCCTGACGTGTCTAAGAATTTGTTAAGACATATTATTTTCGTGGAAAGTTTGGAATAAATAATGATGGCCAGGTTTTGTGACTCCTTGTAGAGTTGTGCGTTTTCCTTTTATTGAAACATATGTATTTTAAACAAACAATTCCGTCGATTTCTGCGCAATTTCATAATAGAGGACAGTTTTTTTATTTAGCAGGTTTTTCCATAGAAATTTGTATCAGCGATTGACAGACCGGCAAGTGCAAGGGGGCCAAAGCCTCCAAGAACGTTCGCCAGACATGGATTTTTTCTTGCTGCAATGTAAGTGCAATGTAAATGATTTGGCAACTTTACTTTACTACCTACCTTTTTCGACCTTAAAAATTGCAGGGGTTCAAAGCCAGACGTGGATTAATTGTACAATGGAACGAAATTACCATAAATGTTTTGGCCGGTTTACTTATAGTTTAAGGATTTTCGTTTGTGGCCCCCGGACTTTAACCCTGTCTGGCACGCACTTTCCACCCCCAGACTGGTCTGGCTGGTTGGTTGATAACTCGTAGGTGTAAGAGCTTTCAAATAATCAAATACCGGTCATTTCGACCATAAAAAAAATACTACCTTTTTTACCTTAAAAATGGCAGGGGGCCAAAGTCACCCCCGTAGACCTGCCAGACAAGCATATTTTTTCTTCTCATAATGTAAGGAGGTGACCATAAAAGTTTTGACAGTTTTACTTATAGGGAAGTGGTAGAAATATCACTATTTCTATTCGACCTTAAAGGGCGCAGGGGGGCCAAAGCCACCCCCGAAGTTTTGCCACACATGAATTTTTGTTCTTCTCATAATGTAAGAAATTGACCATAAAAGTTTTGGCAATTTTACTTATAGATAAGTGGTGGAAATAGCACTATTTTTATTCGACCTTAAAAGATGCAGGGGCCACCCCCGAAGGCTTGCCAGACATGCAGTTTTTTCTTTCCAAAAATAAAGGAACATATCCTAAAAGTTTAAGCCGTGATAGTTATAGTGTAACCAAATACGTAGCTGGCTCCCGGACTATTTTATTTTCAGTTTCATCACATACCTGTACATTGGGCTTTACGGCCGTTTTCGAGGTGGCCACAACTCCCAAAAAACAAAACAAAACGCCCCAAAAACGGACTTGGGTGTTATGCCACTAATGTGTTCTCAATATAGCATACCATACAATGTAGGTCTATACTGACATACCTTTTAGATATTTGTGTTGTAACTTTTTGATGTTGTCTGGTCTCAGGTTTCCTCTCATGTGAACAGCCTTTCCAAAGAATTGTAAAAATTATGGGGAACTGAAAAACAACATATCCTGTACATATTCTGGTTCCACTTCTTAAGGACAGATCTGACGCTGAATATTGTCTTTATTACCTTATAGGAAAAATAACTGCCCCAGGACAAGTCCTAGGACCATTCCTGCTTCTAACCCATATTCTGGTTCCACTTCTTAAGGACAGATCTGACGCTGAAGATTGTCTTTATTACCTTATAGGAAAAATAACTGCCGCAGGACAAGTCCTAGGACCATTCCTGCTTCTAACCCAAATATATTCAGGGGACCTGTCCCTTTTACATCGGTTTATTATTGTAGCAGTGAATAGACCCGCTGTGGACATGTTCTTTACTACCAGTTTAAAAGTTTTCTTACAGTACATGACTTGGACCATACCTCAACTGACATGTTCTAGGATCGTCTCAAAGGACATATTTTGGATCATACATAAAAATCATTTCAAGTTTTCCCTTTAGTTTAATTAATTTATTCATATTTCACTTTATAGGGAAGAAAACTTGAAATGGTTGTTAATTTATAAACTAATACAGATAGAAGCAAGGAATTTGATGCATTTTTAACAGACGTTCTTCTCTTTCATTTGATAATCTTATCGGCTTGTGTGTTCCTCGTTCAAGTATGAAAATAAGTTATTAAAATATCTATATTCTTTTGAAAGTCCTGTAGAAAGGAGAAAAGATCACAAAATTGAAAACTCAGCACACAGAAATTCTACATACAATCTCTAGTCCCTAAAGATAACTAACGACTTTAGTCGATATAGTGGCCATTAAATAAATAAAATTTAAAAATACCACGTATTTTTAACCATCAATCTCCTTGAGCCAAAATATAACATAAATAATTAAAATTATAAGGTTAAAATAGTTAGTTACTTAATAACTTCAATATTATGTGGAAATTCTAATTATAAATACCACTTTGATTTCTTTCCAATCCTTGATGACGTATTCTTCTAGATTCTCGTGTACTACGGCACTTGTGTGTATGCCTTCCCCAAAGAGGCATGCTGGGAGACATTCTTGACTTATTTAAATAATAGAGAAAGTGTCGGAAATCATTCCAAACTCGATTCTCCAAGTAGACCTGGAAACTCGCCTTTTAAGGGATACATTATTCATTCAAATATGCCTTCTATATGCTGATGATTTATTTCACGTATAGCGAACATGTCGCTAGATATTCCCTATATCATAGACCGATGATAACGAGTTTTACAATGTATGTTTCCATACATACACTAGTATATAATAAAATTTTTACTATAGATGTTTCTAGTTCAAATAAAAGGTGTTATGCCAAATTTATGTAGTTTTTAGAGCAAAAAAGTCAAATAGAGAGTAATATTTGTATGAGAGCTATATATAAATCTGAACCAATTTGATTCATTTTCACCAGAGATATTCTTAGTATATATAAGGTGTTATGCCAAAACCTATGGTTTCGAGAACGCAAGACGTGAAATCGGGAACGAAGTTTGTATGGCAGATATATATGTAAATCTGAACCGATCTAATCCACATTAACCACGGATATTTTTAGTTGTAATATAAAGTGTGGCACACATTTCAATAAAATCGGTTAAAATGTCTGGTCTCTAGAGCAGAAACATTCAAATCAGGAGCGATATATGTATGACAGCTATATATAAATCTGAACCGATCTGGCCCACTTTTACCACAGAAATATAGTTGAAATATGAGTTGTAGTGCCAAATTTGAAGAAAATCGTTTAAATGATATGGCTTTTACGGCGGAAAAAGTCAAGTCGGGAGAGACATTTGTATGGGAGCTATATACAAATCTGAACCGATTTGACTTATTTTCACCAGAGATGTTTTTATTAAATATAAAATGTTGTGCCAAAGTTGAAGAAAATCTATCGAAACATATGGTTTCGAGAGCGCAAAACGTGTAATCGGGAGCGAAATGTATGTATGGTGGCTATATTTAAATCCAGACCGATTTGCTGCAAATTAAATAGCGTCCGTCCTTGGCCCGCAAAACTTAAACTTAATTTATCCTCCATCAATATCCAAGGATGAGAAAGTAGTGAAATATGATCGTATTTTTTCAAGTCCTATTAATATTTTATGACAAATCAATCATAGTTTTCAGTCCAAAAATAAAATTATACAAGTGTGAAGTTTCAGTCGGTTAAACCGACTTATATATATATCCTCACTCTAAAAATCATATATCTATCTCCTCACTTCCCAGCAAAAAAATGGAGAAGTGCTTAAATAGCAGAGTTACAAGCCGACCCATAATTATCGGCGGCGGCGGCGCTACTCAAAATGGGTAGGCGGCGGCTTTCGGCTGATTTGCCGGCTCGTTCTGTCATTCGATCACCCCTAATTATTTGACAATTTTGGGAAAATGGAAGGAGCAATTTGTATTGGTTTTTAATACATTTTCTTTTATTTTTGGAAAGTAGTTCAATATTCGTTAATATTAGCCAATGTTCCGTTAATTTAATATTATTATCGAATACAATTATTTTTTGGGAGTGGGAATCCATTCCCAAAATTTATAATATGGATGAATTTAATAAATATTTTTGCAATTACAACTTTTCATGTGAGGCGTATTTGACCAGATATCTTGAATATCATAATCCTTTCAAAGATTGATAGAACTGAGCAGATGGCCACGTATACTGGAATTGACTTATATAAATGTGACTTTCAAATCAATATACATTATTACACTTTCTATAGACGTCATCATATAGTGGGATACCAATTTCACATTAGAAGGTTGTCTAAGTCGACAGTAGTATTACCTTTTGTAATTTTAAGTGGTTTGTCTATTTTGGTAGTAAGATTTGATTGAGTTAGAACTCCGTCAAATCTCGGCGGCGTGGTTTAGGTCGATATAAGTCGATGAAATCGGCGGCGTGGTTGAAGTCGATGTGAGCCGATGAAGTCGACGGCGGCGCGGCTCGTGCAGAAACATGCGGCGGCTTGTCGGCTTAAAATCGGTCGGCTTGTATCTCTGTTAAATAGTTGTTCAACTAATGAAAATATAATATAGAAATACTTCTTTTTCGTGCGAATCATGTAAGATTTTTACATAGGGTTGTCATTGGGAGAAATGGATTTATTTACAGATCCCCGTCACTTCATTCGATTTAGTGATTAGAAGCACTGATTGTTTGATGCTTACATACATACATATTCATAGGTGAAAGTCATTCATTTATGGATATGTTTAAGGGCGAACATTACAAGTAGAGTTTCATAAAAATTAATTTTACTATATTTGATATGCGGACAACTTATTCTGACGATACATACTTCATATAGTTCCATCTTCTCAGTTTTGTTAGTACATACTATATTTTTATTGTGCAATAAAAATATAAACAAAATTTACCCTACCCTATGTAACAGAAATATATTTGATTATTTTACATTTTCTATACATTAAAGAAATATTAATTTAATAAATATACTTCTTAATTCTGGAAATAAAATTAGAATTTTAACTTGCAATAAGAGATGACCTATAGTTTAGAATAAAAATTGGCATTTGAACTACTACATTTCATTTTGAACTACTTCAATTCTTTTTTGCTGGGTTAGTGCAAAGCGGTATAGAAGTTGTGAAGAATTTAATTTTACCTAGGACAATTGTGTGAGATGTACTAGAAGGGGTGTGGCTAAAGCACAATTATTTTTTAGATTTGCTTTAGTCAATGAAAACATTTTCAAATATCAAATTGCAACTGATTTTGGCAACATTGTGTGGGAAGTACCAGAAGGCGTGTGACAATGTCGCCCATATTCAAGGTAAAATCAACGTCAATCAATGTTTAAATTTCAGATTAAATTTCTAATTTTTCGGAGATAAGAGTGCTTTGCTGGGAGGTACTAGAAGGGGCGTGGCAAAACCCATTTTATTTTGTACGATCAAAGTAATTATAAAAACATTTCCATATAGCAAAAATAAAACTGATTCCGAATATACGTGTGGAAGGTTCAGTGGTACAAGTGGTACCAAACTTGTGGAAAATATTTCTATGTACAAAGTTTGAATAGATTCCTTAACTGCTTTTGAAAGTTATTGTGTACTCCAGCCAGTCATACAGACGGACGGATGGACGTGGCTCAAATAACTTAAAATGAAGTGGATTTGGTCCTTAAGTCACTCCTTCAATGCGTTACATTTTTTCCTGACCCAAATGATATATACTCTCCTACTCTGTAGAGAGGGGGTCTAAAAATAATATTATATTCGATTTGCAAATACAGAACGTTTCGTAACGAGAACCCCCAATTTTATTGCAATCTAATAAAATTCTACAAAGTTTCCACACAGATCATTGGTTAAATGCAACAATTTTAATTTAATGAACTGCCATACAAATTTTGAGGATTGGCCGCCTTAACCTCATTTAGAAACAGATTGGATTTTTCGAAATGCGGTATTCATCCTCCTGCAGGTTTCGTATACATCACATGAGAATATTTCTGCTATGAAATACCAACACATGGTCACCCCAGTGTCTCGTTCTTTGCCAGAACAACACCAGAAAAAGAATGAACTGAACAAAACGAAGCAAAAACTGAAAAAAAAAGAATACAAAATGTTAAAACGAGTAAAAATTCTCAGCGTACGCAAATGTTAAAAGACCAGAAGCCATTCATTTAAGTAATTACAATTAATAAAAGGGAGTTGCTCACTTAACCAAGGATTGATCTACGGCTTTAACGCTTCCTTGCTTCTTTGGCGGATGAACGATGGATTGAGCAAAGCGGTTGCCACTGCTGCGAACCGTTCAACGTTCATGTGAAAACACCTTGACATTGGCACAATCTGGCAGCTCTGAGTTCGATTGAAAATTATAGATTTTTTAGCATAACCGATTTCGTTACACCATCTGAACGTTTATAATTTCAGTCTCTAACATTATGAATTGACTTTTTGACTTTCTTTTAGTGAATTTTCAGTGATCATCACGAAATTCTAAGAATACTTAGCAGCAGCCAGCACAGTGCAACACTGTATCGCACGAGAATGTGTGTGTATTCCATATGGCATGGATGGCAATTGGAATTGGATGACCGCTGAGCAAGTGAGTTACCATACCATGTATCCATCCTATCACCGGACTAAGTTTGCTGGCAAGCAACCATAACAGACCGTCGATACTCCGACCAGACCATACCAGACCAAACCAACCAATCAATCTCTTTTATTATGGGTTTCGCTTTAAGGATTTTAATTTGTCTGATAATGTCCGATGCGTTATTTTGTAATAAATGTTTGCCATGGCCAGGCATGAATGACTTTGCTGCTGGCTAATCTCAAGGATCCATTGATAAATTATTACTTCTTGGGGGCTCATTATTGTCAGTTATTTGCGAGATGATTTTTGCGTTGAGTTATTGAAAGAAAAAAAAAAACAACAACAGAAAACCAAAGTAACAGCATAAACAGTGAATCAATTGAAGGTTGTAGCTGCCGATGTTTTCATTGGTTGTCTGCCAAAGTGTGGGAACATTTCTGTGCATCAAATTGGGGTGAAGTATCCTGACATATTGGCGTGGCTGGAAATATTGCAGTCAAGCAGTTGTGGATTTGAAAAGAATTGCTTGAGTTGCTAGTGTCTCATTAGTTATTCCAGAGATATTCATTAGCTGGCCTATTGAGTCGGAGAAGTAGAAGTAGAGCTTATGGTTCAGAGGCTTCAAAAGAAGCGGTAAACACAATGACAACAACAACTCAAATAATGCTTCAGTATAATTTTGCATATGTATTTTGGTGTCACGATTGAATGAAATTTCACAGGTGCAACAACGATATTTAAAAAAAAAGTATTTGATCAAAAAGACACCCTTTGACAGCTACAGCTCCAATTACGAAGTAAAATGTACAGAGTTTGGCTACTGAGGTTCCCCAATCATCTAATCAGGTCGCAGTACTGACGTTTTGGCCACCTTTTGATGAGGTTGACAAGAGTAACGAAAGGGGATGTGGGCGGTAGCATCCCTACGAATAAGTGGAACTATAGCGCATATAATCGGGGGCATGGTGTCGGTGTGTATATTCTTCTAATTGACTGGATACATAACATATAATTTTTTTTTTTCAAATTCGTACTTTTAAGGGGTAAAATGGTAAATATAAAGGGATTTTTCGAAATTCGTACTTTTAGGAAGTAAAATGAAAAAAGGAGATAAAAATTGTACCAAATAGTGGCAGATACACTCAGAAAAATATCATTTTTAAATCTGAGTAAAATCCATACTCCAATTTAGTTTAACAATTTTACTCCAGTTTAGGTAAAATTTCCTTACGAGAAGGTAAATTAAATAGATATGAGTACACTTTCCTTATTTCAAAGCCAAAGAAAAAATAGTACATATACTCATAATAGAATAGTAAATTTACTTAAAAACATTTTATTGGATCTAGTAAAAACTTCTTACAATTCCGCACAAGTATGAATATAAAAGTATATATAAAAGAAAATTTACTAGCGTTTAAGAATGAAAATAATGCAGAATTTGTTTGTATGGAAAAATTCCATTTAGGAAGTTTTTACTGAAAAATATGTTCATTACTTCAAATAAAGTGTACTTAAATGTATGCAAAGTTCCTCATACATTCAAGTATAAATAAACTTATAAAAAATACTTCAGTGAGTTTAGAAAAATATATGAATAGTAGTCTAAGAAGCAATTCTCGTTCGTTAGCCGAGACTTTCTTCATAAGTACTTCAAATATTACTCTAGGTAGGCGAAGGCGCCTACCTATCCTCCGCAGCAGCCATGGTGAAATATCTCAACTCTTTATGGTATGAGTAAGATGAAACGTTTGAGAACTATTCCATGTTGTCATTTTTCATATGAGTGTTGCATACTCTGAGCGAAATAATTTATTTCAATTATCTGTATAGTCGTAGTCATGCTGAATAAAAATTTAATTGGTTTAAGGAAAATTTTAGTCAGGCTGAGTACAAATTTACTTGGTTTAAAGAAAAATTTCCGAAAATTTTCCTCAAATTGAGTATAAATTTACTTGGCATGACTACAAAATTTACTTAGTTTGAGTAACAATTTACTTGGATTGAGGAAAAAAATCGGAATATTTTCCTCAGTTTGAGTATAAATTTACTTGATTTGAGTAAAATTTCTTAAAAATTGTCCTCAGTTTGAGTTTTTAGGAAAAGTTGAACTGGAATCAAGTTCAAAGCATGTCCTATTTTCAAGGAAAAGTTTGTACTTGATGTGAGAAATTATTGCCTTAGCGCTATACGAAGTTCAATTTTCCCCAGTTTTAGTACATATTTACTTAATCCGTGGCATACTTTTTTCTGAGTGTAGAGTCATGGAATTCGCAGTATACATTCCCCTGACTGAGTAGACATGTAGAATATTAAAAGACTTTTCCAAATTCGTACTTTCAAGGGATACAATGGGACAGAGGGATAAAATGGTACCCACTAATCGGCTAAAGCTCGAATGATGAAATTCGGTGTGTATATCCCTCTAATAGCGTAGACATGTAAAATAAAGAGATTTTCGAAAGTCGTACTTTTATGGGGCAAAATAGAAAAAGGGGAAGGAGAAAGGATATGGGAATGAGGGTACCGCCTAAATGGGCGGAGCTAGAATTATGGAATTCGGTGTATACTGACTGCATAGACTCTAAAAATAAAACGATTTTTCCAAATTTGTATTTTTTACTTTTCGGCAAAAATGTTTAGAATCGTGAAGTTAGGTTATCTTGCACTGTGTGCGTAAGAGATAATGGATTTTCAAAATTTATACTTTTGGAATTAAAATAGGATGGAAAAACTATTAACCATACGCCTGTAGCTGAATATGCACTTCCTATCCCCCAATATTTAGGGTATTTAAGCTTTTTTGAAGATGGCTGCCTTATATACTTTTTGACTTGAAGTACTATTTCGATATATATAGTATAAACGTATTGGTAGCCTTACCTTATAAGCCTGCTTTTAAATAATTAAAAATTTATATTTATTTAAAAAATTATTATTTCTATTTTATATAAAATTTTTCTGTAATATTACTGCAATTCTTTAAAATCGACACCCTCTGTGTAATGGAATCCGGCCGAACTTAACGCCCTTTTTATTTGTTTTTTACTAAAATTCAAATTTTCGTGGAAGGTACCTTTAGTATTTGTATTATCATTTTGACGGTATAAGTCCAAATAGGCCGCTGTACTTCGTTAGGCGATTTAAAAACAATAATTTGTTCTTATCTTTTTGGCTAAACATGAGTTAAATCGCACGATTTCTGTAGCCGGTTGGTTGATGCGCCGCACAGTGAAATATGTGGAATGTAGTTAGGATTTTGCAATTTCGCACCATATATTGTCAAATTAGATCACAAAAAAAGCTCGCATGTCATAAAACATTACACCCCTAAAGTATGCTTTAGACGAATTTTCTAAAATACATTAAAAGAGAACAAGGAAGAAGTATTGCTTTATTTTTGGCTTACGAAGTTTTACCGTTTCAGTAAACCACCGTCTGAAAAGGAAAGGGGAAACCTAATTACACTTTTCAAAATGCAAAACAATGCCTCAAGAGCTCCTTTTTTCTATGAACTAAAATAAATTTCTATACGACATATGGTTTCCAAAATATATCCCCATAAAAGAAGACAGATTTTTTAGTTACAGAGCGCGAATTACTCTTCTTTCTCAATTTCCCTTATTCTCGAACAAACTTTTATGGAAATCATTTGCTTTTAATATGACAAAAACCCTGTTCGTCTTTTAAATCGAAAAATAATAAATCAAAAAAATTTTTTTTTTTTCAAATCCATGCTTTATGCAAGCAGAATTCTATTGGGCCTAGAAATTCTTTTTTAGTTATCTTTTGTAGAAGGAAAAATTACTGCGTTATCAGGAGCAGAAATAATAGATTTTTAATTTGTGGTTTGTATGGGAGGTACCACGCCCCTTTGTCCATTCCCGCTCATATTTGCAGCAGCACTTAAAAAATGCACACCAAACCGACGTACCAAATTTTGTTCAAATACCGTTATCAGGAGCAGAAATAATAGATTTTTAATTTGTGGTTTGTATGGGAGGTACCACGCCCCTTTGTACAATCCCGCCCATATTTGCAGCAGCACTTAAAAAATCCACACCAAACCGACGTACCAAATTTTGTTCAAATACCGTTATCAGGAGCAGAAATAATAGATTTTTAATTTGTGGTTTGTATGGGAGGTACCACGCCCCTTTGTACAATCCCGCCCATATTTGCAGCAGCACTTACAACATGCACACCAAACCGACGTACCAAATTTTGTTTAAATACCGTTATCAGGAGCAGAAATAATAGATTTTTAATTTGTGGTTTGTATGGGAGGTACCACGCCCCTTTGTACAATCCCGCCCATATTTGCAGCAGCACTTACAACATGCACACCAAACCGACGTACCAAATTTTGTTTAAATACCGTTATCAGGAGCAGAAATAATAGATTTTTAATTTGTGGTTTGTATGGGAGGTACCACGCCCCTTTGTCCAATTGGTCAAATTTTTCCATTTCCTTGTATTGTCATCGAAAATGATTAAGTGTGCAAAATTTGAGCAAAATTGGTTGAGAAAAAAGCTTTCAAAAATTGATTTCAAATTTTGTGGCACACAAACATATATAGAAAGTAACCTTATATAAAGCATGGAATAAAAGTAGTCAACTATGAGCTAATTTCTAAAATATGCACGATTGATGGATTTTCAAATTTTATATTTTGAAATAATCCTTGGGTCCTGTTTGAAAGAAAAATTTTTAGGCAACATTCCATTAAATATGTCAAGAAATAATCGGCAATCATATATATATATATAGAAGTAATCGTTGACATTAAGGTTCTCCTCATTTTCATTTTGAATGAAGTAAAGACCTACTATTCCACCGTTCCATAAAGTCCATAACTTCGCTGGTATGTAATTATGGAATTAACTATGGTAGTCCATCCAGATATAGAATTCACTTTCAATGATATATTCGCCGTAACTGAAGGTTAGCAAATCTGAGCTGATGGTATGTCTTGTAATGGAAGGATGTTGTTCATAGTGTTTTCCATCCATCGTCTTGCATAAAATTCAATACCAATTCGACATTAATAATATTTAAATTTCAAGAAGGCATACGGACAATAAAATTTATATTTTTGTTCTGATCTCTGGAAGTACTAAAATACATATTTCTCGATTTACGTAGGATTCCGTTAATGTCGAGAAGTTCTTCGATAGTTAAAGTTCTCTCGATTGTGTTCCAATCAATATTAATTCCCTGAAAGCTTCGAATTTATTTTATATATCAGTCTCGAGTATCGAATCTACACATCTTTTTCCGCAGTGTATTTACCTGTAAAATGTAATAAATTATAAATACTTCAACGAAATGTCATCTTTTAAATTATTAAATATCCACACACATTGTCGTACTGACAACACACACTCGCCATACACAGCGTGGCCGAGTCCCAATGTCCACCGAATTCAATAATGTAACCCATAATTAATAACTTCAATGTCGAAGACGAAGAAAGAAAAGAGGAAAGAAAACTTGTCGTAATGACCCCAGAAGTGGAGACTACTTTTTCCGTTCCTTTTTTTCGTTCGGCACAAAATGAGAATGTAGATACGACATAAAGTTCCTTTGGTTTCTGGTGGTTGTTTGGCTTTCGGCCAACACTGTGGACATGTTGGCTGGCAGAAGTACATATTTTAAATGGGATTGCGTGTTATGGCTACGCTAAGGATTGTCACCCATGCCAAACATAAACTTCAATGTTGTATTTGAGTAGTGCAGATTCGAAATATCCAAAGGAAACAGTTTCGTGTCACAACACACAGCAAAGATTGTAGACCCAAACATATGTATGCACATTGGTACATATATGTATGTGTATATACATGGTCGAAGATGACGACAACTTCGGGACAAGGAAGCGTATTTTATGATTGTTCGATTCGGTGTGATAGAATTTTTGAAACGACAAAGAAATTGATATACAAATACCTTTATTAAACGATTGAACGAAAACAGAGAGTCAGAGTGGGCCAAATATTTTCACTAATCTGAATACTGATGAAAAATATTTTTTGCCAATGGCGCCACACAGTGATCCAAAATTGATTTTTTGGCATTAATTCCGTAACTTTTGAACTATCAAGCTTAGAGCAGAGGCGTTTTCCACATGATTTGCAAAATTTTCTATGCACATGGTTCATGGTCATGTTCAATTTATTTGATATTGAACTGCGATATTGTCCTGGCTCAAGACCATTTTGCATCTATATTTAATAGAATGCAAATTTATTTACAAATGGCATGGTGACATTTATTACTTGGCTGCAGACTACCACTATCATGATTTCCACCCTGTCTAAAGGTTTCATTCAGGTGGCTTCGCAGCGACTTTTCAACATCAAACCCGACCTCTATAAGGAGATGATTCTCACAAACGAACGAGAATCACAATTCACTTGCCGAATTAGCGTTTAAAAAATCGCTCCAAGTAATAAAGTACACATGCCATCTTACAAGCATTTCATTGAGTTGCATATGTAAGTATGTGTATATGCAGGTATAGTTGTACCCAGCAATACTTCTGCCGTGCCAACGCTCATTTGTTTTAGTTTTTTCGTTATTTGATATTTAAGAAAAATTCAGAAGAAAGAAAATTTATGACAATTGGTCATATTCTAGAGTTTCGTCTGATCGAATTATTGTAGGTATCCATTTCATGATTCTTGTGGGCTTATTAACATTAAGTCATCTTTCCAAAATTTATGAAATTTTGCACATATTTTGTTTGTACTCTAACAATGAGGTGTTGGAATTAGGCAGATAGGTATAGATTTTGTTATAGCCCTCATACATGTGGTATGCGGTGTTTTCACTGGGAGAGGTAAGTCTTTTATAAATGTGAAGGAGAAAAATACACTTTTTGTAAAAAAAAATATACCGTTTTGGAAAGGGCAGAACAAGAGCTTTTCATAACACGTATTATTATTTTACATACATCTATTTCAAGTTTACTCATTAGTTTTTTCTAGTTTATTCATACCTTGATTTTTAAGAGACAACATTTCAAATGGTTGTTAACCAATACATATACAAGATTAAAATTTAAAGTATTTTTATTTATATTCCCTTCTTTGATTTCGCATTTAAACCGGTGTCATAGAGTGTGAATAAATATCAAACAAATTTTTTTTAAAAATTGTGTCATTTGGAACTTTGTACGAATTTGGAAAAAATCCGAAGTGGTAAACACTTTTATATTATGTATACACTCAATTAGAGGTAGACACACACCCAATATCGTGTTTCTTGCTGTTGTCGCTTGATAGGTACCATTTTTATCCCTTTTTGCCCCTACGAATTACAACCACTTTATGGTGCACGTTTTTGCTACAAGGGGAATGCGCATACCAACTATGAAACAAATATAAGGAGACAAAAAACATGAAATATTAGCGATATTTTCAGTCATTGTGAGTGAAACATTTTTCCCAGCCATGATAAAATAGTGTAAATGTGACCCATTTTTTGCGACCATAAAAGTTGCAGGAGCCAAAGCCACCCCGAAGGTTTGCCAGATATGTATTTTTTTCTTTCTAAATATAAAATACATATCCTAAAATTTTAAGCCGTGATACTATTACTTATTAATAAAACTTCCGGAATATATTGGTTAATTTCTTTAAATATATATTCGGTAAAAATATTATCTGAGAGATCTTCGTCAGTATTATGGCTGCCCCGATGTAATTAAACACAAAGCTGTTGCCAACTTTTGCAACAGGTACGGCCCAAGTTATGTGTTTTGAGATCGGACATGTCCAAGTCATCCCACAGGGGTCAATTCAATGACAAACCTCCAATGACAAACCGATTTCAAAAGGAACGGTACCTTTCATATATTTGGGTTAGAACCAGGACCGGTCTAGAGGAGTATGTATCAATAATTTTTGAAAAAATTATTTTATAGTAAAATTTTTCTACTTATCATGGATAACTATCGATTACACTGTACAACAATTTAAAACTTTTTCAAAAATTACGGGGTTCTGATAATAAATTCTGAAAGAGGAGACTATAAAAAAATATACGTATATCGGCGTTTTTTTAGATCACATCGGAATTTCATTTTATAGACCATTAAAGTCTCCCAACTGTGGCCTCTTCTTGCGGCATATCGGTGGGCGAAATCGGCCCAGAGGGACAATTTATTAAATATTTATTTAGTTGCTACGCTAGACGTTTCGTGACATTATTAGATCACGGTGTATATTCAATAAAATCCTAGAATTTTGCACAACTACATCTGTGTCAAAATCTATGCAGAACAGTGTTATCAGAAAGACTTGTCATTTTGATTTGTCTTCTGCAGTTCCCCTTTTTTGTTGATAAAAGTAAAAGTACAAAAAAAAATTAAATGACAATGGATTCTAAAAGAGGAGACAAAAAATATACGTATATCGGCGTTTTTTTTAGATCACATCGGAATTTCATTTTATAGACCATTAAAGTCTCCCAACTCTGGCCTCTTCTTGCAGCATATGGGTGTATAAAACTATGTTTCTTTACATCTGAGGCATAGGGTATGCAACTTTGTAGATAATGATATGCGAATATTTTTGTAGAACATATTAACCTTATAACTACCCCTCATAACGCCATTTTTTTGGCTTTATTTTAACAAATTGTAAAAAACACCCAGAAAAGGGAGAAGGGCGGGAATGAAATGTTCTACAAAAATGTTAACCATAAAATTTTACTATATATGTCAGAACACACCAAAACCCAAAACATAACACAAACGCCAAAAATCAATCAAATTCAAGATTGTCCATTAAAGGTTAATTTGGTTATTGTTCAGTAGGCGACTTTTGGATTTTGCTATGCAGGAACACCCTATTTTGTGAGGTTCGGAAATAAAATTCATGAGCCACAAAATGGGGGTGATGTGGTGAGTGTATGTGGTCGCTTATCGGGGTCAAAGGTAAGTGGTAAAAATACAGGAAAAGTCCCAAAATTGCCTCGGAGTCTCCCCCAGAGGGGTTAAATGTAAGACCGGCCTCCATTAATTTTCCCTCCCCAACATTTATTTCGAACACACATACCCTCTATCCCCACTCGTTAAGGAGGCTCCCATACAAAACATATTTTTTTTATAAAATTTGTCTCCACCGCTTTTACTGGCCTCAGGAGACCGCTAGTGGGGTCAAATGTAAGACCCACCCCCTATATTTTTTCAGCCCCAATATTTTTTCAGAACACACCTACCCTCGATCTGCAACCCTTAAGGCGGCCCCATACATTTGCCTATCTTTTATATTTTTTTTATAAAAGAAAGGCCCAAAACTGCCCCGTAGTAAACCCAGGAGGGGAGAAGTGTCTCTAAACATACCTCCACGATATGCTGCAAGAAGAGGCCAGAGTTGGGAAACTTTTATAGTCTATAATATGAAATTCCGATGTGATCTAAAAAAAACGCCGACACACGTATATTTTTTTGGTCTCCTCTTTCAGAATCCATTTTCAGAACCCCGTAATTTTTTTTTCGTGTTGTATTGTGTTATTAGGTATGTGATAGCTTTCACCGTGTTTGGTTTCACTTTACTTTTTGAAATCACCTTAGTAAAAGTAGGTATGACGACTTCCACGTGGAAATGATTGTATGTTTTGTGTACAAAATAGCTGTTTTCTTGTACAATCATTCTTTTATTCATTTCAATAATAAATGCATAATTTCGAAGCAACAATATGTCATTTTTCATAACAAAAGCATTTTAATGTGACAACAAATTCGAACTGAAGTGTGGCAACAAAATGAAGTGTTTTCTTAAAATCATTATATTGTTGATAACATTTGGGCAATTTCAGGTTTTCATGTGAAACATATTAAATATTGACCGTGTAGTGTTTATTCGTATTTACAATAGTTTTCTAGTACTGAAAATCGACATTACTATTGTTTTCCGTAAAGCATAGGAAGGCGAAAGAAAAAGGACAAAATTGTCATGAAAGTGGAAGTCATCACACCTATTTCGTGATATTCTTTCACTTTCACGCAAAAGCGAAAGACTCGAAAGAAAGTTCATCGCGCGCTTCCATTTTATGGTCAGTTTAATCGACCCACTGAAGCGCCTATTCGGGCTATTGTGACTAAATTTCGCACCAAATTTACATTGTTGGACATTAAACCACCAACACGCTTACGTAGAGTGGGAACTGAAGAAAATATCGCAGCTGTATCGGCCAGTGTTAATGATGACCATCAATTATCGATTCGTCGCAGTTCCCAGCAATTGGGCCTCTGTTACTCAAAAACGTGGAAATGCCAAAATTGGACTAAGCGAGCGACCATTTGAGGCGCAGTCAAGGTCAATATTTGCATGAAATAATCTTCAAACATTAAATTATATGGACAGTACTATCGATTCAAATAAAGATTTCATGCATTTTTCTTTTTTTGTTTTTTTTTTGTTTTTGAAAAACTTTCCTATAGCTTTTAAAAAATCACCCTTTATTGGCATCGGAGGCTTTATAAGCGCAAATTATGGTCTCGTTTATCGCAACTTCTATACAAAAGTTGTAATGTTTGTTTTTTATTTTCTGGAATACTTTGAATTTAACCTAGTACGAAGCTGAATTAGAAGGACCGCGCATTAGTAAGGATCCATATAATCGTCCCAGCAGATGCGGATGCGTGGAAATTTACAGCGATATTTACTATGCCATCGAAATGAATATCAATGCAATTGAAATCATCGAGATATGGAACATAATATCATTTATTTTAAGTAGGGTGTAAACTTCGACCAAAAATAGTCATTCTCATTTGAAATAATTTTTAGCTTAGTTTATTTCCTGCTTCATTATTATAGATTGTTTTGTGCTGAGTATACATACTACTTTGTTGTTGGAGATCCATTAAATAACTTATTTGGAAAATTGTGGTCCGCAGATTGCAAATCTCGTTATAGTATCTTTGAATAATCTAAGTTTTCGTGAAATCAAAATTCCAAAAGGTGAAGTCGATAGATTATATTTTCCAGAGTTGATAACGAAGCCGGAAACTGTAACACATTAATAGTTGTCAGTTGTAGCCAATTTTTCGAAATCCAATCATCTCTATTTCACGAAATGTTGAAAAATATATTTTTAGAATTTCTGAGAGCTCATTTGAACCCTAATTATCCAGAAACAATTCGCCGACTCCCAATTTTTTCATACCTTTGCAATATGTTCTTAATAAATAAGAAAAAATCCTAACGAAAGGTTGTAAACAGAATAAACAGGTTATAAACATCAATAAATCTATTGCGTTTAGTCTGAGATATTTATTCAAAGGTCAATTTGGGGTTTGGTTATCGTAACTATTTGGTTATTGCAACAGGCATGGGCAGTAATTAGTTGCGGTCATCGAGCTAGTACTGTATTTGTTATCGCAGCTTCTTATATTCGCTTAAAAAAACAGTCCTATTATATAGAATTTGTTTGTATTGGCGAGGTCGCCTGGTGAAGTCCAATAATGTCCTAATATAAATACCATGTATGAAATTCTCTCATCGCCAATTAACAACACCCTTTTGTTTTAACATACACATCAATATCTGTACGTGCGCCGCCGACCACATTCTCTTCTATGGTCATGCACTCACTGTTAATGGGCCACACGAAAGGACACCCACTTTCAGTCGCCTGTCAACCCTGTCATTTTGAGGGGCAACTTTATGGGCATGTGAAGGGTTTGTGTTTGCATGTGTATGTGCGTTTTCTGGCGGCGTCAATGTTTATGAAATGGGTCTGTCATATACAGCGACATTAAAATAGACGACATGGAGTTCATTCATTTTAAAATATTAATGACATGAAATATTGAGGCTATATCGGAAGAGCTTGGTTGAGGCAACCAATCATGCCCGTTCTATGAAATGTATACCCGAACATTCATCATCACTAAAAGTGACTAAGTCTATAAAATAATGTGTCAAAGTTATATGGATAATAACGCAGGACTGGGTGGGTATTATGTGCTTTTGCTTGTGTGTGTATGAGTAGTTGGTGGTTACACAAACTTCATCAAAGGAGTAGTAACTAACTAACGATGGTAAAGGCGGAGTTCTCCTTTGTTTCGCCAGTAATTTATGTGTCCTTCTGTGTGCTGTCAACCTTTGTATGCTCTGCTGTTTGTGGTCAAAAACAAAAGTCCTGTAATGGTCAAGCATTTTGTTACACCTTACGTATTTGTAATGGTTTTGAAAAATGCGATTTTATTTGAATTTAAATATTTCAGAAAAGATGAAACATATTCCGGTTGGATAGATTTGTAAAAATTGATAGTTCGCTTTAAATATATTTGGGAATCCTCTTGAAGGAATCACTGTTAATTTGCTTTCTTGGAAAAAATCGCCGCTCTTTTTTTTAGCCCTTCTGGCAGATATTTTTGTAGTATTTTTTGCCGGACCTCAAAATTGCTTTGGTTCACAACCCTCAAAATCAACAATATGTGCCCCATCTCTGCATGAAAGAAACTATACGAAAGGGTGGAGTTTATGCAATGAAGTAGTCTTGACTAATTTATTAGTCAAGTATTGGATTACAATACATTCATTACGACGAGTCCTTTAGTATCCTGGCAAATACTATATTATTTATATGGAATATTTTAATATTTCTAATTCCAGTTCTCTTCTTTGGCCTTATTAAATATTTACATACTATGGGCACATTGCATGTCTGTATTGCGTCCCGGGTACATATCCTTTTCTATTGCTCGTTCTCTTACTCCTTCCCCTCTGGCCAAAGGAAAGAGATTTGTTTGTAGTTGTTATTAGTCACTACTACAGTTTGTTCGTTTGTTTGTAGTGTAGTCCTTAGAGACAAAAACGAGATGTGGCATTGATTTTCCCAAATAAATCAATGCTTTTATTTATTGACTTTCACTTCTGATAGAAATTTGTTTTATGTTTCTTACGCTCTAAATGACAAGCCATAAATCTAGAGATTTCATTTTGAAGCGAGCGAGAAATGAAGGCTGGAAGATCTTTGGTTTCTTCATTAGATGGTTAATTAGCGTTAATGAAAGTTTGCGATGCGATTACATATGTATCGCAGTAGGGTGAGATTTTTTTCACTTTTTCAGAAATGCAATCGGCTGTAGCAAAATGAAAAAAAAAATAAAACAATTTAAAACAATTTAAATATATGAACATTTGTTTATACCCTCCACTAGGGTCAAGAACGGCTGCTATTTAATTTGAAGCAAATCGGTTCAGATTTAAATATAGTCTCATAAAAATGTTACTTCTTTGGATCTATAAACTACATATTTTAACTGATTTTCTTCAACTTAAACTTAAACTAAACACCTTATATTTTAACTAGACACCTATAGTTTATTTAATATTTATACATAGCTCCCATACAAATATCGCCATATATATTAACCGATTTTCCTAAAATTTAGCACATCACATTATATTTCAACGAGAAGCACTTATGGTTAAATTGGGTATCAATGTTCCATATTTTGATATAGCCCCGGTACAAATGTCCTACTAATTTGACTTTTTCGCTCCAGAAAGAAATCACAATCTTTAACCGAAAATGAGTCACATCATTTCAGATTTTAATGTAGCCCCCATATAAATGTCCTTTTCCACTCAACATTTGCCCCTCTGCAAACCACTAATTTGACAGAACACTAGGATCACATTGTTCCATGACAAACACAAAAATCATATCCGATTTAACTTGAATTGTATTGGGTTGGGGTAGGAAGTAACCTTTCCTTACATGCTTTAAAATTCAAATAGATTGAATAGTGACAATGTTTAAAATGCATCTTTATATGCGATTAAAATGGAATATTGGAAACCATGTAGTAAATTCACTTTCCGGTGAAATTGTTTCTTCAATAAGGGCAGTATCATGCAGTGAGAAAGTGAGTCAAAAAAATCCTCCAAAAAACTCACAAAAAGAGAGCACCCAAAGCAGTGAAAAATATGTTCATCTTGAGATTCGGAAGTAGTGAAAATTGGGATCTTCACCACTGAATTTAACACGGACTTGTCATAGGAAAGATGTTCTTTATTTTAAAAGAATCACTTTTTCTCTAGTTTTCATTGGAGTTTGCTACTACGGCACTCGAACCATCTCAACTATCCTAGCAGCGCACAGTGGATCCATTTGTATGGGAGAGACCGACAGAAATAGTAAAAGAAGAGAAATCGACCTGAAATTTTCGGCATAAGCTCACGTCTACTGAGATATGGCATTTCGAAGAAATGGGCGTGGTCACATAGCGATAACGCCCACTTTGTGTACATATATGTTTATATTTGTTTTAATATTTTATTTTCGTACTTTTTCGTTTCACATAAAGGCGTTGTGAACATGAAATGAAAGAGAAGAATATCTGTTTAAAATACCTAAAATACATAAAATTTCTACCTAATTAACTGCAGCATTAACAACTGTTTCAATTTCCCTTCTTAAAAAGTTAAAGTTTATTTATTTTTATTTTGAAAGGGGTAAATTTGAAATGGTTCTCTATAAGGAAATTATAATTTTTTCTAACAGACATTCTTCTCTTTCATTTGTTACACCTATCGCATTTATATGGCTCAGAAAAATACGTAAATAAATTATTAAATTATAAAAAAGGAGAAAAGATCACCAAATGGAAACCAAGTACACAGTTTTTCAAAAAAAAAAGTTATTTGGCGGACCCTTTATTTGGTAACGTAATCCGCCATCTAACGTTTTTTTTTCAACTATTCAACCGTTGGTCTGTTATTTGTGGGGAGCCGAGGCAGCCATTTGAATGACATTTTTTCCATTATTAACCGGAAGGATTGTACTTTCAAATAAAAAAAGAAATTTGAGAAAATATTCAGTAGTTTTTTATAGCATTTTCAAAAAAAAAGTTGTTTGCCGGACCCTATATTATTCGATTGAGAGAATCGAGGGCGATAGCTACTAAAACTCCAAGTGAACTTATAATATATGTTTTGTCAATTCAAAAAACATTACTAATTAATTTATGCTCGAATTAATTTATAAAAAGTATTATAGATTTAAAATTATTTTAACAACAATCACTTAATACTGTGATATTTAAAAATTTATTTTTGCCGTCTTGTTATTTGTAATTTTTACTGCTAAATATCGCTTTTTACGCGTTCTTTCAATTAACTTTTTACTCCAATGCAAACTTGCACTTCTATTGATTTTATTGAAGGAATGCCTATTTGTAACAAAGAAGTGTGATGGGATTAGAGAATATTTATATTGTTACATCCGGAATATACTACATAAACTTTTTTATTTTTGTCGTATGGGCGGAATCACTGAACAGCGGATAGAAATTTGGAAGAAGTCACATCGGGTGTGCCAAAATTCACACTAGAAAAATAATTGTAACATGTACATGTTAAATTTTTTATTGGAGCTGAGCATCCGTTAGAAATTAAAAGTTATGTAAACATTAGAAAAGATCACCAAATGGAAAACTGAGTTCACAGTTCACCTATATACAAAGTCTAGTTTCATGTGCATATGATATTGTTCAGCACCAAAAATAAAATTTATTTCTATGTTTATTCTGGGAGGGTGTGTATTTTAGACTGGATCATACATACATACATTTGATAAAATATTTTCCAGGCACCACACGGAAATAAAGTTGGACCGTTTTGTAATGATCTGAAAAATATTTCTTTTCTATGCCTCGTCATTTTTCGTTCTATATTTATCATTTAGGCATTGATTCCTTCTGTTGATTTTTTAGAACATTTAATGTGTTTTGAGACGGATTGTTCCAGACACGAAATCTTTTGCAAATTACAGTTAAACAATCTAATTTTCATTTCCTCTGATCGCGTCGAATTTTGTATGACCAAACTTATTACACCGTGTCACACTAATTTTGGGTCAGGTATTGATACCAAATGAAATAGGACACTATGGGCATTCTAAAATTTTTTGTCGTTTTGGAAAGTGGAACAAAAAGAAAAAGACCCTATAAAATCACAATTCTTGATTATCCTTCGAGGCATACGTTGGAATTTTTCGACAAAAACATATTCTATGGGTCTTCTTGTTCTACTAAATGTATGGACACATCTCCAAAAAACATCGACAAATTTTAACCCTAGTATTTTTTGTGTAAGTTGGCGTGTAGTTAATCCTTTAATATTCATTTTGAGAGAACTTTTTTGTTTTTCTCGAGAAACGGGTCAAATTGACCATAAGGAGAGGAACTAGTTGTTAAGATCTTCTATAAAAATTATCCTTAAAAAATTCCACTATAATATAATACCACTGATAATAAGAAATCTTTCAGAAATTAACTTACAACAATTTTTTCACTTAGTATAATGCTTCCTTCGACCAAACAATTCGAACTTTGACCAACTATAAAAAGAAACTGTGTTCCAAGAATGTTGTTGGACAGTTTTATTATTGCTGAAGTAGGTGCCCAATCTGATCACGGTGCCCAATGATAATAAGTATGACACCACCTTCAAATGCACATCCCCTAACTTAACGTTAGCGTCCCATCACCTGGGAATTTACTGATAGTAATCATTGTTACACTTAAGCCCTAGGGCCAACAGAAAACTGCTTCCATTAATATTCCATATTATTTTTTTTTTGCACCAACATCCAACCCAATTGAAATTAATCACATATAAAAGAGCTTCAGTTCACATAACCTCTAAAATGGTTTAATATGTACGACTATTTATTTGGATGACAACTCAATTAAGATGACGATGGATTACAAGGCTGCATGCAACTAATTTACATATGTACATGTGTTGCACACAAAACAAAACAATAATAAAAAAAAACAAACCAAAAACAATGACTGAACCGAGACTTACACCAGCACGATGACGACGATTATGATGCCTAGGCTAGTAGAGTCTCAGCGAAACCAGACGGTGTGGAGAGAAAAAAGCTAAGATCAGCGACAGATACCGGCACAATTTGCATGCATTGCATAGTTAAACATTGAAAAGACGACTTTAAGCCACCCAAGAAAATGCAATGTGCAACAAAAATTATTGTTGTGATAATAATATTCACTTATATTGTTGCATCTTTAAAATAGTATGAATGTGCATAGCGACTGTCGCGAAAGTGGCCGATAGTTGGAGTGACAGAAGGCAGAACAGCACATGGTACATTGGTATGTGTGTTGTGGGACTAATATCTATAAACTCGAGCGCCCCGGTAGTCGAGTTGGTAGCGTGCTCGGCTATCAGCGTGGGGGTTGTGGGTTCAATTCCCACCAGAGGCTCTGGTCTGTCGCTGCAATAACTAGCTACAATGGTCTCAGTCACCCCGGCTCAATCTCTGGACCCAAAATTAGAATATAAATTTACTTTGTATTGTAATTCATAATAAATAAATAAAAATAAAAAAAATCTATAAACTCCAGTAGGGATAGACAGATCGTAACGGAAAACCATCGTTAACCGTCTCCTATTCCCTCTAAAGTGCAAATTTCGAACTTTCGGGGTTTTATTCAATTATAAATGAAATTAATTCTTCATTTCATTTATTAAGGCTATGAACAATAATGTTCCTTACAGACTAGCAATATACAAATATAATTATAAAATTTAATTTATTAAGTTATCTAACAATATTTTAAACTTAAAACTAGGAAGTAAAGTCTCATTGATTTAAGTAGAGGTTCATTAAGGGCATAATTGTAAAAATGTGTTTTGATATGAAATGGCATATAGTTTCTTGAAGTACGAGATGGAGCACTAATTTGAACAAACGACAACAGTTCACAACAGCCAACAGAACCAGAAACAACACCATGCAAAAACATTAAAGACACAATATCTCTTCTCGATTTTAAAGATTTTAAGGAAATAAGCAAACATCTATTTTTATACCAAGCAACCAGCTTTCGAAATAATTTCAAATTTATTTCTGTTTTTATGTGCTGCAATGTGATTAAATGTAAGTAAATTGTAAAAATTTTATTACAATTTATGTGTCCCATTAATTATACCCCTACCCTACACAGAGTGATGATATGCAGGGCGGCGTATAAGTAACGTTATTATTCATTTAATGGCGCCCATTGTTTACTTCGATCTGACGTGCTTTTTCCGTTACTTTTTCTCGGATATTGGACTGTTGGTTTTTGGCTTACACACCTTACGCCTTGGAATGGCCAAGGCTTTCAAATAGGTAAATAAATTTACAAGTGGTATGGTTACCAAACAAAATAATGTGTATAAACATTACCAAAGCTGAAAAACGGCTAAAATAGTTTTAAAAAATGTGTTTGCTGTACAAAAGCACAAATATTTTTTTAAGTTTTCCTAAATAAGCTATATATCTGCCCACACTTTCAGGTTTCTTCTTTTTAAAGTCAATGAGAATGTGAAAATCTCTTGGTTAGTTACCAAGATAAATTAAAGTACAGACTTATAAATGTGCAAAGGTGCGAAAAATTCGGTTTTATACCCCTAACTCAAAAGTTTGGTGTCTGGGAAATTTCAAATAAAGATTCTGGTTCTATTCGACAATACCTACAAGAAAAATAATATCCCTTTCGAGAGTTTTCTACTTCATTCATTTTTATAGCACAGTGTTATTATTGAATCATAACGTTACGTATACGCAACCCCATTATAATGTTACTTATACGCCACCACCACCCTATCATTTGGAGCAAGAGATGGGCGCGTGAGTGATTTTTGACTCACGTTCACGCACGCTCACGAAGGAAAAAAATTGAATCACGCACGAAGAATTTTTCTTCTTCACGTGAGCGCGCGTGAACGTGAGTCAAAAAATAATAAAACGTGGGTCAAAAAAATAAATTTTGCTCACGATCACGCGTGATTTCACGTGATTCACGTAAAGAATTTCCATAAAGAAAATAATATATGCATAATCTCCCTAATTTCATATTCTAAATCCAAACGAATTAACGCAGCACAAATCCGAAAATTATATTATTTAATTCACACTACGTTTGCGATGTTTGTCTTAAATTCATATATTGAATTTTTGAATAATATACAAACGGACACTATGACATCAAATATGATTGTTGAATTTTGTAAAAGAACACTAAGGGGGTGTCCCATATAAATAATAGAAATTATACGTGCAGTGAAGCGCTTTGTTTTAGAAATAAATATATATAACTTATTTAAAATAAAAAATCCATATTTAAAAAAAAAAACAGGGTTTAAAATAGAATGATATAAAGTTGCTATGTATACATGGTAAATTGAAAACAATCTCATTGAAAATAGCTGAATGAAAATATGTTATGGCAAATGCGAAATAAAATGAAAAAAATATTTGTGACTCACGCAGAAATTGGACTCACGCACGAAGATTTTTTAGCTCCTCACGTTCACGCACGCTCACGTGAGTAAAATACATTTGGCTCACGATCACGCGTGAATCACGCGATTTACGCAATTCACGTGAGTCGCGCCCATCTCTATTTGGAACAGGCAAACGGTGTACAGCATCGAAGTATTGACTTAAAACACTAAGTTTATTTGGACTAAATTCATTTCAATACTTTTTAAGCTCTTTGAGTCATGTTCGTGCCTGGCTGGCCGGTGTACACCGATAATTTTCGTAATTGTTGTCATCACTCAGATTTTTCTGAAAATCTTCTGTAATGTTTTTCTTTAAAAAATATTTTACACGTAGGCATTGCAATTTCCATCAAAATTGGAAAACCAGCTGACAAGTGTATGTAGAAAATAAGGAAATACCATAAAAATATTTATGGCCTACATCGTTTCATGCAATAGCCAAATGTTTGTAACGCCAAGAAACAATTGATCTAGACCCACCTTTAAATCAATGTAAAGGTCGTAATTGTGGCCTGAACGCTGTGAAATTTTGCAGAAGTAACTTATTTATGGCATGGACGGTCGGTATTGTATACAAAACAAGTAAAAAAGATGTTAAGTACGGACATGCCGAATCTTAGATACCCTCCACCACGGAGTGCATTCCACAGTATTCATTTTTCGTGTCTACATAGTCTACGCCGAATTTCATTATTCTAGATCGATGTTGAACCATGTTCAACAACGTTAAAATGTAATTAATTAATTAGTTGTATAAAAGTTTAAGAAAAAAATTAATTCTCTTCTTAAATGAATAATATGAACCTCTGAACTGTCCCCCCTTTTTTACTATTAATATGTATTTATGTTATCGATGGAAACCTTTTGAACAATTTTCGCTCGATTGTGAAAGCGTTCACTCAATTGTTCGAAGAGTTTCCATCTTGAAACAATTTTCCAATTGCTTTTGTGCTGAATTGTATCGATTGATGTGCGTTGACTTCTTTACCTGGCAAAAAGATCACTTTGGCAGCACCAACTGAAGCGGTAAGGAGACCAACGAAAATAAAATCTGAATTCAAAATTGAAATTACTTGTTTTTCTCTTTTATTTAATCGATACTCATATATTTCTGGAAACTGCACAAAATCTATACAATTTAGGGAGTTCTCATGAAATAAATACAGTCAACTTTATAGAATTGCCTCAAAAAGTGTACAGTTTGGTTGGTACCATTTTTATCCCCATATGGAACGTTCCCCCTAAAAAGTGTTATTATTTTATTTTGCGAGTTTATGCAGCCAGACGAATGTGCACATCGAACTTTAGCTTCAGCCGTTCCCATTTTACTATAAAAGTACAACTGGACACTCAAGTGGAAAAATTGAACCCCTTACCTCATTTTTTCTAAGCTAGTGTGCTTTTAACATACAGACTGATATACCCAGAATATACTTATATACTTTATGGAATATTTCAAGGTGTTCCAAACGGAAAGTCAAAATGAATATATACTCCATCCTATGGTGAAGAGTATAAAAAATCGCATCTACTACTGCTATAAAATCCACATCTACATATTAACAACTACTGTAGAAGTGGATCATACGAAACAATGTTTCCGCACAGTCTCAGACACATTGGTATTTGTTTTGATGTAGACCCCCTCAAATATCCCTCCCCTTGGTATTCAATCTCAACTGACTTTACCCTTTCCAAACTTGCTTTTATGGTTCAAAGTGGAAAAATGCTTAAGAAAATAGACAACATTTGTTAATAAAGATCTTGCTCTTCATGAATAAGTGATATCTTCGAAAACTTTTTAGCAAAAAAATTCAAATTGAGATTTTTAAGTTAAGAGAACTATATGTATCTTTTCTCTGTTCTGGTTCCTTTGTAGGCTTCTGAAGAATTTTTGTTGCAAAATTAAAAATCGTTATTTGATTCCACACAGCTCCAAACACAATGGTCTCTGTTTTGATATAGACCCACTCAAATATCCCTCCCCCTGGTATTCAACATCAACTGACTATAGCCTTTCCTTAATTGCTTTTAATAATTTATGGTTCAACTTGGAAAATAGTGAAAAATTCAAATGAAAAATCACAAATACACAAAATTGTTGTCAGTAGCAGTCAATATCCAAGAACTGGCGAAAAGTACTTGTAATTACCTTTAAAATAAGCCTTCATTCTTTGAATTGTGCCCACGCGTTTTCTCACTGCCCCAATTTTCAATTGGTCCTATCTTTTGAAAGAAAATTTCGGTTTTTTGGTAAAAAAATACGTGTAAAATATTTTTAACAGTAGAATATATCTGCTTAAAATCGGAGTCGTGGTCGTATTTTTTTAAGAAAATCGTTCGGATTGATATTGAATGAACGATATTCAATATAAATATTTGTATAAAAACAAATTTTCAAAAAAATATTTTGTGTTGACTTTTTTGGACTTAGCCTCGATAAACATAAATTTTACTTCCACTGGATAATTATCCAGCCAAAGTCCAAAACTTTGAACATAAAATTATTTTTTATCAACACATTGCTATTGTTGCTGGCGACAATTCTGCTTCTGGCCTGATTCAATTTCTAAATATAGATACCACACTGGGGATACCACACTGCAAAACCATATTCCAAAATAGGCCTAACGAGCGAAATAAATAACTTTTTCGTCACATAGGGATTAGATAATTATTTACACCATCGTTTAAAGAAACTTAGAACACCGTACGTCTTGTTGGTTGTTGAAATCTAGTTTAGAATCCATTTGAATACCAAGATCTATTTACAAAAAGAATCAATTATCTCTAACTCAGCCCCACTAAGATTATATCTGACAAATTTTGGGCTCGATCATTGTCGCCAACTAAAGGGTGATTTTTTAAAAGCTATAGGAAAGTTTTTCAAAAAAAACACATAAAATTCAGAAAATTGCATGAAATCTTTATTTGAATCGATAGTACGGTGCATATAATTTAATGTTTGAAGATTATTTCATGCATCAGCTTAGTCCAATTTTGGCATTTCCACGTTTTTGTAACACGTAACAGAGGCCCAATTGCTGCGAACGGCGATGAATCGATAATTGATGGTCATCATTAACACTGGCCGATACAGCTGCGATATTTTCTTCAGTTCGTACTCTACGTAAGCGTGTTGGTGGTTTAATGTCCAACAATGTAAATTTGGTGCGAAATTTAGTCACAATAGCCCGAATAGCCGCTTCAGTGGGTCGATTAAACTGTCCATAAAATGGAAGCGCGCGATGAACTTTCTTAACAGAGCACGCATTTTGATAATAAAATTCAATAAGTTGCAAGCGTTGTTCGTTTGTAAGACGATTCATGGTTAAATTATAGACCAAACTGAAGATGTTTGACAGTGAAACAAAACACGAAACGTGCGTCAGCTGTTTAAACCAGTGTTGCCAAAAAGATAATAGCTAAAAATCACCCTTTACAATATAAATCTATCTATCTATCTATATATATACATATATATATAAATCAATGTGTGTCTGTATGTTCCGTATAGGACGCCAAACAGGTGGACTGATTCGCTTGAAAATTTTACTGTATCTAACTTGTGGACTGGGGATGGTTCCAGGATATAATAAGTCACGATAGTACAAGTGGGGTTGGTACTTTCCACACAAACAACATTTTAAAACTTTAAAAAATTACTCATTTTATCTTCCAAAGCATATAAATAGGGGAATAGGCAGAACGAACGCGTGCAACGCCGCACAGTGGGGCCTTTTGACTTTTTTCGTTGCAAAAATCACAGCAAAAAAGAAAAAGTTTGTTGCAAATAACACATCATAAGCTTTAAAGTGACACTGGATATTATATTTCTAGTTAGTTTATATATACATTTTTGTTACCAAAATAAACAATTTTCACTTATTTTTGCTGTAACACAACATATATTCATATTTTTAGCAATATAATTATAGTCAACTAGCTGAACCCCGCCTGCTTCTCCAGACAAAAAAACACATACCGTAAAACTAAAAATTCTTGTTTATATTGTTCTTTCCGTGCTCAGTAATATGTATGTACTAATTTTTATAAAGGTATTCTCAAAAACAGTTTTGCCACGCCCCTCCCGCCCGTGCTAGTTTCTTTCAAAATATATAGCTTATAGATCCTATCTGTGTGAAGTTCCAAAAAGAGACAAACGTTTTTATAGTATTAATAGGGATATATATTAACTTTATGTGGGAGGTGCCACGCCCACTCTCAGGGTGATATTTCAAGGGGTTACAAACGGAATGGCAAAGTTAGTATACCCCCATCCTGGAGGTGGTCTGATTTAATTTTTTGGTGGACCTTTTTTGGGTGGTCCACATATGTACTTTCGCTGCTGCCATTATATAACATGTTATCTGCTTCATATGACATCTGGTTACATATGACAACTGTGTGGCGCATTTGAAATTTGAATTAGATGTGACAAATCTAATTAACATTTTATATGCGCCACACAAACATCGCACAGTGGGGCCTTTTAACTTTTTTCGTTGCAAAAATTATAACTTCTGAAATAGGGAACATAATTACAAAAGTAAAATTTTGTTGTAAAGCAGACATCATAGGCTATACGTACTGGGAGCTTTAAAATCAGACATTGAATATAGATTTTCTTTCTTTTCAAAAACATTATATTTCGTGTTATTTTACATTTACTTTGTTGTTACCAAACTAATCATTTTTCATTTATGTTCGATCTAACATAACATATATTCACATATTTAGTAATATAGTTATAGTTAACTAACTGAACCCCGCACGCTTCTTCAGACAAAAAAACACGTATCGAAAAATCAAAATTCTGGTTTGTATTATTTTTTCGTGCTCAGTAATATATAAAGGGTGTTTTTTATTGGGGAATAGAACTTTAAGTTGGCATCACTTTTTTAACTGGCGGCCATTTTGTCAGCTGTCAAGTGATTAATATTTAGTTTGGTTTGCCATTTCATCATGAACAGGTTGACAAAAGAACAACGCTTGCAAATCGTGCAAATTTATTTCGAAAGTAATGGTTCAGTTCGCGAAGTTCACCGCAAGCTCCGTCCATTTTATGGTCGACATAATCGTCCATCAGAGCAATTAATTCGGTTAACCGCATTATTTCGCGGAATGGACCTGTCAATTGGCCACCAAGATCGTGTGATTTGACACCATTGGATTATTTTCTTTGGGGATATGTGAAGTCGCTCGTCTACGCCAACAAACCAGAAACGTTAGGGGACTTGGAAGCCAACATTCGTGGCGTTAATGCCAACCATACGGCCCCATATGCTGGCTATATTCGAGCCAGCCGCGGCGGCCACATGCCCGAAATCATATTTAAACAGTAATGGCATAAAATTATCCTTCCAATAAAACCAAATTGATGGACATTAAAACGATTTTATTGTGTTTTATTTCAATTCGAAGTTCTATACCTCAATAAAAAACACCCTTTATGTAGTAATTTTTATAAAGTTACTCTCAAAATCAGTGTTGCCATGCCCCTCAAGCCCCAATGCTAGTTTTTTAAATATATAGCGTATAGATCCTATCTGTATGAAGTTCCAAAAAGAGACAAATGTTTTTATAGTAATAATTGGGATATATATTAACTTTAGGTGCCACGCCCACTCTCGTACCATCAATTTTTTCCATTAAATTTTACTTCGTTTCTATATGGTCAGATGAATTACATACCAAATTTCACTATTCTTGCTGTAATACTTTAGTCGGTAACATTTGTATCCCTTTTTGTCCCGCTCGCCCCTTAAAAGTACAATTTTCGAAAAATCCAATTTTACTTCGCTTTTATATTGTTAGAGCAATTTACATACCAAATTTCACGATTCTAGGTGTAATACTTTTGTTGGTACCATTTTTATCCCTTTTTGCCTCGCACGCCCACTAAATGTAAAATTTTCGAAAAATCCAATTTTACTTTGCTTTTGTATGGCCAAAGAAATTTACATACCAAATTTCACGATTCTAGGTGTAATATTTTAGTTGGTACCATTTTTATCCCGCAAGCCCCTTAAAGGTACAAATTTCGAAAAATCCAATATTACTTCGCTTTTATGTGGCCAGAGGAATTTACATACCAAATTTCACGATTCTAGCTGCAATTCTTAAATTGGTACCATTTTTATCCCCTTTTGTCTCTTTCCTCCCTTAAAAGTACAAATTTCGAAAAATCCCTATTTGTAGCTCATCTGCATGGTCATTGCAAGGAACTCACCGAATTTCATGTTTCCAGCTACTGCCGTTTAGTCAGGACGAAGATTCGATGTTTATCCCTTTTTGGGCCATTTTACCCCATAAAAGTACGAATTTCGCAAAACCCTTTCTTAGTCGACGTCTACGTCATATTTGGGAACTACCCTGAAAATTTCATGACCCTGGCTTCAGCCGTTTGGTCTGGGCGCTGGTCAATGATAAGTCAGTCAGTCAGTAACGCAACTCTTTTATATATATAGATTTTGCTTTTTAAAATGCGAAAAAATAAATTTGTGTTGGAGGTGCCACACTTTTATTGTAATAACGAATGCGAATAGACAAGTATCGGCAGTCAACTTTAATTGAATTCAGTAGAGTAATGAGTACTAATTCACCTAAAAGTAATGTCTTCCAAAACTTATCAAAACTTTTTTAGTTCTTTTCCCCCAAAGATGAAAAACGATCAAAATATAATGTTTTTACTACCGCGATTTTTGGGTAACTAACCCTCGGATTTATTTCATTTACCGTATCTTTCAAACGAGACCAAAAATGTAAAAATTGGGTGGATAGTTTGTCTGTAACTCAATTATGAATCTTATAATTTTTTCACTTTTTGTTTTTTCTTGAGTTCTGCAGAAATTAATCAACTTTGAGCGGCTCTATAAACCACAATTTTTGTCCGATTTTGGAGTTTTGCCACTGATTCCTGGCAGAGGCCCTCGTTTTAAAGAAAAAAAAAACAGCCATAATGAATGATTTCCTCCAAGCTGAAGTATTAAATAGTAATGTTAGCGGAATAGCCAAACCAGCAGTACATAATTTCAAACGTATGCTTGGCACCCAATCAAGGCCAGCACTATTTGTGGATTTGAGATTATTTAAACTTGAGACAGCAAGAATAATAAAAGTCACTTCATCAACGAAAGCGATTTCTTTCTGACTGCTATCAGAAATAATTAAATTTATTTGCGGAAGTGGGAATAGTAATACATTAATTTAAAGAACAAATGGGGAAACAAGATTCCACAGACTTAACTCCCCAAGACAATTGCCATGAGAGCGCATAGAGAAAAGTACAATCGTCTGTAAATTTTGAGGAACGTCAACACAATGACAATTCACCCTCATGATTAATGTTATTGCAATGGAATGTAAATCTTAGAGTTAATTGCCGGTTCCATACTCATATCATTCCATACCCACGGAACACCCTTTCTGAATAAAAAATATAGTTGCATGTTTTGTTGGTGAACACTAAAATAGTGATGATGACCATCCATGCTCATATTGGGGTAAATGATGATGGGTATGATTTTGAGGTTGCACTTTTTCGGGATGAAAAAAAACAGAGGAAAACCAAAAACGCAAGTGCGCATATCATTGCCGGAGGGTGATATTAGCGCCTGTTTTGCAAATATGCAACACTTATGTTCTCTTTTTCAACCGGCACCCAATGCCGAAAAATACATACTCGCGCATGTGCAGCAGCGCAAAAACGCTGATAGTTGCTTCGGTTTTAGCGTTAAGACCTCCTCACCGCTTCCATTGGCTCGATTTGGCCAAATGGGAGATATGTCTGCACATAGCAGTGCAGTGCTGTGCATCGAAACGCCATTGAACAGATGCTGCCTTCACAACCGTGTCCCAAACAACAGTTGAAGTTTACAATGTATGTTTGCACGAGTATGTTGGTGGTGTCTTTTTTCATTCATTCTTTCGGTTTGTTGTATTTAAAGTGATGTTGTTTTAGCTTTATGTGAACAACAACAGGCGCGCATGCGCTTACGGCTACAAAGAATAACAATTGGTAATTGAGCCGCATTTACACAATGTTTGCTGCGCTAAGTTCGCGTTGCGAGGTAGACGAGTCTGGGGAACTGAAGAAGAAGACGACGATGACGATGTACTCAATGCATCTTTTCGTTTGCATATAACATTAATTATTTATGAAGTATTAGTGTAATTATTCAATTTGCATCAGTGTTGCGGTTGTGTTGCACTAATATTCACTCTTCTCCGATCATATGTTGCGAGCGGGCGAAACTTTGGAAGGCTGACCATTCTTCTGGAGAATACAGTTGGACTGTGTTGGAGTTGATGAGTGCAAGATGTTGCTGAGTTGCGCTAGCATTGGAAAATACCCAAAATCATAAGGACAGTAGGTCTCTAATATTCCATGCGATTGTAACCTCTATAAAAGCATTGTCAAATATCAAATTTCAAAGTATTCCGATCGTCCGTATAGAAGTTGAAACAGCTTTAATTTTACGTAGTTTGGGGTGATTTGTTTGGAAGGTACTAGGAAGGGCGTTGCAAAACCCACCATATTTTGTACACTTAAAGTGATTATAAAAGCTTTATAAAATACCAAAACACTGGCCCGTGCGCAAGATTTTCCCCTGGGAAGGGTTTTCATCTAGTTTTACAAAACAAAAAGCAGGTAACAATTCTGTTAATTATTTTAGTCCATTTTCAAGCAATGTGTTGACGTTAATTTGATTATGTGTGTCCAAACGCTCACGTAGGAAACCGTTCATATTTTATTACCAGGATCTTCGGGAATATTTTGATACATTCGCCAGACAGACATCGTCAGCAATATTGCATTTCAGTAACCCATCTATCAGTATACTCAAAGGAATTTGTCAGTAAAAGAAAGCAGAAAGTCGACTGAAAGAGCAGATTTTCTGCTGAAAAAGGTACAGCAGATTTGTATCTGCTGAGATGGTAAACAGCAATATAGAAAAAAGACTTTAACTGTACATGTTAACAAATCTTTTTTTATTAACACGGAAAGATATTGCGATTGTCTTTTTAATGATACGCATAACTTTGTCATTCCGTTTGTAACACCTTGAAATATCGACCTGAGACCCTATAAAGTATATATATATTCTTGATCGTCATAAAATTCTAATACGATCTAGCCATGTCCGTCCGTTCGTCTGTTGAAAGCACGCTAGCATCTAAACGAAAGGAGCTGGAAAGTTGTAATTTTCCATAAATGCGTGTTATAGTCGTAGATCGGTTGGAATTGAAACGGGGCGAAATCGGCCTAAAGGGAAAAATTTTTCCCTCACAAAGACTAAAAATACTCATAATAATCCCTAATATTTTAGCGTATTTAAGCATGTTTTTTGAATATGTCTGTTTATATTTGCTTGATATTTGGTATGCGCATTCCCACCATAAAGTGATTCTTATTTTTAGGGGGTGAAATGGGTCAAAAAAGGGATAAAAATGGTACATATTAAACGACAAAAGCTAGAAACACGAAATTCGGTGTGTACATTCCTCTAATTGAGTAGATACATAATATAAAATGAAATTCGGTGTATACATTCCTCTGATTGCATAGACAAGTAAAATACACGGATTTTTCAAAATTCGTACTTTTTGTGAAAAAAGGGGATAAAAATAGTACCAATCAAATGACCGCAGCTAGAGTCATGAAATTCGGAGTATACATTCCTCTGACTGTGTAGACACGGAAAATAAACTGATTTTTCAAAATTAATTAAAGATCAGATATTTCTTATTTTATTGGCGAAGGATATTTGTTTTTTGTCCTGTCGCTTCGAAAACTTTGAATTCTTTATTCGAAATCTCCCAAAATCTATTTTTCCCGGATTTTTTTTCATATAGAGCTTGACAGGAAAAATCCGAAAAAGTGGATTTTGAGTCTACATCCGAACGCAGCTTAAAAATATTTTGTCATCCAACTGCAATATTTGACAAACCTGTTGTGATCTAAATTTTTGTACAACATTTTTATACACTCCACGAGAGTATTATGTCTTTGTGCATTTGTTTGTAACACCCAAAAGGAAACGAGATAGACCCATTGTTAATTATACCGATCGACTTAGAATCACTTTTTGAGTCGATTTAGCAATGTCCGTCCGTCCATCTGTCCATCTATTCTTGTAATCACGATACAGGTCGCAATTGTAGACAGAGCCAAATGAAACTTTGCACAAAAAAGTTTTTCGGTACAACGACGAACGCTATTTAATTTGAAGAAAATTGGTTCAGATTTAGATACCACATATTACAACCGATTTTCTTTATAATTGGCAAAACATCTTATATTTGAACTAGAAACACCTGTGGTGAAAATGTGTTAGGTCGGTTCAGATTTATATATAGCTCACATAAAAATTTCGCTTCCGATTTGACTTTTTCCGCTCTAGAAACCACATATTGTATCAGATTGTCTTCAGATTTGGCAAAACATCTTATATATAAACTAGGAACACCTATGGTGAAAATAGCTCAGATCGGTTAAGATTTATATATAGCTCCCATACAAATTTCGCTCCCGATTTGACTTTTTCCGCTCTTGAAACCACATATTGTATCAGATTGTCTTCTGATTTGGCAAAACATCTTATATTTAATCTAGGAACACCAATGGTGAAAATAGGTCAGATCGGTTCGGATTTATATATAGCTCCCATAAAAATTTCGCTCCCGATTTGACTTTTTTCCGCTCTACAAGCCACATATTTTAACAGACCCTCATCAAATTAGGCGAAATATCTTTGTTCTATAAACAGCCATTTCGCAAATGGGTCAGATCGGTTCAGATGTATATATAGCTCCCACTCAAATTTCACTCCCGATTTCTCTTTTTCCACTCTATAAACCACATATTTTAACAGATCTTCTTCAAATCTTTCAAATTATCTCATATTTCAACTGGAAACACCCATGGTGAAAATGGGTCATCGGTTCAGATTTACATATAGCTCCCATACAAATTTCGCCCGAAAAATTTCCCATACAAATTTCGGATAGATTTTTTTCGCACCAGAAAGCATGCATTTTCACAAAACGAGCTTAACACGTTATATTTGAAGTGGATGAACTATTTGTGAAAGTTAGTCACTATATTGCATGTTTGGATATAGCACCGATATAAATATATCCGATTTGACAAATTGGACCAGGTAATATGATTAGGAAACATACAAAAATTCTTCCCGTTTTCACTTTTTTACCGAGTTGAATTGTTTTCGGATAGAAAGTGGAGTGTATCAAATAGTCGGCCCCGCCCGACTTTAGCCTTTCCTTACTTGTTTTCTGGTAGGGGTATGGTACGAATGTCTCGGGATACGGTAAATGAAAAATGTGCGAATTCCCGGGAATTTTCCCGCGGGAAATCCCGGGATGCAAACCCTAGTTTGTATTTTTCATAACCTTTGTCCGAAATTCAAGAAAGTGTCCTGTAAAATTACCATATCAGACGAGTTATTTTAAAAAGATCATAAAAATTCTATATTTTATTGCTTCAAAAAGTTTAGAATGTTTTAAAAAAAGTGTATGTTCGAAACCTCTCTGGGGGACGTTTGAATACCTAATACCCATTCCCTGCGCACGTGCGAATGTTACACTGGATTTAATTTAACCTAGAAATATAGAAATATATCGTTAGACTAGTCAGACGGACGAATGGGCATGGCTCAAACAACTTAAAAAGTCGTGAAACGGATTTCGTCCAAACATATTTAAGGGGTTAAGTCACTTCTTCGATGCGTTACACTTTTTCTCTCTCTCAAATAATGTATACCTTCTACTCATTAGAGTGGGGGTATGAAAAGGATATACCGCACTGGCAGTTGTAAGTATTTTTTAATTTGCCGAACATTATTTTATTTCTATTCCAATACATAGAAACAAGAGAAAACAAAGAATTATTTTGGGAATAAAAACGAAAAAGGACCATAGATAGACCACAAGTAAAAAGGCATTTAGTTCGGCCGAGCCGAATCTTATATAAAAATCTCTCATATAAAAAATATAAAGTTTAAAAATTATATTTTTTTACACTTTACTTTAAAAAAAGTATGGCAAGTAGACTTTGGGATGACTTCTAAAATTTGTCTTTGATGATTTGCTAACTTTCTTCAGCTCATTTATAATTGTTCTGCGCCATTGAAAAACAATGAACAAATTTCCTATATTTTCAAAAAAATATCCGAATTCCCAAAAATAAAAAATAAGATTAAATGAATTTTAGATTATGTCCCATTTTTTCCGGTCACCCTTTTAATATCTTTTGAATGACACCATAATCATCTTCGTACTCCAAGAACTTTCAGAGGTACCTGCTTGCACACTTCCATGATGTTTTAGCTATTTTTGCACTTTTCAAGGTCCCGAAACACAATGCGCCGAGGTTTAATTTTTGTCACACAATACTGGGCCTGTTCGATAGGGCTTACTAGCTTAATTTTTGCATGGAATTTACTCGCTTAACATGAAAGTAGCTTACTACTCTCTTAGTTGTGTTGCCAGATTTTTCCTGTCAATCCATTTAAGAAAAACCAAGCCTCTTAATTGTAAGCTAGTAAGCCCAATCGAACAGGCCTACTGTTTCGCATACTAAATTTCATCAAAAGGCGAGGTTCAAAAGTTTCATGTTTTTACATGAACGTATCCATATTGAAAATAGTTGATTTATTTTGAGAACATATTGCCCTAACTGGATTGAAGTATCCAACTATCTAATATTGTTTCTAGTCAAATGGTCACCTTATTGTTGCCAACTATAGTGCGTGCGCATGCGTATGCACTGGAACACCAGAAGCTAAATAAACTTCATGTAAACCTCTTAGCGAATATTTTGGCCTCAAGTACACCGCCGACAATTTATTTTCATCGTAAGTAAGTCATCATAACCACATTTGAGATAACCGTTCATGGGGTTGCGTCTCATTTTACGCCAATAGTTTTCTGTCATCATGCAGCCACACACACACAGGTTGTTATGAATGAACAAATTTCTACGGTATCCTGTACACTAGAGTGTTTCTCGATAGAATATGAAGTTAACTACCGTACCAAAATCAGTTGAATGATAATTTGGGAATAAAACAATTTTAGTTTGAACACCAGGGGCTGAGATTCTCCACTGTACCTCTCCACCTGAAGGTTCACTTAGGTTGAGAATAGTATAGTAATAGATAAAGTTCGTTTTGAAACCCCTCCTACTTAATAACTGATTGGTATGTGATGCGTGCGAATTTCGCAACTTCAAATGTTTGGCGCCCACTAAATTCGCAAATATTATTCAAATGGTAATCACAACAAAAGAAAATACATAAATGTATTTAAACGTTATGTTGGAATAGGTAACCACCATTAACGGTAATGGCAGTGAGAAGTACCATTGTCGTTCGCAACATGGTGTCATGTCATCGTCTCGGCGTCAATGGTAGCAACTTGTTGCAGGTTCATTGAATTGACGCATAAAATACCAGAAAACAAAAACGCCAAACGATTTTGACTTAATGGTGACTGTTGCATTTGTTGTCGTGGTATGTGCACTGGATATAGACATTAATGTATAGCCATGGTTACTGCTTTTATTTTTTTAATTTATGCAAATTACTGCGCATGCGTGCGAACTTATGTGGCATATATGTATGTATGCTTGGTCTTGGTGGTCTCTTGGCATGTTATGGATGTGGATGTTGCTGCTGCGGCTGCTGCTGTAATGATAATGTTGCCAGTAGTGTTTCTCGTTCGTTCGTCGTTATTGTTTGTTAAGAGGTAATAATACATCAGTTCAAAATTGTTTCAATTATCACAATTTTCAATTTTTAATGGCGCCTTAAGTGGTCTATGGGATGGTCTCCAGGAGACGGATATCTGCTATCCCTGTCGAAGCTAGAATTACAATTTACTCTGTGGGAATAATATTTTCAGCACAAAAATACAGACTGAAAATTGGCCTATATTCCAAGCGATATATGGATATTATTTTGGCTTCTTTATTTAAGCTCTGTGCAAAAAGAATTCCTCCAACTATGGAACAAAACTGAATTTTTATTTGCTTTAACCCATTTTGACTCAGTGTTCGAATAATCGAACAGTAAGACATATCGATAAACAAAGGAAAACGGGTTTTGTGTTTTTCTTCTTCAGTTTTATATTATTTTTTGCTATTAATAGCGCTGCACTCTCTATAAATACTGTAAAAGATATTGACTTTCGAATTCACTACTACTTCTTGGCTCGTAAGTCTAATTAAAATGGTAGGGAGTGTTTACTTTCCAATTCATTTTTTATTTCAAAGTAGGCTACGTTCCATACTCCATAAACTAAAATTAAAGATGTTAAAGTGGCACTAGTATATATTATCTCTTAAAATAGTATGTTTTATTTTACATTCTAATGTGTTTGTTTGAGCGAATTTCTTTGAATTGATTTTGAAGATTTCAAAAAGCACAAATCAAAGTACAGTAGTACGGAGTAGGCGTTCCAAACTCCGCAACAATCTGAGAATAATTTGTTGTTTAAATCCATTTTTGCCTTGAAATAGCACGAAACCTGAGTTAATGTGATACAAAGAAAAGTTTCTATGATCCAATCAGGTGTTAGTTTACTGAACGAAATACTACATTAGCAATGTTTTCACGTTTTTCACTGTTATTAATACAACGAAATAGATTTCATTGCTAGAATGGATCTGTTTTTGTTGAAGTCTAAGAAACAGTATCAAAATGTTTAAATGAAACTGGCTTTAAATGTAGTGATTTCAATCAAATATTTTTTATATTTCATAATCTTTAGGAACATTTTATTTAATACAATGAAATTTTTCTTTAATCTTATAAAACAAGTTACTCTAATTTATCAATTTTATTTTATGACATATGAAATTTTTATGAAAAAAAGGTACGATACATTTCATTCTATTTATGAATTATTCACACATTTTAAAAAAATCATTAAAATCTAAAAAAACGTTTATGAAATAGCTTCATAGGATGAAAAATTCGTTCTCTGTAGAAACATTGTGGTCCTTATCCTTACCTTCAGTTTAACGTATAACGGGCATATACTGCCAAAGTGCATATACTAAATTTACATTCGTCGAAACTTGGAATTTTAGTAAATGATCAAAACATTTATAGTTTTGTACCCTCCACCATAGGGTAGGGGTCTAGTAAGTAAGTTTGTCATTCCGCTTTCTTGAGACCTGATAGAGTATATATATTCTTGATGGTCATAGAATTCTAAGACGATCTAGACATGCCCGTCCGTCTGTTGAAAGCACACTAGCATCTAAACGAAGGAAGCCAGGCCGACCAAATTTTTCAGTAATAGTTGTTGGTATTGAAAATGGGTGAAATCAGTCCCGAGGGAAATTGTTTCCTAACAAGGACAGGAAATACCCCTAATACATACTTATATATGTAGCTCAATGAGATGCTTGTAAGATGACATGTTTGCTTTATTATTTGGTGTGATTTTTTAAACAGATTTTCGGAAAGTGAGTTATGCTTCTCATTCGTTTGTGAGAACTATTTACTTAAAGAGGCCGGATATGTTGTTGAAAAGTTGCTGCGGATCCACCTGACGAAGGCTTTCACGGGTCAAAAATCATGATAATGGTAGTGTTCTACCATTGGTTATATCATTGATTATTTCTGTTTTCTATTACCCAGAACCATCTGGTGCAAAACTAAAACATAGAGGAGTAAAGAACTCATTAAACTGCAAACAAATGCGTACCTTTCATATTAAATTCAATTTCTGGCAATACATTGTTAAGTGGAAATAAAACATATTCGAATTACATTCGTTTACATTTATTTGAAAATATCTCCATATGAGCCAAAAATGCCTTCATCTGTTACCAAAAGGTTGCCATGTCAGGGAGGGGGCGAATAATAAATATAAATAATATAAAACCTTACCTAATTCATCCATTTAAATCCGGATAAATATTTCGGTATGACCTGCAGAATACTTTTTATGAGACTTTTATAAAATTGTTTCATAAAAATGTGCATTAGTTTTTTCCATCGAAAACTTTATATTTCAACTAGAAGCATCCATGGATGGCCACATCGGTAGATATATCCCCTATGCAAATGTGTCTTCCGATTACCATCTTTCCTGTAGATAATGCAAAGCAGCACAATTCATGCTATGATGGTCATGTGGACGATACAACTTCTTAGTATCACTGAAATCTGTCAACGTAGAGCTTCATTGATTAAATTAACAATCAATGAAAAATGTTAGATTAATGTAAAGTATACTACTAGAACGAAACGGTGATATAACGCAAATTTTTTCATTGTTGCATCAAAAATATTAATAGAAAAAGTACCCTTATTTTGCTGTAGACTCTCTACATCTAGTTTGCAGCAAATCTTTGGCTCAAAATTCTATATACACAAAAACACACACAAAAAAATCCAGACCAAGCAATGAAAACAGTTCATTCCGGTGATGAAATGTTGGTGAGAAGAATTAATAAGAGTTTGAAACTGGAAAAGTAAACAAATATTAGCAAAATCGGCTAAACATCGACAACATCAATCGAAAATGTTCATAATAAAGAGTGATTTTTTTGAGGTTAGGATTTTCATGCATTAGTATTTGACAGATCACGTGGGATTTCAGACATGGTGTCAAAGAGAAAGATGCTCAGTATGCTTTGACATTTCATCGTGAATAGACTTACTAACGAGCAACGCTTGCAAATCATTGAATTTTATTACCAAAATCAGTGTTCGGTTCGAAATGTGTTTCGCGCTTTACGTCCGATTTATGGTCTACATAATCGACCAAGTGAGCAAACAATTAATGCGATTGTGACCAAGTTTCGCACTCAGTTTACTTTATTGGACATTAAACCAACCACACGAATGCGTACAGTGCGTACAGAAGAGAATATTGCGTCTGTTTCTGAGAGTGTTGCTGAAGACCGTGAAATGTCGATTCGTCGCCGTTCGCAGCAATTGGGTTTGTGTTATTCGACCACATGGAAGATTTTACGCAAAGATCTTGGTGTAAAACCGTATAAAATACAGCTCGTGCAAGAACTGAAGCCAAACGATCTGCCACAACGTCGAATTTTCAGTGAATGGGCCCCAGAAAAGTTGGCAGAAAATCCGCTTTTTTATCGACAAATTTTGTTCAGCGATGAGGCTCATTTCTGGTTGAATGGCTACGTAAATAAACAAAATTGCCGCATTTGGAGTGAAGAGCAACCAGAAGCCGTTCAAGAACTGCCCATGCATCCCGAAAAATGCACTGTTTGGTGTGGTTTGTACGCTGGTGGAATCATTGGACCGTATTTTTTCAAAGATGCTGTTGGACGCAACGTTACGGTGAATGGCGATCGCTATCGTTCGATGCTAACAAACTTTTTGTTGCCAAAAATGGAAGAACTGAACTTGGTTGACATGTGGTTTCAACAAGATGGCGCTACATGCCACACAGCTCGCGATTCTATGGCCATTTTGAGGGAAAACTTCGGAGAACAATTCATCTCAAGAAATGGACCGGTAAGTTGGCCACCAAGATCATGCGATTTGACGCCTTTAGACTATTTTTTGTGGGGCTACGTCAAGTCTAAAGTCTACAGAAATAAGCCAGCAACTATTCCAGCTTTGGAAGACAACATTTCCGAAGAAATTCGGGCTATTCCGGCCGAAATGCTCGAAAAAGTTGCCCAAAATTGGACTTTCCGAATGGACCACCTAAGACGCAGCCGCGGTCAACATTTAAATGAAATTATCTTCAAAAAGTAAATGTCATGGACCAATCTAACGTTTCAAATAAAGAACCGATGAGATTTTGCAAATTTTATGCGTTTTTTTTAAAAAAAAAGTTATCAAGCTCTTAAAAAATCACCCTTTATTATCAATTTTTCGTTAGATTTATACAAAAAGGATTTCATTCCATCTATGAAAACTATTTCTTTGCACTAATAACACTACAAATAATTAAAAATATTGTTAATGAAACATTTCATTACTATAAAGAAATATTTCATTACATCTAAGAAACTTTTCTTTACATTAGTGTACACGCATTAATGAAACTGTTTCATTGATGGCATGAATCATTTTTCTTTCAGGGTACGTTATTACTGTTGAAATGAGAAACATTCCAATTTTTAGGAAATCTATCAATCTAGATGTTACCAAATTGATCTAAAGGGTGATTTTTTAAAAGCTATAGGAAAGTTTTTCAAAAAAAAAAAAAAAACACACATAAAATTCAAAAATGCATGAAATCTTTATTTGAATCGATAGTACGGTCCATATAATTTAATGTTTGAAGATTATTTCATGCAAATGTTGACCTTGACTGCGTCTCAAATGGTCCATCCGCTTAGTCCAATTTTGGCATTTCCACGTTTTTAAGTAACAGAGGCCCAATTGCTGGGAACGGCGACGAATCGACGAATTAATATTATAATCGATAACACTGGCGGATACAGCTGCGATATTTTCGTCAGTTCGCACTCTACGTAAGCGTGTTGGTGGTTTAATGTCCAACAATGTAAATTTGGTGCGAAATTTAGCCCCACTAGCCCGAATAGCCGCTTCAGTGGGTCGATTAAACTGGCCATAAAATGGAAGCGCACGATGAACTTTCTTAACAGAGCACGCATTTTGATAATAAAATTCAATAATTTACAAGCGTTGTTCGTTTGTAAGACGATTCATGGTTAAATTATAGACCAAACTGAAGATGTTTGACAGTGAAACAAAACACGAAACGTGCGTCAGCTGTTTAAACCAGTGTTGCCAAAAAGATAATAGCTAAAAAATCACCCTTTAGTAGGTTATATAGACTTGGTGAAAAAAAGGCAGTAATGCATTGTAACAAAAAAATTACTTTTTGGTAATAAAGAATATTTAAACAAATTAAAAAAAAAAAACAAGTAAGAAAACATGAGTCGTCTATGTTCACCTTCACTCTCAGAGAATATGTGTATGGAAGGACTTAAATTTAGCTTAGCGTCGGAATATGTTTGTGAGAGGTAATAGAAGTTTGTGCCACTTGGACCCACATTTGTTAATACAGTAAAAGCTCGACTTGCGCAACCCCCGATTATTGCAACACCCCGATTAGCGATGATGCGCTGAAATTAGGTTTTTCGTTTACTGTTTCTTTTTATTGTTTTGTTTTCAGAAGCATACACACTTATTCTCTGCGAAAAACTTTCAATGAAACAAAAAGAAATCAGTTGATTGATGAAAAGTCAAATTCCATGGATTTAAAATTTACTGAATGACTTTTCCACTGACGAAATCGACAAATGAACCTTTCAAGATATTTTTGGGGAAACCGAAGATATTAATATCTCAGAAGACTTAGAATGCCCGAACGTTTGCTGTCGTTCCCTTCCTACACGACCAACAACCGATTTTGATTTCACTAACAACAAATAAAACTACAATCGAACGAAAAATTCAGTTCAAATGATGTTATCACAGCTCTTGTATCCTTTGGGGAAAGTTATTGCTATTTAAGGAATAAGGAAAAGTCTCTAACTGCTAAAGAACAAATGAAAATTTCTTTTTTCTTCGAAACAACTGATGTTTTACAATTCTATGGAAAATTATTAGGCTACATACAAAATCACTTATTATTTACAAACGTTATGTTTTAAAGACATAAAGCTATTATATAAACATTATCAAATACCAAAATAGAGCTGATTTCGAAGATCCGTGTGGAAGTTACATTAGTTTTAGTTTAACATAGGAATATGGACCATTTCTTCGAACTTAAACTAAACTTGGGAAAATTATTACCAAGTGCTATGTTTGAATTGTTTTCTTAGCTCCTTTCGAGAGTTATCGTGTACACCAGCCAAACAACTTAAATAGTCATGAAACGGATCCTACTCTGTAGGGTGAGGGTATAATTAAATTAATTCTTCAACTCAAATATCTCCCAAACTACCGAAAGGGTTTTTTATTTACAATATCCTGAAATTTTTTCTTAATCGATGTGGTCCCCGTGCCCTAGCTTCACTACTATTATACTCATCCATACTTCTCAATCTAACCCTAAAATATGGCAAACTTCGTTAGTCTATCTGTGCCTGCCCATCTGCCCATCTGCCCATCTGCGTGTGTAATTGCTGCAATTTCATTCCAGTATTCTATAAGATTTATACATACAGATATTCTAAGTGTAAATATTTTCCAAACCAAAAATAAAACTTCATAAAGTGCTTCTCCCAAAAATCTGCAATTTATCAAATCATCTCCAAATCTGCAACATAATAATTACACATATCTTAACTTGGTGCCAGTTCATGAAACTAAAATTGCGGACAACATTTTGGTTGACCAAATTTTGTTGTTTGTGCCAACTTTTGCAGATGCAATTCAAAAGTTCAGCTGAGCTGAGCACATGGTCGCACATATGTAGTCAACAGTTTAGATTATCTCCATGGCAAAGGCAACAGCAGCAGCAGAAGAACAAAAAAAAACGAAAATGCCCCCGTGGCGTTCAAGACATTGGCGCCTCGGGCAGTTGGCCAAAAGGCCCAGGGGATAAACTTAACACATACTCACACAAGAAGGGACAGTGGTGCTTATTTCTGTGGCACTGCGTGAAATGTAATCAGTTTTCTTAGCGGCCGCTACCCGTGCAAGTGCCGCGCGCATGCGTGTGCGTCTGCTGCGAGGAAGATCAAACTGTTCTTCCAGTTTAAATGAATCTGACGACAGGATGTACACAAATGATCAATGCCCAACATTTGTTTATGGAGACTCAATTATAAATTAAGCCCGCAAACAGGCTCCTCGTGGCTAAAATTGAATTTATCTGCTCTTGTCCGACTTAAGTTCGCATTATTGTGCAGCCTGCTGGTGTGTATTTTTGTTGTTATTTACACATCTTTCGGATTGTTGCAAGTCCGTGCTTTTTTGTTCTTTTTGTAGGGGTTTTGTTTGTTATTTAATGCGACAAAATATTTTACAAACATAAATTTTCCTCAAATGTAACAAAATGCAAACCAACCGCTGTGCCTTAAGTGGCGATATAAACGGGCAACGAACGAGTTGCTGGATGTGCGTGTGTCTGGGAATTTTTGTGGCAACCGCAGAAAAAAAGGTGTGAACAAATTCAGTTAATTCACAATTTAACCATAGAGTTGTATACAAACATAGAGATTTGCAGATGATTTACAGGGTAACATGAGATTGAGTTGCCACATGAGGCAATGCGTACGCTAAGTAACGACTTTATAAACGTAAGGGTGGGTCGATGTGGCAAAATTAATGTCTGCGCTTGCGGCACTATATGTGAATGGTGCCAAAGAATATATTAATAATATATATTGTATACAAATCGGAGATCGTTTTCCGATGTTATATTCCAGAATCTTGGCCAAACGATCAATTCATTTGAAGTTACAACCTGAGCTTGTGTAGTCAGGTGATGCCGACGGAATGGAAAATTAACAGATATTTATACTATTGTTAAAGGTAAAGTGCATCTTAAATAGATATGCAGTGTAGGCTTAAATTGCGAGATACCTAGCGGAAACTCCACACACAGAGCAATAGCCTTCCTAAATCTGAGTAAAATCCATACTCCAATTTAGTTCAACAAATTTACTCCAGTTTAGTAAAAGTTAGAAATTAACTAAGAATGAGTGAAGTTTTCTTATTTCAAAGTCATAGTAAATAGTTCATTTACAAGCATTTTTTGGATAATAAATTTAACTATTTTTTTATTCTAAAATTAAGTTAATGTGTTTAAGGATTAGTAAATTAAGGTTTAGTATAACTTTACTATGTTTTTGAGGAAAATGCAATCCTTTCCTCAGTTTGAATAAATATAATAGAATATATTCGATAAAAGGTTTTAACATCGTATGGGAGCTGCCACACCCCCTTTTTCATTACCGCCCATGTTAGACACAACTCTGCTAACTAACAACCATTACTTACTTACCCATCTGTTCCAATTTATACATTCACTGGATTTCTTTCTTTTTTAATAAACATGTCGCCGACAAACGAACTTAATTCTTCCGCATTTAGAATTGAAGTGAGACAAAAATATAAATTTATCCGTAAAACTAATAATTGTATGATTATATATAACTTGATAATAGTATAATTGAACTGTGACTTTATAATTGTTGTGGATTTATCATATTTTGGTGATAACAACCATATTCGAAACTATACAATTGTTACTATCAATCATATTTTTATTTTTAAGGATAACAATTATATTAATATTAAGTATCAACTATGTTATGCTTGCCCAAACCATATTATTGTTAAAACTTAATCAAAACCAAAACAACAATATAATACAATTGTGATTGTAGAGAACATATATATAATAGTCGCCGTTATCATGTTAAACTATTTTTTCTTGTGGTTTAGGCTGTTATAAAGAACATACAGCCAAACTTACAAAGACATTATATGTTAGGGTGGGTCACTAAAATAAATTACTGCGGTCACCCAGCAGAAATGATATCGGATTGAAAAACACCTCTAAAAACCATGTTTTCCTCTGCATTTTTTATGTTGCATATTCGTCCAATTTTTTGAATTATTTTTTTATTCTTGTCTTAGAAGAACTCATTGGTCTTATTATTGGACGTTTAGATTGATTAGATTGATTGTGGTTTTTCAAAGTGATAGCTAAAAATTCATATTTTTTGGAAGCATTTTGCAAAAGGATTTATGAATAATTAATAGAGACATCGATACCTATATGATGATGTTTAGATGATGAATATAGGACGAAAAAAAGATACGTCAATGACTTAATTTTTGCAAAATAATTAATTACAGGAGATGGTTTTTCAGAACCAACATTTTCAAACTCTTTTTAGAAGAATGAGAGCTGCGGCTTCAATTTCCTTTAGATGTTCATCAGTTAGACATCATTCCAATGTTATCTATCTTTATATATATAAATCAATGTGTGTCAGTATGTTCCGTATAGGATGCCAAACCGTTGGACCGATTCGCTTGAAAATTTTACTGTTTCTAACTTCTGGATAGGGGGTGATGATGTCATGATAGGACAAAGGGGGGTGGTACCTCCCACACAGACAATATTTTAAAACTATAAAAAATTACTCATTTTATCTTCCAAATCATACGAAGTAGGGGAATAGGGAAGGATGAACCCTTGCAACGCCGGGTACAAAATACTAGTTTTTTATAAAATGGAACAACCAAAGTTTTCAGTTGGCACTTGGAAAAGAGCACTAAAAACTCTAAACGTCCAATATTTCGACCAATAAGATACTCTAAGACAAGATTCAAAATTTATATTTAAAGTGAATTCAAGGGTAATACTTCAGATTTTTTGTCAAGAATGCAACACAAAATATGTACAAGGGAAAAACATGATCTTAAATGGTTTTACGGCACCGCTTAAATCACAGAACTAGGAGCCGAATATTTTGCGAATCATCATTTAACAATTCAAACTTTATTTTCGTGGGGTGACTCGCTTTTCCATTTGTAAGGACTGCGAACTAGCCTAATATATATATATATATATATAGATAGATTAAATAAATCTTCAAAGTTTGATTTCTTAGTGTTATTACCGAAAGTCAATTTTACGTTTACTATGAATGAGTCCAGAATGGCCAACCAAATTGGCAACTACACCTTCTTCGATCGAATGCAATTGATTGGCCATATTGAGGACTACAGAAGCTCTTAGTCCACATCACACACATCACGCCCCACTTTCTGTAACCCAATTGTAATGTCTTGCATTTTGCAGCTATGACGTCCAAAATTAGGTAACGTTTGTTCGTTTCAATATCATCAAATTGCAGTAAGTAATTGAAAGTCGCTCGTGACATGATCTACTGTACTAGTTTAGACCCTAGATATGAATTGAATCTAGTTGCTACATCTTTTTGTAGGCTGTGCAAATCACATATCGAAAAAAAAATAAATAAATGAAAATGTCATAAGTCAGTGATGTCATCAAAAACAATTTTAAGATTCGCCGAAGACACTTAGGTAGAATAGCGGCCGCATTATCTGTACCGCTTAACAAGCCATTCAGAATTTCTTGGACTTGGCTTTTCAAAGCGGATTTTGTTAGCGCCATTAGAATTCGATTCTTTCAAACACTTATCTTACTTTTAAATGACAAAATCATCGTATTTACTTTATAGAAATTACTCTTTAAAAAGAAAAGGAATTCACATTTGTTGTGCGTAATTCGCATAATTTGGCAATAATATTTGTCAATCCAAATATTCTCAGATCGTGCGGCAGGAGCTTGTCTTCAAATAAATATCAGCAAAGCTAAAGCGATGACGATACAGTACTTGGAATACAAATCTGAAGGTCGAGACCTAACCAGCAGGCCCATCAACACATGGAGACGCCAAATATAAAAAACTACAACAAATAACAAGTAAGGAAAGGCTATCGGTCTATCAGTGCTGACTATATGATAATAAACAATCTCCTTTGGGTGTTACAAAGAAATTCACAAAAACAATATACCCTAGTGGGGGGCATACAATGGAATGCTTACTTCTACTTCACTTGGAAGTGCTGTACCATCTTAGGAATATTATGATATTTTTAATACAAATTGAAAGGAAAAGGTGAAAATGGAGCATACTAATATTTATTTCAAACACTTACTTCATTTAAGTATATTTGTTGTTTACAAGTCCAAATTTTACACGTTTTGAGTATGTACTACACAGACTTGCCAAATAAATTGTTTCCCTGTCCACAAAATTGTTATGAAAAATCCCCAATTATCCCTAAAATACTTTAGAAAGATTCGTTTATTCGTCAACAGCCATGGAATATTTTGATCATCTTTGTCCCCAAAATAGTCATGAAATTCCTCATTATTTTTAACGAATTGAACCGAAACAAAAACAAATTATGAATGATTTGTTGATTTATCAACAATCTGGGTATATTTTGATCATCCTATGTCGTGAACAAGTTCCTTATTTAAAATTGCAGTAATTTAGTCCTAGTTAAAGAAATAGTACCTACTTTTGTATTTGATGCATACGTCATTTTTTAATGGCATACTAAAATTATACAATACACCACTTCGTGGACTAGGGTATAATAAGTTAGTTTCGCGCCAAATGTTTGTAACACCAAGAAATAATTGAGCTAGACCCACCTTGAATCGGCTTAGAATCACCAGGTGATTCAGATTTAGATATAGCCCCCATATAAATATCCATATAATTTACACTATTACTGCTTTAGAATACATATTTTACATGGGATCATGACCAGGATCGTGTTATATTTGAAATAGAAACAACTCACGGGAAAGTGGACCACATGGGTCTATGTTTTGATAAAGCCCCCATACAAATGTACATCCCATTTACAATATTTATACTAGAAACACGTATTTTGAAAGCCAGCTATATAGCTCAATGTTTTGGAATAGCCCCCATAAAAATGGGCCCCCAGTTTACACTATTATCGCTCTAGAATCCACATCTTACATTAGATCTTGATAAAATTTTGCAGATCATGTTATATTTCAATAAAGAATACCTAGTTTGAAAGTGATCTATAAAGGCCGACTTTTTAATGTAGCGCCCTTACAAGTGGGCCCCCATTTGAATTATTACCTCTCTAGGAACCACATTTTACACCGGAAGTTTTTCAAATTTTGCAGATTAAATTATATTCATATTTTATTCTAAGAATACCTACTTTGAAAGTGATTTATATGGACGCTACATTATAGCGTCCTTACAAATGGCCCCCATTTTTATTATTACTCCTCTAGGACCCTCAATTTACATCGGAAGTTTATCAAATTTTGCATTTTGTATTATATTTCATATAAGAAGACATATTATGAAAGTCAAATATATGGGTCCATATTTTGGTATAACACCCATACAAATTGGGCCCCCATTCTACTCTATTACAGCTCTAGAACCCACATCGTGCATTAGATCTCGATATAATTTTGCATACCATGTCATATTTCAACTAAGAATACCTACTTTGAAAGTGATCTTTATGGAACCACTTTTTAATGTAGAGCACTTACAAATGGCCCCATTTGAATTTTTGTCCCTCAAGAACGCAAATTTTACATCCGATTTTTTTTTTAAATTTTGCAGATTATATTATATTTCAACTAAGAATACAAAGTCAAATATTTGTGTCCATACTTTGGAATAACACAAATGGGGCCCCCATAAATAAATAATTATTTCATGTAAAAATAACAATATGTATATAAAAATAAAGTCAAAGTAATCGGTAATTTTAAATGTTAAATGGTCCATCATATATATCGTGATGTGTCGTATGATATCTTATTAGATGAACGAGAATGTTAATAGTAGTTTTGAGCGTTTTAAATTGTATTGATAGCGTTAAATACTTTATTCAAATTAATTTTCCTTTCTCATATCTTCATTATAATTTATTTTCTGACCAGTGGAAGATGGTCGTCACCTACCAAACTATGTTGTCGTAACTCTTACTCAGGTTCGAGATCATTTGTTTTTGTTTTCTTAAACAGAAAACAAAGTATTTATTTGGTTCGGTAAATTTGCATTCCCAGTTAAAATGAAATACTAAATATATTTTAAAGTACTTTAAATATCCCCACAAAATCCCCAAAATATCTTATGAAATCCATTTTTTGTTCTTTTGACCATCATAAAATCCCCATGGTTTGGGACAAATCTCACATCTGACAAGCCGTAATACTACATTGAATTAAAAAGACTTAAATTGAGTAAAAGCATACAGAGGCCCAAACTAGGACAGTTTTACTTAAATTTAGTATACTCTCTTTTTATTCACTCTTTTCGGCTCAACGGCTGACGGCATAAGCAAGAAAATAATTTCAATTTAACCCAAGATAAGCGGCATTCAATTAAAAAACAAATGCCCATTCCATTACCTTACAAAGTTTACATACTAAAATCTCCATCTTCAAACTTCCGGATTTTGATGGTTTTATATTTCAATATGAATACTTTTTCACAAATAAACGGGGGATCTGTTGTAATACCCATAGTGCAGTGCTGATAAGGATTTATCTTCAAACGTCTCAAATCAAATGTTGCATTTTTATTCTTGTTCATAAGTAATTAAGGTTCATCCAAAAGCAATTTTGTTACACAAATCTAACTATTCCTCTGTCCCGATGCAGAGTGCGAGTGTAAACGTGTCCATACACATTTTCTAAATTCTGCCATAAAGTGATGAATTGGCAAACATTTCAACATTGATTAGAAGGCAATTTATCAAAACGAGGGATAAACCAATGTCCCATTTGAATATGCTCAGTGCCAGGATAAGCAACAAACTGCCATTAAATAGATGCCGAGTCGAGAACAATGGACACAAAGGCGCAAAACACCCTTTTGCCGGTTGTTGTTGTCCGTGTGTCTACTTTTTACCATAATAAATGGTTTGCACCTTTGCCAAGTGGAAGCAATCCATCTCAAATGTCCATTTCATATAAATAAATAAGGAATGAATGGATGAGCATACCTTTATTCTACGGTGCGTAGGTGGGTGACTGTGTGTGTGTGAGTGTTTGAGAATATGGCACGAGACAAATATCCGGTAATCCTTTATCAATACACAGCAATGACGAAAGGATCAGCAAGGACCAAATGCAAGTGCTTCCTTGTCAGTGGGGAGAAAGTTCGAAGAAATTTGCTGAAGCGTTAAAACCGAAATGTCAAAAAGTTTCACAAACAATCCTTAAAAGTCCAAGTTGCTGGGTGAACAAATCTCGAAAAAAAAAAACAAGAATAAAGAAACAAACAAAATCCTTTGGCCAAAGGATATTTAAATTGACAGGCGTAAAAATTATTGTGTACCTGGTCCTATACGTAAAAGGGTGATTTTCCATAGGGATGATAATATGGATGTTGACAGAAGTAGATAAAATACATGAATACTTTTGGATATCATCAACAAGAACATACCAGGGAGTGAAATAAAAATCTTATGCAAAGTGTAATTTTGATAAAAAAAATCCAGGTCTTAAATATTTTTTTTAATTTTTATTTAGCGTAAATGAGTCTCATTATTGTAATAAAAATATTGCCAAACTCGTTCGTGAGAGAGACTCGGAGACACACCAAACAATATCCTCACTTCCTACCACTCTTGGGCGTAGCACCCTTCCCAGGGATGTACCACCCACAAATCCCCCTTTCAAGGGTAAATAGAAATCTAATAGACCTAACAATGTCAAAAGTAGTAAGAACATGAGTATGAATTTACTATGTATGTATGTGTCGTGTCCGCATATGTGTGCGAGTGTAAAAGGGTTGTGATTTTCCTTTCTTGTTTTCGTTTTTTTAATAGGGTGGCTATTTTCTATGCTATGTTAAAAGCAGCAGCAGCAGCATCCCACCACAAGTTATGTTTCGAAATCTTCTTATCAGGGATTTCATTTTTGAAGTTTTCATGAAAAACAACAACAACAACACTTTGGCGGACATCATGTGGAAAATATGTTGTTAAATGAAAACTTTGGCCACTTGGACACATTGTTACATTGTTGTTTGTTATTTACGGAGGGAAAACAGTTGTAGTTGTTGCTGTTTTACGTTTCTAAGCATAACTGACACATGATGGTTGCGTTTTTGCACAAGGCTTATGTATGTTCTGCTTGAGATTATCATGTCAATTGGGTTCAATGAATGGAAATGTTCGATTTTTAGTCAGCCTACACTGAAGCAAAAAAGTTGTGTGCCAAAAAAAAACAAGTTGCAGACAAAAAAATATGAAAATTGAGAAAAATCAATGAAGAGAAAAATACGACTTTTCCACGCAGAGGATGTAGAACCAAGTTTTCCTAGGATACTTTGAATGTATTTTTCCTCTATGTCCGATTACAGTAAAATAAACCTGGCTATGTGACAAAGTCGCATCATCCTGTTGAAACCACACAGTGTTGAAAGGGATTCACTTTCGATGCAGTTCTGCAAAGAATAAGTCCTTTAACAACAGCATTAAGTAGCATGGTAGCAGTATTCATCAGCCACCCTGTATATAGTCAGAGGAGCTTACGTATCAAATTTCACGATTCTAGCTGTAATACTTTAGTTGGTAACATTTTTATCCATTTTTGTCCCGCTCGCTGCTTAAAAGTACAAATTTCGAAAAATCCAATTTTACTTCGTTTTTATATGGTCAGAGGAATTTACATACCAAATTACACGATCCTAGCTGTAATACTTTAGTTGGTACCATTTCTATATCCCTCTTTCTCCCGCTCGCCCCTTAAATGTACAAATTTCGAAAAATCTAATTTTACTTCGTTTCTATACGGTCAGAGGTATTTACAAACCAAATTTCATGTTTCTAGCTGTAATACTTTAAAGTACAAATTTCGAAAAATCCAATTTTACTTCGTTCCTATATGGTCATAGGAATTTACATACCAAATTTCACGATTCTAGCTGTTATACTTTAGTTGGTACCATTTTAATCCCTTTTTATCCCGCTCGCCCCTTAAAAGTACAAATTTCGAAAAATCCAATTTTACTTCGTTTCTATATGGTCAGAGGAGTCTACATACCAAATTTCACGATTCTAGCTGTAATACTTTACTTGGTACCATTTTTATTCCTTTTTGTCCCGCTCCCTGCTTAAAAGTACAAATTTCGAAAAATCCAATTTAACTTCGTTTTTATATGGTCAGAGGAATTTACATACCAAATTACACGATCCTAGCTGTAATACTTTAGTTGGTACCATTTTCTCCCACTCGCCCCTTAAATGTACAAATTTCGAAAAATCCAATTTTACTTCGTTCCTATATGGTCAAAGGAATTTACATACCAAATTTCACGATTCTAGTTGTAATACTTTAGTTGGTACCATTTATATCCCTTTTTGTCCCGCTCGTCCCTTAAAAGTACAAATTTCGAAAAATCCAATTTTACTTCGTTTCTATACGGTTTACTTTTATTTGTAATAAAATTTCAGATAAATAAAATAAAAGGTATATTTTATTCTCACCTAAAAAAGTGGTGTAAAAAAGTCCGCAAAAAAGTAACTATTAGAAAATAAACGAGTGAAATGGTGCTTAGTTCTGCCAGACCGAATATTATATACATTCCACCATAGAGTGCATTACATGGTATTACCGGTAGATTAGAGGAAAATGTAGGCGGTCGTACCTTCTTTCGGACGAATAAAACATCTCAGAATTTTATGATGATCAAGAATATATATACTTTATAGGGTCTCAGTTCGATATTTCAAACATAATGGTAAATTTAGTATACCTCTATCCTATAGTGGTGTGCATAAAAAATCGATTTATGGGGTTTTTCGTGTAAGAGAAAACACCTTTTAAACAAAATTAGAAAATATGTTTTTTTAAATTATATTTATGTAATTTATTACCAATAGAATTTATACCCTATGGTGGAGTGAAGTTTATGGAACGCAGCAACAAAATTAGAAAATTATCCCATCTTGTTAATATTGATCAAAAAAAAAACTACGAAAATAAAGTCGGTCCCGTGAAGCCCTAGGGATTCTGAAAATGGACAAATAAAAATTTTCAATTGACAATTTTCAAGAGAATACAACGGGGTAATCCGTTTCGAAAATTAAAAAAAATTGCATCTGGAGAAAGAAAGACAAAAATTAATGCGAAATAATATTGTTGATTTAAAAAAAACGTTTGAGAATTCTAGAGAACTCTAGCGTATTATGTCTTTGTAAATTTGTTTGTAAAACCCAAAAGGAAGCGAGATCGACCCATTGTTTAGTATATCGATCAACTTAGAATCAATTCCTAAATCGATTTAGCCATGTCCGCCTGTCTGTCCGTCCATCTATTCTTGTAAACAAAGTACAGGTCGTAATTATAGTCCGCTACTTAAAAAACTTGTCAGCTATACAAATACAGCTCCCATACAAATGTCGCTCCCGATTTTACTTTTTCCTCTCTAGAAGCCATATTAACCGATTTTCTTCATATTTGACGCAACAAATGATAATTCAAATAGAAACATCTGTGGTGAAAGTGGGACAGATCGTAGATTTATATAAAGCTTCCATAAAAATATCCATCACGATTTGACTGTTTCTCCTCTAGAAACATTTTAACTATTTTTGTTCAAATTAGACACAGCACAGCTAAAATCATCTGTGTTTAAATCGGGTCAGATCGGTTCAGATTTATGTGTAGCTCCCTTACAATTTCACTCCCGATTTGACATTTTCTACTCTAGAAACCACCACAATACCTTATATTTTAACTAGAAACATCTGTAGTGCAAATTAATATAAAGGTTCCATACAAATGTCGTCCATTTTATTTTTTCTGCTCCAGAAAACAAATATATTAACAGATTTTGATCGGAACAAATTATATATCGCCTGCAAACATAAACATAATCAGTGTAGAAAAAAAAGAACTTTTATTTAACGATTTTTTAAAAAAAATTATCTTGGTATATCGCTAAATCAATATTTGCTCATATTAAATTCAAACTTTTCCTTATAAGAAGGACATGTTTTAAACTGTATTCTAGTTCAGACCAAGTAAATCTTTACTAAATTTGAGCAAAATTTTGTTTTTATAAGGAAAGGCTAAAATCGGGCGGGGCCGACTATATGATACACTCCACTTTCTATCAGAATACAATTCAATTCGGTAAAAAGTAAAAACGGGAAGAATTTTTGTATGTTTCCTAATCATAATCAGGACATATTAGCCCTTGTCAAATCGAAAAGAATATTTGTATCACGGCTATATCCAAACATGGAATGAAGTGACCCATTTCACAATAGGTTCTTCCAGTTCTCAATTTTAAGTAATTCGATTAAAAGACGTGGTTTCTGGTGCGGAAAAATCAAGTCGGGAGCGAAATTTGTATAGGAGCTATATATAAATCTGAACCGATCTGACTCATTTTCATCCTAGGTGTTTCTCATGCAAATATCAGATATTTTGCCAAATTTGAAGAAAATCTGTTAAAATATGTGGTTTTTGGAGCGGAAAACTCAAACCGGGAGTGAAATTCGTATGTGGGCTATATCTAAATCTGAACCGATCTGGCTCATTTGGTCTGTTTCATCGGTGTTTCTAGTTTAAATAGAAGATGTTTTGCCAATTTTGAAGAAGATCTGTTAAAATATGTTGTTTCTACAGCAGAAAAAGTCAAATCGGGAGTGAAATTCGTATGGGGGCTATATCTAAATCTGAACCGATCTGACCAATTTTCACCATAGGTGTTTCTAGTTGAAATGTGAGACGTTTTGCCAAGTTTGAGGAAAATCTGTTGTAATATGTGGTATCTAGAGTGAAAAGAGTCAAATCGGGAGTGAAAATCGTATGGGGGCTATATCTAAATCTGAACCGATCTGGCTCATTTTCATCGTGGGTGTTTCTAGTTGAAATATAAGATGTTTTGCCAATTTTGAAGCACATCTGTTAAAATATGTGGTTTCTACAGCAGAAAAAGTCAAATCGGGAGTGAAATTCGTATGGGGGCTATATCTAAATCTGAACCGATCTGGCTAATTTTCACCGTGGGTGTTTCTAGTTGAAATATAAGATGTTTTGCCAATTTTGAAGAACATCTGTTAAAACATGTGGTTTCTACAGCAGAAAAAGTCAAATCGGGAGTGAAATTCGTATGGGGGCTATATCTTAATCTGAACCGATCTGACCAATTTTCACCATAGGTGTTTCTAGTTGAAATGTAAGATGTTTTGCCAAGTTTGAGGAAAATCAGTTTTAATATGTGGTATCTAGCGTGAAAAGAGTCAAATCGGGAGTGAAATTCGTATGGGGCTATATCCAAATCTGAACCGATTTTCTTCAAATTAAATAGCGTTCGTCCTTATCCCGAAAAACTTTGTTGTGCAAAGTTTCATTCGGTTCTGGCTACAATTGCGATCTGTACTTTGATTACAAGAATAGATGGACAGACGGACGGACGGACGGACATCGTTAAATCGATTCAAAAAGTGATTCTAAGCCGATCGATATAATTAGCAATGGGTCTATCTCGCTTCCTTTTGGGTGTTACAAACAAATGCACAAAGACATAATACTCTCGTGGAGTGTATAAATACCTACTTTGAACGCGATATATAATGAATGAAATATATATGCCCATGTTTTGAACCAGTGTTGTTATAGGCCTCCTTTCAAATGTCGGTCCGATTCATCCTATTACTACTGCATAATTTGTATTTGTCTGCCGGAAAATTGGATCAATTATTTACCATATTTGATAAATATGACTAAAGATAAATACTGTATACTGTATATACAGGGTCCGCCAGATAACTTTTTTTGAAAATGCTATAAAAAAACTACTGAATGAGAAAATCTCATTTTATTTGAAAGTACAATCCTTCCGGTTAATAATGGAAAATAATTTCATTCAACTGAGCGCCCCGGTAGTCGAGTTGGTAGCGTGCTCGGCTATCAGCGTGGGGGTTGTGGGTTCGATTTCCACCAGAGGCTCTGGTCTGTCGCTGCAATAACTAGCTACAATGGTCGCAGTCACCCCGGCTCAATCCCTGGACCCAAAATTATAATATAAATTTACTTCGTATTGTAATTCATAATAAATAAATAAATAAAAAAAAATCATTCAAATGGCTGCCTCGCGCACCCCACAAATAATAGTCCAACGGTTAAATAGTTGAAAAAAAAACGTTAGATGGCGGACCCTTTATATGAACTACATAAAATTGCTCCCATGAAACACCTGGGTTTAGTAATAAAAGCGTGGTATATACGCAGGGAGTGGTGTAGGGTATTATATAGTCGGCCCCGCCCTACTTTAGCCTTTCCTTACTTGTTATTGATTACAATTGAAAACGAAAATCTTCCATAACCACGAAAATAAACGAAGTCGTTTTTAAACAAGCATATTTTGCCAGCAACAAAAGCACCATGAAGTAAAGTGGCAAATGTTACGTTTGAATGTGAGGATTCTTCAGAGGTAGGAAGTGAAATTGTGTTGTGGTCGCATTGAAACACGCATTGAAAATAGTGACTATAATAACCAAAATCTAACATAATTTGATCAAAATTTGTCAATGCATAGGATGCAAAGGATAAATAGAGGTGTTAGAATATAACACGGTCCTGTTAAACAGTTTTCAAAGTAAGAAACGGTTTTAATAATCTGTGTTTGGCCACCACACATTTAATGCTTTTACAATCGTATAGCCCTTTTCTAACTTTCCAATAGACAAGTGTTAGTCTGAATGTGTGTGCGAGATTCTACAAGAAATGGTTTAAAATTAACCGCTCCAATCGAACATGTTGCACAAACACCAATCAATTAAGCAAAACATTACTTTGCAACACAACTAATCATGTTCGTCTACCAGCCAGCCACCCGTCCATAGATCGCGCCAATCACATGAGCAGTTCTCAAAGCTTAACATTCGCATGCGGCGGATGGACGGATCGATCGATCGGCTCGATCCTTTACGGCATTCGGTGAGTTTTAAATCAATTAATGTTAACAATTAAAATTTGTGTATCTTCGGCGGCGTACTTGTGCGTATTCCTCCAGCAAGCATTGGATGGATGCGAATGCATACACCAACCCCAACCAGACAGGGGGCATCTGTATGATCCGTTTCTGCATCTGTTGATGTTTCGTTGGCGGTGGTTGGGTTTCCTCGTTGCGTATTCGCTCAACATGCGGTAGGTCGTTTCGCGATTCAATAACACACTTTTCGTTGTAAGTTTGGAGTTGAAAACAAAACTACAGGGGATACCTTCATTCTTTGCTGCACTTCAATGTCCGCCCACTTGTTCGGAGTCTGTCGGCCTGCCTGCCTGGCTGTATGATGGTGGTTTGGGTCACTTGGTTGGATGCTGCTGATGCCGTTGTTTGGTTAGCATCTTCCTTTATTGCAGGCTGTTGAAATATGAAACACGATCATAAAATATGTTTTGTAGGGATGCTGTTGCTGCAAAAAAACCATTTCGACAACATTTTGACACCAGACAACTTTGCGTTTACGCTCGTTTACGGTGTATTCTGTTAATGTTTTTTGAGCGTGTGTATGTGTGTGTGTTTGCTATAAATATCTGAAATGTTATTTGATACGTTAATATATCATAAACTGTTACAAAATACGAACGTCTACGCAGTACAAACAAATACAGTTATAATTTCCCGACATTAATTGAGGTATTTTAAGACAGATATCTATTCAATAAATCATGGCGATAATACTACAACCGACAAGCATTCCTGGGAAGGGATATTAAAAATACAGGTTAATTTTTGGAGATTTGGAGAAATATATATATATTTTTACTCTACAGATTAAGAGGAGATTTTTCGTATAAAAATCACCCCAAAAAATTGGTCTTTATTCAAGATTTTTAGGCAATTTGTCATCCCCGAAAACCCAAACAGAAAACCTATGCCGGCTTTGGATCTTTCATACTAAAATTTTTTCCTATGAAAGAACGAACCAATTTGTCGGACGATTTTCTATTTTTATTTCAGTGATTTTTCATTTATTTATGGTCGTAATTATACCCTCCACCTCCAGGATGGGGGTATATTCACTTTGTCATTCCGTTTGTAACACCTTACAATATTCATCGGAGACACCATAAAGTATATATATTGAAAGCACGATAGCGGCCGAACGAAAATCGCCCCAGAGGAAAAAATTTTTCCCTCACAAGGACTGAAAATACCCCTAATATTTAGAGTATTTCTGCATGTTTTTTGAACATAATAGTATGTATTTACTTGATATTTGCATTCCCTTTATAGCATAAAAGGGCACCATAACGTAATTTTTATTTGTAGGGGGCGAAATGGGACGAAAAGGGATAAAAATAGTACCTATCAAATGACAACAGATAGAAACACGAAATTTGGCGTGTACATACCTCTAATAGAATAGTTACATAATATACAAATATTTTTTCTAAATTTGTACTTTTAAGGGGTTAAATGGGGATAGAGGGATAAAAATAGTACCAACCAAACGGCTACACCTAGAATAATGAAATTCGGTGTATATTCCTCTGATTGCGTACACACATAAAATAAAGGAAATTTTGGAAATTCGTACTTTTAGGGTGTAAAATGGAAAAAGGGGATACAAATTATACCAAACAAATGTGGAAAAAAAACTATACATTCCTCTGACTGAGTGACTCGAAAAAAAAACGTTTTTCCAACTTCGTACTTTCAAGGGCTTCAATGGGAGCAGAGTGATAAAAATTGTACCAACTAAAAGGCTACAGCTAGAAAGCTGTTACGACAAAAAATGGTAGAATCATGAAGTTGTCGTACGTGAGAGATAAGGTATTTTCAAAATGTATACTTTTGAATTTAAAATAGATGCAAATACAACCAACCAAAGGACTGCAGCTGAAAATACACTCTCTATCCCCCAATATTTAGGGTATTTATGATTGCTCCCTTATATTTACTTCATGAATTGAAGTATTATTTCCATTATATATAAAGAGTGATTTTTTTGAGGTTAGGATTTTCATGCATTAGTATTTGACAGATCACGTGGGATTTCAGACATGGTGTCAAAGAGAAAGATGCTCAGTATGCTTTGACATTTCATCATGAATCGTCTTACAAACGAACAACGCTTGCAAATTATTGAATTTTATTATCAAAATGCGTGCTCTGTTAAGAAAGTTCATTGCGCGCTTCCATTTTATGGTCAGTTTAATCGACCACTGAAGCGGCTATTCGGGCTATTGTGACTAAATTTCGCACCAAATTTACATTGTTGGACATTAAACCACCAACACGCTTACGTAGAGTGCGGACTGAAGAAAATATCGCAGCTGTATCGGCCAGTGTTAATGATGACCACCAATTTTCGATTCGTCGCCGTTCGCACCAATTTGGTCTCTGTTACTCAAAAACGTGGAAATGCCAAAATTGGACTAAGCGGATGGACCACCTAAGACGCAGCCGCGGTCAACATTTAAATGAAATTATCTTCAAAAAGTAAATGTCATGGACCAATCTAACGTTTCAAATAAAGAACCGATGAGATTTTGCAAATTTTATGCGTTTTTTTTTTAAAAAAAGTTATCAAGCTCTTAAAAAATCACCCTTTACATAGTATAAAAATATTGGTAGCCTTGGCTTATTAATTAAATTTATGTTTTCATACATTTGAAATTTGTTGCGGACATTCTTCTTGTAGCTTGGAAGTACCACAAAGAAAATAAATGTTTTAGCGGGCGAAATGGGACCAAAAAGGATAAAATATGGTACCAATGATACGAAAACAGTCATGAAATTCGGTGTATACATCCCTCTAATTGCATAAACACGTAAAATAGAGGGATTTTTCGAAATTCGCACTTTTAAGGGATATAATTGAAAAAAATGGGACCTTCCAAACCGCTGAAGTTGATATGATGAAATTCGGTGTATGTATTCGGTGTGTATTCGGTGGTCTAACTATGAAGACTCGAAACAAAAAGTTTTTTTTCCAAATTTGTACATTTGGGCGGAGAATGGGCCGAATTTAAAATTTTTAATTTTCTTATCAAAATAATGCAGTTACTTTGTCTGTATCTGAAAATCCTTCTCCCTAATGGCGACTGACAATCGCCCGATATTTTCGGCATGTTCACTTTCACAATTACAGCATTGTATTTATTTATAGTAGTGGATTTTAAACAGTTCGCATAAGTATACATTATAGTTTGAAATAGTATTGATTAATGTGCATAAACATATCACAATTTTCGTAATATGGTAATGTACTTCTATGTCGACATCCTTTAATCTGCTGGTAATACTGTGGAATGCACTCCGTGGTCGAGGGTATATAAGATTCGGCCCGGCCGAACTTAACGCCTTCTTACTTGTTTTATTTTCAGTTTTGGACCATTTTTTGCTATTTCCCATTTTTGATTTGAGCGATTTTTCATTTTTTTTTTTAAGTAATTTAATTTTCCATTTTGCACCACTGTTTTCCCCAATTTTTAGAACCCGACTTTGGACATACCCCGGATGATACTTTTGGCGATTTTTCACATTAAATATTATTCAATTTTTTGGCGATTTTTTATATGAAAAAAAGTCCCAATTTTTTGGACATTTTCAATTTTTGTTTAGTTGATTTTTCATTTATCTTTGGGATTAATTTTATTTGCCGTTTTGGTCCATTTTTTATTTTTTGGCTCGATTTTTGTTTGGGCGATTTTTCTTTTATTTTTGGACCGAATAATAAAAAAAAATATCAACATTTTTGACTAAAAAATTACTAAAATTTTTGGGCGATTTTCATAGAAAAACAACCTACTCTTTGACGATTTTTCATTTATTTTAGGGTATAATTTAATTTTACGTTTTGGACCATTTTTTGGTAGCATTTTTCGATGTCGACTTTGGACATGATATATTTTTAAGATTTTTCACATTTCTCAAATTGTTTGGCGATTTTTCATATAAAAAACGACCGATTTTTTTTGGCGATTTTCCATTTTTTATTTGTTCGATTTTTCATATGAAAAACTGACAATTTTTTTTGGCGATTTTTCATTTGGGTTATTTTTTATATAGTTTTGGGCATAATTTAATTTTACGTTTTTTGCGATATTTCACATTAAACATTACCCAAATTTTTGTACAAGTTTTCATATAAAAATCGACCCATTTTTTGGCGAATTTCTATTTTTGATTTGGGCGGTTTTCATTTATTTTGGGTGTATTTTTTCAGTTTTGTACCATTTTTTAAATTTTTGACCCAATTTTGTGAATCCGAATTTCGACATATCCCAGATGATATATTTTTGGCGATTTTTTACATAAAAAATTATTCACATTTTTGGGCGATTTTCATATAAAAAATACGACCCAATTGTTGGCGATTTTCAATTTTTGATTTGGGAACCCGAATTTAGACATACCACAGATAATATATTTTTTGTCTATTTTGCACATTAAAATTAATCACATTTTTGGGCCATTTTTCATATAAAAAGGACCCATTTTTTTGCTATTTTCCATTTTTTGTTTGATGATTTTTCATTTTTGGGCTAACTTTTGTTTTGGGCAATTTTTTATTTATTTGTTTGGGCCGAGGCCGCAAACTCGACGCAGAAAACCTTTACGCTGCGAAGACGGCTTTGGGCATATGATATATTTTTTTGCGATTTTGCATATTTAAACGACTCAACTACTGGCCGATTTTCCATTTTAATTTATATGATTTTTCATTTATTTTTTCCCTTTTTGGCCATCTTTCATTTTTTTGGCCCAAATTTTTGTTTTGAGTGATTTTTATTTATTCGGTTTTATGATTTTTTTGTCGATTTTTCACATTACTCAATTTTTGGAAGATTTTCCACTTTTGTTTTGGGTGATTTTTCGTTTATTTTTGGGTGTAATTTCATTTTCCGTTTTGGGCCACCTTTAATATGGTTTTGCCTAATTTTTGTCTTGGGTGACTTTTCATTGGGTAATTTTTCATGATATATATTTTCAGCTAAACTAAACGATCTGATCATCTTTATTATGCCCAGAGGGGTACTTTTTAAATACGAATCCACGGATTTCACAAAGTGATACACATTCACTGGCCAACACTTATTTCAAGGAGTTTACGTATCTGACCTTAAACAAGTTTTTTGTTCGATGACTTGATTCAACGATTATCAACCCCACTTTACAGCCATCTATTCGTCAATTTCAATATCGATTATAAATCTCTCACTCCTTCAAAAAAATAAATATAAACCCAGCAACAACAATGTTTGAAATTTTTCATCATAAAATATTTTAAGAAACTATCGAATAATTAATCATTCGATATATGTACGTTCGTAGCACATTACTACGTATTTGTTTGTCTTCATATCGCTCAAGTCAATTGTTCTCAATATGACAACAAAAAGGAAATTAATGATGGTGCCCTACTGATAATAATTTATAAATGAAAAAAGAAAAAAACTCAAATCACAAAGTCACATGGTATACAAACCCATGACTCTTGGACAACCACTCGTACACGTTAAACCCACAAATCCATCTGTCCAGATGAAAGTTGCTAACAAATGATAAAGAACCAGCAACAACATCACCAAATCATCAATTGACAAAACGATGGTCATCACTAAAAAATCATTATCCCAACAACAGGACATCACATTTGGCACACTCGTCTCGTTACCCCGGACTACAAAGGCAACGACACACAAGGTTACCAAATCGAAACACTGCGGCATACTTGTCTCGTCCCGTGCAGGACTTTAACTTTGAATGTTGTTTGGAACAACATGAGCATGGTTATGGTGGTCAAGTGTTTGGTACTGACATGATTAATATATTTCGAATTGTATGAGAATATATAAACGTAAGAAGTTAGCGATTCGATTTTAAACAAATATCAACGAAATCAGTATTTGTTCGTAGCAAGCAGGTGATTTTGTTCGGATTTTAAGTTCGAGTTGGACTCGATAATTGTTATGCCCCTTAGGAGACGACATTAATCCTTAAATTTAAATAAAACAAGTAAGGAAAGGCTAAAGTCGGACGGGGCCGACTATATGATACAATCCACTTTCTATCCGAATACAATTCAATTCGGTAATAAAGTGAAAACAAGAAGAATTTTTGTATCCTGTAAATGTATGTGTTTGACAAAAAATGTTAAATCGGAACGGACATTTGTATGGGGGTACATTGAAACCTGGAACGAAATAGGTGAACTGATCTTACCCACTTTCAGCATAGGTGTTTCTAGTTATTTGATAAGGTGTTAAGCCAAATTTAAAGAAAAGCGGGTACAACATGTGTTTTGTAGAGCGGCAAAAGGCAAATGGGGAGCGACTATATCTAAATCTGATATGACTCAAATTAAATAGCGTTCGTCCTTGATCCACAAAACTTTTTTTAAATCGGTCTATAATTGATTACAACAATAAATGGACAGACGGACAGACAGACAGGCGGGCATTGCTAAATCGATTCAAAAAGTGATTTTAAGTCGATCGGTATAATTAAAAGTGGGTCTATCTCGCTTCCTTTTGGGTGTTACAAACAAATGCACGAAGACATAATACTATCGTGGAGTATTTAGTAATGAAATTGTATAATTTCAAACTAAAATTGGCTATATTATAAAGACCATTTTATGTCATTAGCCCTTAGTTTCAATAAAATTTTGTGTGATTGAGCTAATGTTCGTAAATTAGTCTCTTCACAATTCGTCTTCAGTTTATTTATTAAGGTGTCATTGGAGTAAATTTTATGAATTTTGGGTTTTAGTTTATCACTCCGAAAGAAATTATCTTTGAACTTTACTCGTATTCTTAATTTAAAAATAAAGTTGGCTTTGAATTAAGATCAAAATAGCATTCTGTGTACAAATGTCTCTCGTGTTTTAACATTTTTGCAATTTGATTTCATTCTGGTTCAGAAGCCACAAATTATTAAATTAATCACATCGAAATGTCCTGTTATTTTGAACCTTTTACGCCAAAGACAACATTTATCTCAACTAATTTCAATCAGGACATATAGGCCCCGGTAATTTAGGTTTTAAGCAACAACTGAAGTGATTTTGTAGCTGATAACTAGGGTTAAGGGTACGGGAATTCCCGGAAAAAAATCTAATACAAGGAAAATGATTATTGGGAATCCTAAATAAGTTTATTAAGTAAAATAGTTTTATTTAAAAAATTTGAATTTGAATTTTATATATGAGTCATTCCATGTCAAGCAGTACGGTTTTTGACCTCGATAGCTGCGATTGTTTTGAAAGATTGTGTATGTATTCTTCTCATAAAAATATTATACGTATTTTTGGATAAAAATTTGAAATTTTTTTCACGAGTTATGACCAATTCAACTGTGAAAAACATTCTACTTTTTTCAAAAGGTATGTTCATTAAATCGCCTGTAACTCCTGAAAACCTTTACCGATTTTAATGTGTTGTACCTAATTTTGAATTTCAATTACTTTTAAAATATTGATGTGTTGTGTTATAGCATGGTTAGATTTTTTAAAGTTTTTGCAATTGTAATTCTTTTATTTTGATTTTCGAAATGATTACACCAAACCATTTTGTTGAATTTTTAAAGTACTGTGCTTAGATCTATTTTTAAGCGACTTCTATTTTTTACGATTTTTTTTTCGATTTATTTTTTACAAAATCAAACGGAATTACAGTGAAAAGTCGTCAAAATTTAAAATTTTCATTAGTTCATAAACACAAGGTATAAAAACATTGAAAAATCCAAGAAAAAATTGGTCATGGAAAAATGTATTTTTCGTAATCATTTCGTAAATCAAAATAAATGAATTAAAATTGCAAACACTTTAAAAAATAACACAGCACCTCAATATTTCAAAAGTAACTGAAATTACCTTCAAAACGAGGTATAACGCATTAAAATCGGTAAAGCCTTTCAGGAGTTACTGGCGATTGAATGAACACACCTTTTGAAAAAAGTAGTATATTTTTCACTATTGCATTTGTCATAACTCGTGAAAAAAATTCAAATTTTTTTCCAAACGTACGTATACAATATTGTTATGAGAAGAATGCATACACAAACTTTCAAAACAATCACAGCTATCGAGGTCAAAAACCGTACCGCTTGACATGGGATGACTCAACAATGTTTGTTTTTAAATGAATTAGCGACAATTTGAATAAAAGTCTAAACTCTATGTTGTTGGTATCTCTCAGGGTAGCATCAAGTAGTGACTTAAGGCACCGTATCTGTGTCTGACCTGTAACTATATTTCGAGTGATAAGAATCATACTATCTCATTAATTCGCATCACTTTGTGGAGAATAAGCTACAATTTTGAATTATTTTGTAAGACAACAATTTTTACATGACTTCATTTTTTACTTATCATAAACTTTATTGATCAAGCGCGAGAATCTACTGTTAGATTGATAAATCAGTCCAGATCTCCTAAAAAGTGATAATATTCTAAGAGTGATACTAATGGCGAGAAGGGTATACAATATTCGGCCCGGTCGAACAGAACTCCTTTTTACTCGATTTTAATAAAAATTTTTCGAATCCGAAAACCTAGTGTCCATTATGTTCAAGATCATGAAATGCAGTTGCATCTGCGTAATTCCATTTGTAACGGAGCGGACATTTTACTTATGTTTTCCGATTTAAATAAAAATTTGCAAATTATAACTTTTCTATTGCAAGAAAAAAACAATAAATGTTTTTTGTTTACTCAGGGATAAAAATGACAAAAGTAGAAATTAATTCACATTGAAATAACGAGAATTATTACCTTTACTTTACCTTTGAATTATTACAACACCTTACTGTATATGATGAATATTTTTATCAATATTTTCTCTCAATATATTTAAGTTGATTGACTTATTGGCATATATTATTCTGTATGCAATAATCAACTGGATATGAAGTTTAATAGATGGAGCTAATAGCGGTCACATTAAATCGTCAATAGTTGCATTGATAACTTAAAAAATTTAGGCTGAGGGGAATTTCAGTATTGCCAGTTTATCGGTTTCCCCCTAGATCAATGACTTGTGGGGGGAAGAATGTGTTAGGGTTTTTGGGGAGAAGATTGCCTCTTCGAGATATTTTAAACAATTAGCTGACAAAGTACTGTGACAATTTATTAGATTTCCCAAAGATATGAAATTGCTCGGAAATTATAATAAATGTAGTAGGTTGCTAAGAGAATGAAGCAGCAATATAAACCAACTGATGCTCATTTGTTATCTCTTGTATTTTAAGGCTTAGAAAAGCCTGGCAACACTGGGGTATTTCTATACCTACATCTGAACCGATTTTTTTTCCAAATTAAATAGTGTCTGACCTTGATTCATAAAAGTTACTTGTGCCAATTTTTGTGAGGATGGACAATAATTGCGACTTGTACTTTCATTACAAGAATAGATGGACAGACGGATGGATGGACGGACAGATGAAGGCAGACGGTCGAACGACGGACAGACACACAACAGATTCAGAAGGCGATTCTAAGTCGATCGGTATAATAAACGGTGGGTATATCTATCCTGCTTTGAGGAGTTACATTTAAATGAACAAAACCATAATACCATATCGAATGGTAACGATTTCGCTCATTCATCATTCGAGATGTTCCTGCGTTTGTTGTGTCATGTTACCTTTTTAGACCTATAAAACTATTTATTTATTTCGCGGTGAACACAGTACCACACATATGTACCATAGGTATACACATTCTGTAATATATTTGTATGTCTATAGAAAACTGCGAGCTAAATAACCTTTTACCGAAAACTAAACTGTAATTATAGAGCACTTGTTTTGGGCGAATCATTTACAGAAAACACTGTCATTACTGCATTTATCTTTGTCTCGCAGCAACTTTGTTTGTTTCGAGTGTTTCCAAACTTTTAACTTTGCACTGTGGTGGTCAATGTGTGGCCCCGGGAATTTTAATTAGATTATATTTCTATATTTTGGAAACTGAATTATTCGATCACATAATTGAGAGTTATTAATTTTTTAAAATGGGTTTGAGAATAGACACAAATAAATTTTAAATTTTTTAAAATGGGTTTGCGAATAGACACAAAACGAACAGAAAATTGCAGAAAACTTAGCAATTATTTTGGAACAGGAAAATTTATTATTTTTATTTAATTGATTAATTAAAATATTTTACATCAAGTAACCTACTTCTTTATTTTATTGTACACAATCACAGCGTAGCACTCATATAGTAATGACACACTTCTATATGGAAAAGCTATCTTCAAACGTTTGTCATTATAACCTACACGACGATTTTTACAGGTCACAGACGGACGCTTTGAATTTGAAGAAAATCGGTTCAGATTGCTTATATAAAGGATGCATTTACTCGCCTTGTCGATGTTAGCATCTAGCACTGTGGTATTTAATATGATGATACCGCTTCCGAAAAATACACAATTTTTGTGATAATAGTTTAATAAGAAAATGGGTTTTCAGAACCAAAATGTTCAAACTCTTTTCACAAACAAGTTTGAACTATGACGATCGGAAACGTTCAAATTTAAAAATGGAAATATGTAATATATTAAATTATTTGACTGGAAGAACTATAATCAATTTCAAGCTTGTCCTAAATTTAAAGAAATGAGGGATATGATATGACAAAATTATCTATTCCCATATTTTAGCTAATTTTAACTCATTCACTTTTTGTGAGTTACGGAATATTCAAATGAGAAATTAGTTTAAAATTGCACAAAAAAGAATTGCATTTGTTTTTATATTAGTATTATAAGGTGGTATAAACGACATGGTTGTTCGTCTGTGTGATGAAAATACGCTAGCTTCCGAACGAAATGAGTTAGGGGATTCAAATGTATCGAATGGTAGGAATTTAAAATGAGCGAAATCGGTCCAGAGGACCCTATTATATCTATAAGTAGCAGTGGCCGCTGCTTCGCACGCGAAAAACAACAGTTATTTGTTATTAGTTTTATCCGTCTCTGTTTTTTGATAATAGGGCTGTTTTTCTTTAAGCCGGGATAACAAGCTGCGATAACAAAAACGTTAATAAAAATTTATTTTTTTGCTAAAACTACATTATAAATAAATGTATCAAAAGAAATTTTCAAAAAAATATTTTGTGTCGACTTTATTGGACTTAGCCTCGATATCCATCATTTTGACTCAATCCAGACTAAGTCAAAAATTTTTAACACAAAATTATTTTTTCAAAATTTGTTTTCACACACACACATTGATATTGCTTTCGGCGCAATTTAAAAAAAAATATTTTGAGTGAAATTTTAACATTTTATTTAGATTTTTCCAGTCTTAAAGAAAAACAGCCATAATATTTATTTAATTTTCTTTTGGTGGATAAAGATAAATCTAAAATACTAATTTGGAAATCTCATATTAGATAGAATGCATACACAGTTAAAGGAATGTATTTGTCGACGTGCACTATTTAAGCTGAACTCGCTTTTCATCCCACTCACCCCTTATAAGTCCAAATTTTGAAAATATCCATTTAGATTGCACTTCTGTGTTGTCAGAGGAATTTACACACCAAAATTTTACGACTATAACTGCAATACTTCAATTGGTACTATTTGTATCCCTTTTTGTTCCTTGCTAAGGGGTGCAAAAAAGAAAAAATTTCGAACAATTCCATTTTACTGCGCTTCTACGTGGTCAATGGAATTTACATACTAAATTTTACAACTATAGGTGCATACTTAAATTGGTACTATTTTCAAAGCTACAATACTTTGGTTGGTACCATATTTATCCCTTTTTGTCCTGTCCACCCCTTATAAGGGGTTTAGAGGAATTTACACACCAAATTTCAGGACTATAGCTACAATACTTAAATTGCTACCTTTTTTACCCCTTTTTGTCCCTTAAAATTACAAATTTCGAAAAAATCCAAATTTACTGGGCTTATAAATGGTCAGAGGAATTTACATACCAAATTTCACGATTCTAGATGGTATATGGCTTTCGCCCCTTAAAAGTACAAATTTCGAGAAATCCATTTGTTGCAAGTCTACGTTGTCAGAGAAATGTAAATACCGATTTTCACGAATATAGCTGCATTACTTAAATTGGTACAATTTTTATCGCTTTTTGTCTCTTTCCTCCCTTAAAAGTACAGAAAAATCCCTGTTTGCAGCTCGCCTGCATGGTCAGTGTAAGCACACACCGAATTTCATGTTTCTAGCTACTGCCATTTAGTCAGGACGAATGTTCGATGTTTATCCCTTTTTGTCCTATTTTAGTCCCTAAAAGTACGAATTTCGTAAAACCCTTTCTTAGTCGGCGTCTACGTCATATTTGGAAACTAGTTTTAAAATTTCATGATCATCCGTTTGGTCTGGCGCTGGTCAATGATAAGTCAGTCAGTAACGCAACTCTTTTATATATATAGATATATATAATTTAATTTATCGCATTCTGCTCAAAACTTGAGCTGGAATCAAAAGGTTATTTTTCAAAATACTTTTAGAGGGTACCAATCAAACGATAACAGCTATAAGTGAACATTAGGCTGGGCGCGTGTACATTAGGCTGGGCGCGATCCATACAAACGGAAAATTAATTTCCAGTCACCCCATTTGTTCTGCGTTTTGTCAAATTATTTTTTCTGAAACAATAGACCCTTGAAAGCACTTTAAATATATATTTTGATTCTTGTCTTAGAGTAACTTATTGCTCAAAATATTTGACCTTATAGTATTTTTTGTGTTTTTTTTCGTAGTGACTACTGAAAAATGTTTTCGTAATGTTTAAAAATAAATAACGACAGACAATACCTTTTGAATGATGAACATCGTATGGAAATTGACGCCACAGCGCTCATTTTTGTAAAAAGAATTCAAACATTTTGGCTCTGAGAATCCATCTCCTGTATTAAATTATTTTAGAAACATGGATTAAGTGACGTCATTTTTCATCCTATATTCATCATTCGAAAGGTATTGATTCCTTCTATTTATTTTTCGTAACATCTCTTACAAAATGTTTCAAGAAATATGAGTTTTTAGCTGCCATCTTGAAAAACCACAAAAAATCAATATAAACGTCCAACAATACGACCAATGAAGAATAAACATTTGTATTTAAAGTGCTACCAAGGGTCTTTTAGTTCAGAAAAGAAAATTGGACAAAAATGCAACATTAAAAACGAGTAAGGAAAGGCTAAAGTCGGGCGGGGCCGCCTATATGATACACTCCACTTTCTATCGCAATACAATTCAATTCAGTAAAAAAGTGAAAACGGGAAAATTTTTTGTATGTTTCCTAATCACAGGTTAAATGACCTGGTCCAATTTGCCAAATCGAGAATAATATTTGTTTCGGGGCTATATCCAAACATGGAATGAAGTGACTAACTTTCACAATAAGTTCTTCTAGTTGAATTATAACGTGGTATGCTCAATTTTAAGAAATTCTCTGAAAATACGCGGTTTCTGGGGGAACAAAATTTGTATGAGAGCTATATGTAAATCTGAACCGATGTGACCTATTTTCGCCGTGGGTGTTTCTAGTTGAAATATAAGATATTTTGCAAGACTTGAAGAAGATCTGTTAAAATATGTGGATTCTGGAGCGGAAAAATTCAAATTGGGAGCGAAATTTGTATGGGAGCTATATATAAATCTGAACCGATCTAACACATTTTTACCACAGGTGTTTCCAGTTGAAATATAAGGTGTTTTGCGAATTTTGAAGAAAATCATTCGAAATATGTGGTATCTAGAGTGAAAAGAGTCAAATCGGGAGTGAAATTCGTATGGGGGCTATATCTAAATCTGAACCGATTTTCTTCAAATTAAATAGCGTTCGTCCTTGTCCCGAAAAACTTCGTTGTGCAAAGTATCGTTTGGTTCTGGCTACAATTGCGACCTGTATCGTGATTACAACAATAGATGGACAGACGGACATTGCTAAATCGACTCAGAAAGTGATTCCAAGCCGATCGGTATAATTAACAATGGGTCTATCTCGTTTCCTTTTGGGTGTTACAAACAAATGCACAAAGACATAATACTCTCGTGGAGTGTATAAAAAAATGGTTTTTAGAGGTGTTTTCAGCAGCGTTTAGCTCACAAATGGCTTGATATAGCGACGAAATATTTTGCAGATCATCATTAAACAATTCAATCTTAATTTCTGGGGGGTTACCGCTGCAATTTATTTTCGTGACCCATCCTAGTGTACATACCTCTAATGGCTAGATTCGGTGTGTATCTTTCTCGGGCTGTATAGAACCGCAAAATAAAAATTTTTCGAAAGTTGTTCCTCTAAGGTGAAACCGGGGCGAAAGAGGATAAAAATGGTACCATTTAATCATAACTACTTTTAGGGTCAACATGGCAAACAAGTAAAAAAGTGGCATCAATCAATAGCTAGGCTGTAGCTAGAATATTGAAATTAGGTATGTATATTGAACATTCCACTTTGATTTCTAAAGGGTGATTTTTAGCTATTATCTTTTTGGCAACACTGATTTAAAAAGCTGACGCACGTTTCGAGGTTTGTTTCACTGTCAAACATCTTCAGTTTGGTCTATAATTTAACCATGAATCGTCTTACAAACGAACTACGCTTGCAAATTATTGAATTTTATTATCAAAATGCGTGCTCTGTTAAGAAAGTTCATCGCGCGCTTCCATTTTATGGTCAGATTAATCGACCCACTGAACCGGCTATTCGGGCTATTGTGACTAAATTTCGAACCAAATTTAGATTGTTGGGCATTAAACCACCAACACGCTTACGTACAGAGCGAACTGAAGAAAATATCGCAGCTGTATCGGCCAGTGTTAATGATGACCATCAATTATCGATTCGTCGCCGTTCGCAGCAATTGGGCCTCTGTTACTCAAAAACGTGGAAATGCCAAAATTGGACTAAGCGGATGGACCATTTGAGGCGCAGTCAAGGTCAACATTTGCATGAAATAATCTTCAAACATTAAATTATATGGACCGTACTATCGATTCAAATAAAGATTTCATGCATTTTTCTGCATTTTATGTGTTTTTTTTTTGTAAAACTTTCCTATATCTTTTAAAAATCACCCTTTATTTTCGAAATTTCTAATTTTAGGATCAATTTGACGAAATCGTTTGACTGAAAATATCTCTAATATAAAAGGCAATCTTTTCAAGTATGCTGCTTCTTGTTTACATGAGAAGTATTATTTTTATATCGTAATATGATTCGACCCGGCTGCCATTCTTATTGTTTTTTTTTTTGTGGTGTGTGTATTGTTGATCCTTTAATTATTTTTATTATACCATTATTATTATGTGATAATATAATAACTTAGCAGATATATCAGTGTGAGTAAGGAAAATAACAAACTAATTGCGTATAACTCTCTTCTTTTCAGGTACATTTTCCTTTCCACAACGTAAGTAATACTCACATTCAAATATCAACATTTGCATAAAGAAATATAATAATTTGTCGTCGATGCTCGCTAAGCTACCGGCATGGAGGGCACCCCATACTGTAGGGTAACAAGATTCGGCTTGTCTAAACACAACCTAATTTGTACTCGTTTTAAATAAGGTTGTACATCTCAGTTCGAGCGTTAAAAAAAAAAAACAAAACAAACGTAGCCAAAGAATCCAACAGAAGCGTTAGAATGAAACGCTGTTTTTTATTTTGTTAGTTTTTTTCTTCTTATTTAACTTTCACAAATTTCATGTTCGAATGTAATTATTGTTTGTATTACGTTTTAAACTTTTAAACTAAAAGTTCACAGTGTAAAGTTTAAAAACACGAGAAACTACGTATGTAAGATAACTGACATCATTTTTCATGAGATTTCATTCCGAAATCAAAGAGAACGCCAAGCGATTCATTCTGATGTCCCGCAATGACATTTCGTGGCATTAAAAATATTAAAATATGCCAGAAAACAAACGGATGAGTTTGTGTCCCCAATAAATCACTCTCGCTTCTCTGCATATGCCCTTGCGGCTGTCCGTTCTTATGAATGTGACAAAAATTCCATTTCAAAAGAAATTCATGCGCGCATACGTCGTCCACCCTAGTAATCGGCTTAAAACACTAAAGAGCTTCTGGAGGAACACACACTCAAAAATAATTCCTCCACAGAAAACAAAAAAAACACCACCGAAAAATACTTGAGGAATGATGATCGCATAAACAACATCAGTTCAGCTCAGTGGAGATGTATCTGTACCTGCGTATTTACGGAAAAAGTAATCAATCAAAATTATTTGTCACTTAACAGTAGTAAAGTGTTATGACAAAATGTTCAACGGCCCAAATGACGAAAATGTGTGCCAACAAAAGATCTGAAATCTAAGCCGAGCAGCCCAGCCAGCCGACCAACCATTCGAAACATTTCGAATGTGAAGACAAAAACAAAAAAGATATCTATGACAGACGAAGTCATTTATAACAAGAAATGACAAAAAGACAACTCGGCATGACAATAACGGCAGCCAACTGAATTTGATATGGCTCTTTTCTTAAAAAAAACAACAGAAATACTCACATATGACCCGCCTGACTGTCCACTTGACAATTGAATAAACCATGACCAAAGTCAATACAATGCGATCGGCGAGTGATAACGAAAATATCATTAAATAGACTTTACATTAACACACATTGGGTCAGGGGAAGGATGGGAACAGAATTTCGGTTTCGCACCCGCCATTTGTGTAAGTGAAATCATGACACAATCTCTGGTATAGAATGGCTATAAATCGATTATAGATATACTGAACTTTTTACTTTTATGACAAACATACTTTTTAAACACACTTAAATAGCTTTGTTTAGAATAACGTAGCCGTCGCACAGAGGGTTGAAATGGCCAAAAATGGAGATTAATTCGGGGAAGCCTTCGGGTTAGGTAATATTTATATTTTTTCAATATTTATATCAAAATCAGTAACAGAAAACACAATTTGAGTACAATTTAGTGGAAAAAAAGTTTTTCTTGGAAAATAAATTAATAATCCGTCCGTGTATTTATTCTTGTTATCGAAGTACAAGTCGCAATTATTATCCAATCCCAACAGAACTTGGTACAGCTAATTTGTTCGCATCAATGACGGACGCTATTTGAAGTTGAAGCAAATCAGTTCAGATTTTGATATATCTTCCATACAAATGTCACTCCCGATTTGACTTTTTTCGCTCTAGATACCACATATTTTAACCGTTATTGTTCAATTTGGCACAGCACGTTATATTTCAACTAGAAACATTTATGATGAAAGTGAGTCACATCGGTTTAGATTTAGGTATAGGTCGCATACAAATGTCTTTCCAGATATGACTTTTCCGCTCTAGTAACATACTTGTTTACCCAATTTTGTTCGCATTTGGCACATATCGTTATATTGCACCTACAAACTGTAGTTAAATTTGGTGACATCGGTCCATTGTTTGATAAAGCCCCCATACAAATGTCCCACTAGATTTTGTGACTTGCTCATAAATGAATGTGTCCGACGTCGAATGTGTCCGGCATTAAACTGTCACAGATATTTTAATACGTTTTGAATTGGTAGTAAATTACTTTAAATGAGATAGAAGATGCAGGGTATCATATAGCTGACATCACCCGACTGTAGTCTTTCCGTACTTGTTATACCCTACACCACTTCGTTTTTATATAGGGATGTTTATAAATTGAGATTTATTGTGCAACTTGGAATCTCATTCTGCTTCTGTGAATGCTTTTCATGAGAAATAATTGTTTCATTTAAGTGTTAAGTAAATAACAAGACTTATTTTTCATTACAAAATATCTAAATATTAAGTTTTCGTCATATTAAAAATTGCAGTTGTACAAAAAAATGTAATGTATAAGTACCCACAAAGAGCGGCTATTTTCACTATTTATTTAATAAAATAAATTAGCGCAAAAACGCGCAACATGTAATTGCGGAATATTGAAGCTAACACATTATAATTTAATTAGAAATTCACCATCTGGCGGTATGTTACAGAATTCACATTTAAAACTCCACATATATTTTGAAAATACCTTAAATTTAGACATATTTTCAAAAAAAAAATTAAAAATATTTCTACAATACTTTCGTTAAAACACTTTGTTGTAAAAATACTCTAAAATAACTGAACTTTAAGATTTCATAATCAAAGTGTTACTTTTTATGAATGGGCAAAAAGATATTAACCTTTAAAATATGTCAATTTGAACTTTTCACAACTGATCGCGTAAATCTCAAAAATTTCTTGACTTTAGGGTAGTGCAACTGGGAAAGTAAATAACACATGTCATTGATATTTTCGGTAGTGATGTAGAATTTTATATTCTTTAATCGTATAATAAAAAAATTTCAAAAAAATAAATTTTGATTTTTGAATTAATCTCTATTTTTGGCGATTTAAACCCTCTGTGCGTCGTGATAAAAGTAGCTATGTGGTTTTCCCAATTTTGCAGGGAACACCAAAACTGTTTAATTTTTTTCATTTCACGATATGATTTTTTTTGTTTTTCCTATGTTGATATCTCATAAAGTTGGCCAAGAAATGTTATTCACCCTCAAAGCCCTAAGCTGATTTTCTTATTTTTAAATACAGTAATTTTTGATTTAATCTAATTCGCTTGCATTGTAAGAACAAACGATCCAATTGGTTTAGTCCTGTGATGGTTAACAAAATATTTGGACCTCCAGCCATAATTTGTATACCATCCACCTCCAGGATGGGGGTATACTAACTTTGTCATTCCGTTTGTAACACCTAAAGATATCGACCTGAAACCCTATAAAGTATATATATTCTTGATCGTCATAAAATTCTAAGACGATCTAGCAGTGTCCGACCTTCCGGCTGTTGAAAGCACGCTAGCATCTAAACGAAAGAAGCCAGGACGACCAAATTTTCCCAAAATAATAATTGGCCGAAATTTTTTTTGAATATGTCTTCTATTTGCTTGATATTTGGTATGTACATTCCCTTTGTAGCAAAACCGTGATTTAAATTTGTTGGGGGTGAAATGGGGCAAAAAGGGATAAAAATGGTACCTATCAAACGACAACAGCTAGAAACGCGAAATTCGGCGTGTACGTTCCTCTAGTCGAAAGGATACAGTATACTTTAAGGGGATAAAATGAAAAAAAGGATCCAATTTGTACCAACCAAATGAAATCATGAAATTCGGTGTATACATTTCTCTGCCTGCATAGACTCGCAAAATAAACGATTTTTCCAAATTCGTATTTTGTACTTTTACGGCAAAAATGGATGGAATCATGAAGTTAGGTTATCGTCCATTGTGTACGTGACAGATATTGGATTATCAAAATATGTGTTTTTGGAATTAAACTAGGGTGGAAATACAACCAACCAAATGGTTGTAGCTAAAAATGCTTCCACTATCCCCCAATATTTATGGTATTTACGCTTTTTTGAAGAATTGACTTCAAGTTTGGTTGCCTTGCCTTATAAGCGTGGTTTGATGTAATTAAAATTTTATATTTATTTTAGTTTTTTCGTTTGCATTTTTTTTTATTTATTTATAAAATTATGCAAGTCTGGCCGAACTTAACACAGATTTTATTTGTTTTGTTTAAAATTTTCAAAATGAGACCGGTGGACCAAGGTTGACCTTATTATTATTTCGTGGTGAAATGATTTTCTAAAAAACTACACATATGTGGGATTCTCTGCAGAACTGATCAAAAATTAAAATTTTTCAAACGTTTAAAAGTTCGTGTTAGTACATTATGCTGTGTAGAAGGGCAGTTAGTACTCATGCGGGGGGCGGGGCGAATTTTGTCGTGAGTGTTAGAGGCTACTGTTTTCTAAATTCCATAACTTCTAACATAGTTAAGATATATTAACGCCCGAAGATGCGTTCGAAAAGTATTTATTTCCTTGTGGATTTCTAAAATTAATTTAACTCCAAAAATTAATAATTTTTTCGCAACAAAAAATTAAAAATAATAATATATATTATGTATGAATTATTGCCTCCTTCGATTTTATTTATTTTTTCACGATAAGTATCCCAATGTGTTTGCTTTAAACTGCAAAACCATCTTCATGTTTAAAAATGTGTTCGAAAATAACATTTCTTCATTCAAAATAACACATTCTACATACATTCTTGTTCAAAACTGTAAAATAGTTGTGGATGTAAGAATGTGTCGTAAAAAACGGTTCAATCGTTAAAAAATTACCTTCGGGTTTAGTCAAATTTCAGGGAGTCAATAAAACCCAAGCTATGTTAACCTACAATTATAGCTAACTAATTGTTATATCTATCAGATTATTTAATTTGTATGCAATCGTATACTTTTGTTATAATACTTTTCGACAAAGCTTCTATATATCTTCGAAACTTTCATAATTGTATTTTTGACAGGCGGTGTTGCTCTATCGGTCTAGCAAATGTGCAACATTACAATACTGCGACTTCATGCGAAAAATGGGAAGACAAATTGAGGATATTTTTCATTTGGGAAATATAGTAAACTCAAATTTTGATCTAAATATATTTCACTTAAAATTTCCTAGATAGTTTTATTATTTCAATATCGGAGAACATAGTTTATTTACTAGAAAAGAGTAGTAAATTTACTTAGCAATATGTCAATGGATCTAGTAAAATAGTCTTACAATGGAGTAAATTTATAATGTTGCAGAAGAAAGTTTTCTAGGTTTGAAGAAAAAAATTCTATGTAGGGAACAATTTTTTCGGGTAAAGTATCCGCTTTGCAGCGGTTCGAACCGTGGCTCGGGTAAAATCTTTTTATTATTTTTTATAAAAAACAAGTAAAAAAGGAGTTAAGTTCGGCCGGGCCGAACTTTATATACCCTCCACCATGGATTGCATTCCACAGAGGTTGTCGGTTTTCGTAGAAGTGCAGTAATATTACAGGAAAATATAATTTTTTTAATATTGCCAAACCAAAACAAATACAAATGTTGAAAAATTAATTTTATAAATAAATATAATATTTTAATTATTTCAAACCACGCTTATAAGGTAATGCTACCAATACGTCAATTCAAAAAATAAATATTCTTATATTTATATTTTCAAACCCATAAATATTGGTAGACAGTGGGTGTCACTGTTGGTTATTTCCATTCTATTTTAATTACAAAAGTACAAATTTTGAAAATCCATTATTAGACGTACATAGTGCAAAATAACCTAACTTCATGATTCAACAATTTTTTGCCGTAAAAGAAAAAGTACGAATTTGGAAAAAAACTTTTTATTTTGCGTGTCTACGCAGTCAGAGGAATGTATACATCAATTCCATGATTCCAGCTGCGCCTATTTGGTTGGTACCCCCTTTATACCCTTGACGTTTCTACGCAATTAGAATTTCATCATTCTAGCTGTAGTCGTTTAGTTGGTACTATTTTTATCACTCTGTACCATTGTATCCCTTGAAAGTACAAATTTCTCTATTTCTATTTTCCGTGTCTACGCAGTCAGAGGAATGTATACTCCGAATTTCATGACTCTAGCTGCGGTCATTTGATCGGTACCCCTTTTTTCATTTTAACCCGAAAAAGTACGAATTTCGAAAAATCAGTTTATTTTCCGTGTCTACACAATCAGAGGAATGTATACTCCGAATTTCATGACTCTAGCTGCGGTCATTAGATTGGTACTATTTTTATCCCCTTTTTTCATTTTAACCCCAAAAAGTACGAATTTTTTCATGACTCTAGCTGCGGTCATTTGATTGGGACTATTTTTATCCCCTTTTTTTCTTTTTAACCCCAAAAAGTACGAATTTTGAAAAATCCGTGTATTTTACTTGTCTATGCAATCAGAGGAATGTATACACCGAATTTCATTATTCCAGGTACAGCCGTTTGGTTGGTACCATTTTTATCCCTCTATTCCTATTTTACCCCTTAAAAGTACGAATTTGGAAAAAATACTTTTATATTATGTATCTACTCAATTAGAGGAATGTACACACCGAATTTCGTGTTTCTAGCTGTTGTCGTTTAATATGTACCATTTTTATCCCTTTTATGCCCCATTTCACCACCTACAGATAAGAATCACTTTATGGTGCACGCTTTTGCTATAAGGGGAATGCGCATACCAACTATCAAGCAAATATAAACAGACATATTCAAAAAACATGCTTAAATACGCTAAAATATTAGGGATTATTATGGGTATTTTTAGTGCTTGTGAGAGAAAAATTTTTCCTTTTGGGCCGATTTCGCCCCATTTCAATCCCAACCGATCTACGACTATAAGACGCATTTATGGAAAGTTTGAACGTTCTAGCTCCTTTCTATGACGATCAAGAATATATATACTTTATAGGGTCTCAGGTCGATATTTCAAGGTGTTACAAACGGAATGAAAGTTAGTATACCTCCATCCTGGAGGTGGAGGGTATACAAATATGTTTAATATTGTATAATAATTTTGTTTAACCGATATAACTTCCATATGGCTAGTCAAAAACAGTTGCAATTTGACATTTGAAACTGTTTTTTAATAATCACACTAGAGTGTCCGCTATTTCGCACGCGAAAAAGCTAGTCAGTTTTATCAGTTTATGGATAGTATTGATTTATTTTTCTTTTGATGGATATAGATAAATCTAAAATATTAATGTTGACCTCCAAATAGATAGCACTCATACACAGTCAAAGGAACGTGCTTGTCGTATTGCTCTATTTTAGCTGATCTCCCTTCGTATGTATTATTTTTATCATTTTCCACCCGGTTTCGAACAAAGAAATTTCAACCACAGAGCCTTTCATATCCTCGATGTCTCCGTTATATTTGGGAATTACACTGAAAATTTCATGACCCCGCCTTTAGCCGTTCGGCCCACTATGGACCCAAATCCATTTTTTTTGACAGAAATTCAAAAAAATTAAAATTGGAAAGTGGTAAATGTGTATATATTTTCTTTATGGCAACACTCCAAGCAATCAAGAAAATATACTGGAGAAAATTAGGTGGCAACACCACAAGCCTGAATGGAATTTCAGTTCAAAAAAATTGGGATTAATTTTGATATAAAGCCTTAATCAACTTGACTAAAAGTGTAAATGTGAAAGTGTTCGCCTGAGGTTGTAGAGTATGGTGGAATTAATATCTCGTCAGCATTTTTCGGCAAACTCCAAAAATGTTCATTTTATTTTAGCACAGTTTTTGATTAGTTATAGACATATATATGATTATATCTCTGAATTAGTTTTGTGTACGAGACCCATCAATATTTTATTTACATTTAAAATGGTGTACAACATCATTCACCTTTTTGTACACAAGTATACATTTTACTTTATTCCTTGAAATAATTATTTAAATTGCAGTTTAAAGTATACTATTTGTATGCTATATTTTAATAATGTTTAGAAAAACACATTTCGTCAAAATAAACAACTCATCAAATCAAAATCAGGTTTCATCGTGATCAGTAATATATACGTACCAATTTTCAGCCTTCTAGCACTAAAAACGCCACGACCCACCGCCCAAAATCCGGCATCATATTTATCTTTCTCGTGGTCAGTTATATATACATACGTACTAATTTTGAGCCTTTTAGCTCTAAAAACACAATATCCAAAATACGCTGTCAAATTCATCTTTCTCATGATCAGTAATATATACGTTCCAATTATTAGCCTTCTAGCTCAAAAAACACTATTGCCCACTCCGCCCACAAAACGAAAATCCAAATTTCGGCATCAAATTGATTTTTCTCGTGGTCAATAGTATATACGCTCCAATTTTCAGCCTTTTAGCTCTCAAAAACACTTTGCCATGCTCCCACCGCCCACGAAACGAAAATTCAAATGTCGGCATCAAATTTATACTTATTGTGGTCATTAATATATATGTACCAATTTTCAGCCTTCTAGCTCTCAAAAACACTTTTGCCACGCCCACAAAGCGAAAATCCAAATTTCGGCATCATATTTATCATTCTCGTGGTCAGTAATATATATGTACCAATTTTCAGCCTTCTGGCTCAAAAAACACTATTGCCACGCCCACTCCGCCCACAAAATGAAAATCCAAATTGCGGCATCATATTTATCATTCTCGTGGTCAGTAATATATGTGCACCAATTTTCAGCCTTCTAGCTCTCAAAAACACTATTGCCACGCCCACTCCGCCCACAAAATGATAATCCAAATTTCGGCATCATATTTATCATTCTCGTGGTCAGTAATATATATGTACAAATTTTCAGCCTTCTAGATCTCAAAAACACTATTGCCCCCTCCGCCCACAGAGCAAATTTTTAAAAATTCTATAGCCGGTTACACGTGATTGCGGAACAAACAAACAGATAGACAGACTTACACTAAGGTTTTATAATATTATAATAGGGATAGGGATAGATTATACCTACAAAATATTTATTTTTTAGCCACGCCCCCCTAGTACCTCTATCCTATGTAAAATTAAATTTTTTATGGTTCCTGAAATCTATTATGACTTCATATTTCATCATGTTTTTATAATTAATTAGTGTATAATTTTCAAAAAGTCTTTCAAGTGATTTCGCCGGAGTATATTTATAATTATTACCACTTTTTACCCAATGTCCTTCCACTATTTCTCCTTCATTTTTCACTCCTCCAAAAACCTTCCAAAATCAGAAAAAAGCAACATAATAGTCATATCATGTCGTTTATGTTACATATATACCATTAACCTCGATCCCCATTTCCATTTATCTGTTCAGGTAATTGAATATCCATTTTATATCACATTTTACAACTCCGTGATATCAACGGATATGCTTGCTTTGAATTTCTACGCTTTGATTTATTGTATCATATGTCAATTATGTGTTTCCCCACATATATTCAAGTGTGATTCGGTATTGTTTTGCAAAATCGTTTTTTGAAATGTGTTCTTTTTTCTACGATTACTTTTTAGACTTCATCAGCTTTGTTTGAGTAAAGTGTGAAAAGAACATTAATCATTTATTGATGTTGTAATGATTGATTTCTTTTGAGTTTCGTTCAACATTTCTGTTTTCATCGCAAGAATGTCAATGAAATTTCAATGGTCTGTAGGTTTACGGTGTGATTGGGAATAATATTAGATGATGTTTAACATGTAAAATGTCAACATGAATATTTAATGGTATTTTTTGGAGAAAAAAGAAATCAGGGAAATTAATGAATTTTCGAATAGAACAGAATATAGAAAAAATGGATACATATTGAGGATATATTTGGATAATGCAAACTTGTGTTCATTCATATTCGTCCTCATTTTGTGAAGCAAGCAAAGCGAAGAAACTATACTATCTAGAAAATATATTGTCGGGGTACCTTAATTTGTAGTTCGAAATTTTTTTTATATCAAACCAAATACATTTACATTTATCTGTGGCTGTGTATCTAAACAGTTAAATTCAATTGAATTGTTTTATTTTCATTACATTAAGGCATGTTCCCACAACTGTGGGAACTTGGTTAATTATTGATTTCTGAGAACATGGTTTATGGTGTAAAAGAACCCTGACTTGACTCTACTATAAATTAGACCTCCACTCTTAACGCCTGCTAGAATGACAATCCCATAGCGCTTTAACCCGACAAATACTCGGTATTTGGCCTTTAAACAAACAAACAATTAAAGGCCAAATCAACTTCAGCAGGCCTTCTTGAGAAACCTTAAGTAACATAAACAGGCTTTGTTTTCGTCTCTGTTTGGTTTATTCGCTCATGCCTCCCGCCACCACATGATGAACGAATTTAAAAATTAAACTGAACAAAAAACACATTGAAAGAAAGACATTTATTAAAATGACGGCCACAAATCGAAACAAATCAAATGCCCTATAACGACGAAACAACGCCGCGCACACAAAATGATAAATTAGAAGACATTTTTTCAAATCAATTTAAATGTATTTGTCCGTCCGTCCGTCCAACTGTTTGTTTGTTGTGTGTGATTGACCGTCAACATTCGAAGCAAAAACATAAAACAAATGCTCAGAGCTGTGCTGTGTCCAACCAAACAGTGGAAAAAATATCCATCAAGGAATACATCATATACAACAATACAACATAATTTGGAAGTACAATTTAATTTTTTCTCGTCATATGTACGAGGTTGGTTTTGCGTAGTATTGCTACTGTAATCATGTACTTCTATATATTTTAAGATTACAGCTGTAGTTTAATTTCATTAGTTTTAAGACCAAATCGGCTAAACGTCTAGAATTAACAGAATGTGGTAACAATTAAGAGGACATTTTTTATTGAGGTTTCAACATATTTTAGTATTATAAATCTAATTTGGATTTACCTCAAATCATTATTCACTTCCATCATATTCTCAGTCCCTTCAACAGTCTTCTGGGGACATTACATTAAGGAAAAATCGATTAACCGACACATAAAACCCGGTTATCTCTGTTAGCAAAAAGTGATCGGTTAACCAATACCGACGGCCACGGGAGACAGAATATTATTCTTTATCTATATTTTACTTGATATACCATTTATTTTGCCTACCTCTTTTTTTCAAACTTTTTGGGCTTTCCTTTCTTATCTGTATTCTACAGCCTTGAAACGTGGCAACAAACCCAATCTTCCACATGTAAGAGCGACAGGTGATATCTTCCTATTTGCGAGTTTTTGGAGTACACAGAATTGTTATTTTGGATCTCAAATTTAATAAAATTATATAATATATAATTATATGAAATATAATTATATTAATTTACATATAAATTAGCTCTAAAAATTAAACTAACTAAATAACTAGAACGAATAAATTCGGATATGTAAAATTTGAACAATTATATTCCTCAAAAATGTCTAGTTCTTTCAAATGTCAACGCTATCAGAAAATGAAGGACTGAGTACACAACTCTGTAATCTATGATGTCTACTTCTATTTTTTTTTTTTCATTTTGTTAAACTTCAAATATTCTCTCTTTTCAGGCTATATCAATATTCAAATATGGACGTTGCCTGTATTTAAATTCATTTTTTTGCATTTGGAATGGAAAAGTTGAAGTATTAAGTGCAAAGCTAGATAATATAAAAAATTTTAAGACCATCGACTGTATCCTTCTAATTTTGTAATTGAAACCATATTCTTCCTTAGATTGTATGGTTTCATGAAAGGCAACATCTCGAAGGTTTTATAAAATAATTTTCACTCTTTATTTAGACGGCATAGACGCCTATTGTTCGATGTGAATTGAATTCCCAGAGAAACTACTCTGCCTTTTATAAACAAATTTAGGTGGAAAAAATCGGTATCATACAATATTGAACAAGTAAAGTCAATATCAATATGTGGCATAATGAATATTAACAGGTAGTGTGAATGTAAATATCAGCAAGTGGTTGGAAATTATACATTCATACATATGTGTGAAATAAAATAGTAATAAAACTAATAATTTGTTTCATACACCCCGTCTGATGCTGAAGACGGTCCGATGAGGCATCAGCCTTATAACTTCATGTCTAGGACGTCCCCTTCGTATTAATATACGTATAGGTTGGACCGGTTCTTCATTCGACGTACATACTGGGGTTACTGCTGAACCGCGATAAGTTCGTAATTATACCCTCCACCTCCAGGGTATATTAACTTTGTCATTCCGTTTGTAACACCTTGAAATATCGACCTGAGACCCTATAAAGTATATATATTCTTCATCTTCATAAAATTCTAAGACGATCTAGCCATGCCCGTCCGTCTGTCTGTTGAAAGCACGTTAGCATCTAAATTTTGCACAATACGTCTTATAGTCGTGGATCGGTTGGGATTGAAACTGGACGAAATCGGCCCAAAGGACAATTTTTTTCGCTCACAAGGACTGAACAATCCATAATAACCCTTAATATTTTAGGGAATTTAAGCATATTTTTTGCAATATGTCTGCTTGTACTTACTTGGTATTGGGTATGTGCATTCCCCCGATAGCAAAAACGTGCACTATAAAACGATTTTTATTCGTGGGGGTGAAATGGGGCAAATAAGGGATAAAAATGGTACATATCAAACGACAACAGCGAAAAACACGAAATTCGGTGTATACATTCCTCTAATTCAGTAGGTACATAATATGAAATTATTTTTTCCAAACCATTCAAACCTATAATAATGAAATTCGGTGTATACATTCCTCTGATTGCGTAGACACGTAAGATAGAAGGACTTTTCGAAATTCGTACTTTATGGGGTTCAAATGGGAAAAAGGGGATAAAAATAGTACCAACCAAATGTTCACAGCTAGAGTCATGAAATTCGGTGTATGCATTCCTCGTAGACACGTAAAATAAACGGATTTTTCGAAATTCGTACTTTTTGGAGTTAAAAGAGAAATGGGGATAAAAATAGTACGAGCCAAATGACCGCAGCTAGAGTCATGAAATTCGAAGTATACATTCCTCTGACTGCGTAGACACGACAAATAAAAGTGTTTTCTAAATTTGTACTGTCAAGGGATACAATGGGTACAGAGGGATAAAAATAGTACCAACTTAACGGCTACAGATAGAATGATGTGTACATACATCCACATTGCGTGGACACGTAAAATAAAGGGATTTTAGAAAGTCGTACTCTTAAGGGGGTAAAATAGAAAAAAGGGGATAAAATTGGTACCAACCACATGACCGCAGCTAGAACATGGAATTCGGTGTATACATTCCTCTGACTGCATAGGCATGCAAAATAAAAAGATTTTGCCAAAATCGTACTTTTAACTTTTACGGCAAAAATTTGTTGAATCATGAAGGTAGGTTATTTTGCACTTGAGATATTGAATTTTCAAAGTTTGTATTTGATTTGGTTATACTCAAAAAATACATATTTTCCTGTAATATTACTGCACTTCTACGAAAATCGACAGCCTCTATGAAATGCAATCCATAGGGGAGGGCCCGGCCGAACTTAACGCCGTCTTTACTTGTTGTATGTTAATGTTGTTCTCGCGAGAAATCACATCCGACGTTGAACCATGCTTCACAACGATAATATATGGCCCGTATCGTTTAGGAATAAACTTAGGCGTGATACCTTTTTTGTGTCACGAAGACATTTGTCCCAACCTCATAATCTGGTCGATGATTGGTTATTAATTTAGTCCTTCTATATAATATTCTGCACATACAAATTGAAGAGTATCACGTTCGATTTAGAGTATTTAGGTTCCGTTTTCGAAATTACTCTACTTATGCTTCCAATGGGGTATTCATCCGCACCCTTCCCCTGAAGGAGAACCTTCCCAAGAGAATATCCACTTGCATCTGTTTTCAAAATATTTGATTCATCATCGTCTGCTTGTGTTAATATTGGAGTTACTTTTCTCAGTTGGTTTACATTCGGCTTGATACCATCGCAATCCTTTAAAATATGGATGTCCATAAAATATAATGGTACGAACAGACGGCTTTGTTCTACAGGATTTTCATATTCATTATCTTCATGAAAATTCATCTCGGTTTCACGACATATTTTTAATAAGTCTTCGAATATTTTTAGGTCATCTCGTCTCACACGGTCTCTCATTGTTGTATTGAGATGTCCAAATAAAATATTAATTTGAGCTTCCTCTGATATTTGAGTTTTCAGTTGTGATAATTGCAATCGCTTTTTGCATATAAAAATATATGTAGGTACAAATTTATACTGATTTCTCTTCATGATGATAACGAAATTTCGCCAATCGGGGAGAGGAGGAGCAAATGTGGTTTTATAATCACTTTCGCTTCCTCAAAAATACGTACATTACTAATACTCATAAAAAAAAAAAAAAACAAAAAAGGGAAAAGAGCTAATTGCTGTTTAGTTTTTTTTGGAGCTTTGGACAAACAGAACCGAGCTTAATATAGCCCGAAAGGGGTAAAGTTGGTATCACGGGCCAAATATAGTGATACCAAATATATGATGGAACCCCACTATTTTTTCAACTCCCGCATTTTCTTTGAATATATTACCCTCTATCTTCAACCTTTAAGGTGGTTCCCATACGATTTTTTATTTTATTTTTTATTTTGTTTGTTTGTTTTATTTTGTTCTGTAATCAATATTTGATTTGAACTGGGATATTCTCCTGGCTTATGTCCATTTTGCATCTATATTTTATAGAATGCAAATTTATTTACAAATGGCATGAAGACTTTTTTCCTTGCCTGCACACTACCACTATCATGATTTCCACCCTCATGATTTCCAAGCCCCATTAATATTTTCTCCCTATCATTTTTCCCAACGCACTTACCCCCTATACAAAAACTTTATAAACTTTGCCCCCACCGCTCTGACTGGCTCATGTATGATGTACGATGTCCTAGCGTATCGTAACGTAGCTGTGTATACCACAGCATATCATTCGTGTTGCTGTGCCGCGCGAACATGTTTTTATTTTATTTCGGTCTGTAGTCAACATTTGATTTGAACTAATAATATCCTGATGCCAATGATACCAAATACGTAAGCTTCGGAAGGTAACTATTTTTACTAAAAATGGTCATACTTAACTTTTTATTCTTATTTCATCATTATCACAAATCGATATTTTTTATAATTGTGTAAGATAAATTATAAAGTGCAAAATAATAACATATTTTGAAAATTCAAAGATTTCAGTGAAATTATTATCGTCGCAAAGTTAAGCCGGACATGGTTTTGGAAACTCAGCGAGTAATAAAACAAATCTTTATTATTATTATCATACATGCAAATTCATGTATTTTCGCATACATTTCGACAAATGTGTACTCGAACATTTAGACAAAATGTTTAATTTAATTTTTTGTTTGTGCATTCAAAAATAAATTATCAAAATCATATTTTTCCGTATTCTACGCTGTGTTTGGTTTGGCGTTGTTTCTTTTTTTTTGATAAATGTTTGTCAATAAACCATAACAAAACGAATGGCACGACCTGACGGATGGACTCTAAACTTGGCGAAAATTAGCCATGACGTTGAGCATAATAATCACCTGTTTCTCAACGACAGCATCGTCATCTTCCCTCGCAAATTAGTTATGTGTGGCTGTGGCCAAAACTGCTGCACTTCCTCCTCCTAATGTGTTGTTAAGTTCTTCTTGCTCATTTGGTCGAGACATAAAGTTGATGGTTTAAATACAAATTCTGGTTTTGTTTTTCTTTTCTCTCGTTTTGTTTTTGTTGCTCGTGGTGGAACGTTTTCTTATTTGGCATGAAGGGCTAATTCATCTTGTGCTGAAACTTAATGACACTCTGGACTGGGACAGAAATAATGTGCAAAAGTTTAGCTGATTGTCTGCTAACGAAGTGTAGCAACATAAAATGTTGTTGTAGTAGTTGTTGCTGCCGCCTGGACGTTGATGAGGACCGGGACGCATTGCGTACAACAACGAAATGCATACAGATTGTTGTGTGGTCCGTAAATTAACTCACCAAAAAAGAAGAAGAAATTCTGATGGATTCTCATCTCAAGATAATCTGCCACAGATCAACGCAAAAAGGGAGAAACAAGAACAACTACAAGTTGACGAAGAAGAAATAAATCAGTGCAGAAAACTAGTTTTAAACTACTTCCTTTTCAGTTCAGTTGAGTTTCGTCAAATGAATACTTTTGTGAGTGAGAGTTGCCGTCTGAGAAGAAAAAGGAGTGTTGTCTCTTGTATAAGTAATATAAGACGCAACGAAATCGCCCAAAAAATTAAAAAAATCTAAAGAATTACCAAATATAAAACGAATTTTACTTCAAAACTACATATATGTGAAAATGAAGCTAAATGCAGGAAATATGAAAAATTAAATATAGAACCGAATTTCGCAACAGAAATACGTTGATGACTCCGAATTTTACGATTTTACCCAGATGTATGCTACTGTTAAAATCATTTTTAAACGGGAAGAATTTTTGTATGTTTCCGAATCATAGGCTAATATGACCTGGTTCGATTTGCCAAATCGATAAGACTATTTGTATCGTGGATATATCCAAACATGGAATAAAGTGACTAACTTTCACAATATATGCTATATCTAAATCTGAACCGATTTTCTTCAAATTTAATAACGTTCGTCCTTGTACCGAAAAAATTCGTTGTGCAAAGTTTCATTTGGTTCCGACTACAATTGCGACCTCTATCGTGATTACAAGAATAGATGGACAGACAGACAGATAGACGGACATGGCTAAATGGATTCAAAAAGTGATTCTAAGTCGATCGGTTTAATTGACAATGGGTCTATCTCGTTTCCTTTTGGATGGTACAAACAAATACACAGATATAAAAATATAAAATATAAAGACATAAAATATAAATATTGTGTTTTTGTACACGCAATGACCTTTACTTACTTTTTTAAAATCGTTATTAAATATTGAAAAGGGTTGGGTTATGACGCTAAGATTAAAAAAAATCAGAAAAATATTAAATTGAAAAGGTGTTCTGTTTGACATGGAATGATATATTATAAAATATTTTCCTCATGTCCACAATTAAAGTTTCCTGATTCAAAGTTTTCGATTTTGAATATTTCGTTTGGCAGTTGTGTGCTACTGCACACGGATTTATTTATAAATAGGAAAAAATAGATTATTAATTCCTAAATCAATAACATATCAAATATTAGGACCAACAATGAAACTTTCTGAATGGATTGTGATACGCTGAATTCTAAAATATTGTCGGTTTTTATGTCGCATTTACTGGTTTCTCTTAAATCGTTTTTTTTTCTTTTTACTGAAAATATGGTCATAGCAACTAGGACTGCTTTTAGAATATATTTCTGAAAAATAGTAGGACATTTTTAGTAGGAAATATATAATATATTTTGAACTTAAATAACACAGTGCAACATGTCTCTCAGTTTTGCCCAAGGTAATGCACTTTTGTTATGGGCCTCGGTGTCATTTTTACGACAAAAGTGATCATTTTCTCAGGCTCACATCTTGCAAACCGTTTGGAATTTTGATTTACTCCATGAGCAAAGTTGTAGCTTTTGTCATAAAGGACATAAAAAATCAAGGTCAAAATCGCAAAAAACTTTAACTTAAAAAAATCGATTTCTTGACCTTTTTCCGATGTTGAGGTCCATAAGTAGCAAACGGTTCAAAATTCAAGCAAACAATCAACTACAAAATGTACTACACTACTACTACAAATGTACCTAAGATCTCTCCAAAAGTGGAAAATTTCCCGAAATTTTTTTCATTTCATATGTTTTTTCTTTACACATATATATATATATATATACTCTCACTCACAAAAGTATTCATTTGACGAAACTGACTGAAGGTATCAAAAAGCGATATCCACCATTTTATCGAATATGGTATATACTTAACTACTCTGACGTGCAGTACAAATGTTTTTAGAGGTGGAAGCGGATCAAAAGTGATAAAATCGTACAAACCCAATTGGGGGAACTGGGATAAGCAAGGTATTGCATCACAATCGTAAAGTTCTGTGCAAACATTATAGTCAGTAGCCCCGTCGAAATAAAAAATATATACGAAAATATTTGTTCTATTTATAAGGTCAGATATCGGGGCATGTGCCGGTATAGAAGTTATATGTAAAGGGTTTATTTTACAAAGGGTGTGGCAGAAGCATTTATAAATCTAAAATTGCAACTGATTTCGACTATCCGTAGGGAAGTTTTATCAGTTTTATTTTGACCAAAGCTTATGCCAATTTGTGTGTGAGGTACCAGAAGGGGTGTGACAATATCGCCTATATTCCGGAATATGAAAATATTAGCAAAGCTCAAATTTCAGAGTATTCCAATCATCCGTAGAGAAGTTATAAAAAGTTTAAAAGTCAAATTAATAGTATTTAATTTGACTTTGTTCGTGAAATGGAAACTTTGGGAATATTTATTCCCTCCACCTCCAGGATGGGGGGTATACTAACTTTGTCATTCCGTTTGTAACACCTTGAAATATCGACCTGAGACCCTATAAAGTATATATATTCTTGATCGTCATAAAATTCTAAGACGATCTAGCCATGTCCGTCCGTCTGTTGAAAGCACGCTAGCATCTAAATGAAAGGAGCTAGGACGTCCACATTTTCCATAAATGCGTCTTATAGTCGTAGATCGGTTAGGCTTGAAACTGGACGAAATCGGCCCAAAGGGAAAACGTTTTCCTTCACAAGGACTAAAAACAATATATCTGCTTGTACTTACTTGATATTGGGTATGCGCATTCCCCCTATAACAAATAGGTGTACCATAAAGTGCTTCTCATTCGTAGTGGTACAAAAAGGGATAAAAATGGTACCTATCAAACGACAACATCTAGAAACACGAAATTTGGTATGTACGTTCTTCTAATTGAGTAGATACATAATATAAAAGTAATTTTTCAAAATTCGTACTTTTAAGGGGTAAAATGGGAAAAGAGGGATCAAAATGGTACCAACCAAACGGCTGCACCTAAAATAATGAAATTCGGTGTATACATTCCTCTGATTGTGTAGACACGTAAAATAAAGCGATTTTTCGAAATTCGTACTTTTTGGGGATAACAATTGTACCAACCAAATGACCGCATCTATAGTCATGAAAATCGGAGTATACATTTCTCTGACTGCGTAGACACGAAAAATAAAAAGGTTTTTCAAAATTCGTACTATCAAGGGATACAATGGGACAGAGGGATAAAAATGTTACCAACTAAATGGCTACAGCTAGAATGAAGAAATGTGGTGTGTACATTAGGGCGTACCTCAAAAAAAAAGTTCGCCGTACACCTTCGAATATGAAGTATTATTGAAAGGTAGTTTCAAAAAAAAAATTTTTATTTTTTTATGCCGAACGTAGGGGTCGCGCTTTTACATTTTTCTATATAACTTGTATTTATAAACGGATTTTAAAGTGTGATACATCGATGTTTTTGTCTCGACGAGGCCGATTTTTTTGTCTTTGAAGTCATTGAGCTCAAGCACCCCCTTCTGGTACTTACCCATCATTTCTCAGTTGCTACTACCCTAATGTACCACTCTAATAATCGAAAATTAAAGCTCGCATAAAATCATGAATCATGTTTGAGCTCAATGACTTCAAAGACAAAAAAATCGGACAAAAACATCGATGTATCACACTTTAAAATCCGTTTATAAATGCAGAAGTTATATAGAAAAATGTAAAAGCGCGACCCCTACGTTCGGCATAAAAAAATAAAAAAAATTTTTTTGAAACTACCTTTCAATAATACTTCATATTCGAAGGTGTACGGCGAACTTTTTTTTTTTACTTGTAACCTGGTACGCTCTAGTGTACATACCTTTAATTGCGCAGACAAGTAAAATGAAGGGATTTTTAGAAAGCCATACTTTTAAGGGGGTAAAATGGGAAAAAGGGATAAAAATGGTACCAACCAAATGGCCGCTGCTAGAATGACGAAGTTCGGTGTACACATTCGTCTGACTGCATAGACAAGCAAAATAAAAATATTTTTCAAAAATTCGTATTTTTCATTTTTTTAATCATGAAGTTAGGTTATCTTGCACTGTATACGTGAGAAATAATTAATTTTCAAAATTTGGACTTTTGGAATTAAAATGGATGGAAATACAACCAACTCTAGTGTTTAAGTTTTATTGAAGATTGCTGTCTTATATTTGCTTTTTGAATTGACTTAAAGTATTATTTCGAATGTTATTTCGATATATATTATAAACGTATTGGTAGTTTTGCTAAGCGTAGTTTGAAATAATAACAATTTTATATTTATTTATAAAATTAGTTTTTCAACATTTGTATTTATTTTGGTTTGGCTATATTAAAAAAAATTGACATTGGCATGTAATGTTACTGCACTTCTACGAAAATCGACAGCCTCTGTGGAATGCAATCCATGGTGGAGGGTACAGAAAGTTCGGCCCGGCCGAACTTAACGCCGTTTTTACTTGTTTTGTTCTTAAATGTACTTATATATGTACTTTTTAATTTTTTAACTGCAGTTAAAATGATTTGCATGCTTGATATTTTTGTTTTGCGATTTTCTCGCGATCTATCCAACGGATCAGGCTGAGTTTTTGCATGTGTGTGTATTAAGAACCAATGCCACTTGTAACATAAAGGGTGATTTTTTAGCTATTATCTTTTTTGCAACACTGGTTTAAACAGCTGACGCACGTTTCGTGTTTTGTTTCACTGTCAAACATCTTCAGTTTGGTCTATAATTTAACCATGAATCGTCTAACAAACGAACAACGCTTGCAAATTATTGAATTTTATTATCAAAATGCACGCTCTGTTAAGAAAGTTCATCGCGCGCTTCTTCCATTTTATGGTCAGTTTAATCGACCCACTGAAGCGGCTATTCGGGCTATTGTGACTAAATTTCGCACCAAATTTACATTGTTGGAAATTAAACCACCAACACGTTTACGTAGAGTGCGAACTGAAGAAAATATCGCAGCTGTATCGGCCAGTGTTAATGATGAATTATCAATTATCGATTCGTCGCCGTTCGCAGCAATTGGGCCTCTGTTATTCAACAACGTGGAAAATTTTGAGGAAGGATTTAGGTGTGATGCCTTTCAAAATACAGCTGGTGCAAGAATTGAAGCCGAACGACCTACCGCAACGTAAAATTTTTGGTGAATGGGCTCTTGGAAAGTTGACCGAAGATCCACTTTTTTACCGAAAAATTGTGTTCAGCGACGAAGCTCATTTTTGGCTCAATGGGTACGTAAATAGGCAGAATTGTCGATTTTGGAGTGAATATCAGCCAGAAGCATTGCAAGAGCTACCAATGCATCCAGAAAAAGTCACAGTTTGGTGCGGTTTATGGGCTGGTGGCATCATAGGACCGTACTTCTTCAAAGATGATGCGAATCGTAACGTAACTGTTAATGGTGAGCGCTAACGTGAGATGATATCCAACTTTTTTTTGCCCAAAAAAGAGCTTGACTTGCATGACATGTGGTTTCAACAAGACGGTGCCACATGCCACATAGCACACGCAACAATGGACTTATTGAGAGGCGAATTCGGAGAACACTTTATTTCACGTTCGGGACCGGTCAATTGACCTCCTAGATCGTGCGATTTAGCGCCTTTAAACTATTTTTTGTGGGGCTATGTTAAAGCTCATGTCTATACAGACAAGACCGCTTCAATTGAAACATTGGAAGACAACATTGAAGCATTTATTCGTGAGATACCGGCCGAAATGTTGGAAAGAGTATGCCAATATTGGACTAAGCGGATGGACCATTTGAGGCGCAGTCAATGTCAACATTTGCATGAAATAATCTTCAAACATTAAATTATATGGACCGTACTATCGATTCAAATAAAGACTTCATGCATTTTTCTGAATTGTATGTGTTTTTTTTTTTGAAAAACTTTTCTATAGCTTTTAAAAAATCACTCTTTATATGTTGTCAGTCGTGCAAAAGCCGCAATTGTTGCAAAAATCAAAAATTCCTGTGTGCGCCGCTTCTAGTTTCTTCCACAATCGCCATACTCCCTGTGGATGTTCACAAGTAGGACACTGAGAGTGAGGGTATGTAACGGTGAATCTTGAGGTTTGATTTATAATATAAAATAAAACACGTAAATTTGAAAGTGAATTTAAAACTTTTATTATCGGTTAAAAGAACAATTAATGGTATTTACTGCCTGAGAAAGATAAATGTTGGCCACGACTTCGTCTGAGGTGGTCCATTCGGAAGGTCCAATTTTGGGCGACTCGTTCGCACATCGCGACATTCATTGAAAATAACTCGCAAATTAAGTTGCCTGGCTTCAATTCTAGCACAAGTCGAATTTTTACGCTTTAGATCCTTACGCTGTCGAATATGATAAGTCAAGCTGCTGAGAACGAGGACGAATCGGTTCGCCACGGTCTTCTTTCTTACAGAACACTGGTTTTCGTAATACAGCTAAACAATTTGGTGACACTGTTGCGGTGTGAGTATTTCCATGATGACTTCCCAAACGATACAGAATAATTTTCTATAATTTTTTCATCACTATATGTAGATTATAAATTTTTTCATTTCATTTTGGCTATTTTTTCAATAAGTCAGAAAGGATTGGAGTTGAAATTTCGTTTTGACTGTTTTTATTCGTACCACCAACTCACTCATTTCCTTTGGATTATGTTAAATAATAAAATAGAACCTGTTGTTGCCGGTATTGCTTATTAATTGAAAAACACGCAATGATCTTAGTAAGATCAAAAGGAAATGATAATAAAAGAGAGATCAAAACGTAATAAGGTTGCCAGATCGCATAATATGCAACAAAGGGTTGCAATAGAACCTATTAGCTTTTTTGGGCGATGTTGGGAATCATTTTAATCATTTTCTGTGATTTTTATTTTTATGAGAATTAATACAGAATCTCCTCTCCAAAGCCTTTCCAGTGCATACATAAAAGTTAAGACTATATATGTACATACATAATATACATATGTTTGTCAGCAAATTACGTTGAACGAAATGTTGAATGTTCGAAAATGACATCTTGAAAAATCTGCCACACTCACACAGAGGGACGCACACTTGTGTGGAAATAAATTTCTCCATTTAACATTGCATTTGTCTGTCATTTCATATTAACAAGTCCCCGCTGTATCCTTTGGCAAAGGCGTCTGGCGACCATACAACAGCGCACAATGTCATACTGACAGACAGGTTGACATCTTTAATGCTCACGGATATTTCAGACAGAAAAGCACATCCATGCACTCCCATCCATGCACTTCCATACATACACGTTTTGTGTTATTTTAAGATTTGTTAAGCTTCTCTTCTAATTGGTTGAACTCAAACAAAATCTCCTTGCAGCCAGCCAGGCAGCCAACAGCGCTATCCATGAATACTTGGCGAGGGGGAACATGGTTATAATTTCATTAATTTCGGGAATTTATTTACATGGCTGACAGTTTGAAGTACCACTTATTTACTGGCTGTTTGTTTCCACGCCCTCATTCCCCTCGCAAGCCACAGCGGACCTAATTTCACAAGTGTCTGGATTTTATGGTGGTGGAATGAAACCGAAACATTTTGCCGCCTCTAAAATTTAGTGTAATTATTTGTCACAGAACTTTGTTCGTCGTCGTTATGCTCCCTCTCTCTCTCCTTCTCATTCTAGCGTTGTGTTCGAGGTCCTTCCTGTAAGCGATAGACACGCCATTTTCATGCTGTTTTGTTGATACTTCATTCAGTTCTGATATAATTATAGAAAATTGCTTTGCGGCATTTCGAAAAAGTTTGTCATGAAAGTGGTGGCCCGTGTCATTGTACGAGTTTGCATGTCTGTCGGTGCTTACAAAATGTCCCCTTTTGCGAAATGTTTTATAGATGTTAGGCGCACAGCCAGGAGTAGGTACATATTGGAATATTTGACATGTCTGTCGTCTTGACATGAGCGAAATATTTCGTGTTTCTTTTGTGGAAATTAAAAATAAAAGCACTGTGCTTCGAAGATATCTAAGTGAAGATTAGAATTTTGCATTGGAGGTCTTTATTTAATAAAAAATCCGAATAAATAAAGCAAATTATAAAGGATTTGACGACATTGATTGGACTCATTTCGTCTGGTTGGGTAATATGATGATATTAGTATGAAATGCCGAAAGTGGTTGAATTTTTGATGTGTTACATTTTTATACCCTCCACCTCCAGGGGTATACTAACTTTGTCATTCCGTTTGTAACACCTTGAAATATTGACCTGAGACCCTATAAAGTATATATATTCTTGATCGTCATAAAATTCTAAGACGATCTAGCCATGTCCGTCCGTCCGTCCGTCTGTCCGTCTGTTGAAACCACGCTAGCATCTAAACGAAAGGAGCTAGGATGTCCAAATTTTCCATAAATGCGTCTTATAGTCGTAGATCGGTTGGGATTGAAATGGGGCGAAATCGGCCCAAAGGGAAAATTTTTTCCCTCACAAGGACTAAAAATACCCATAATAATCCCTAATATTTTAGTGTATTTAAGCATGTTTTTTGAAAATGTCTGTTTATATTTGCTTGATATTTGGTACGCGCATTCCCCTTATAGCAAAAACGGGCACCATAAAGTGATTCTTATTTGTAGGGGGCGAAATAGGACAAAATGGGATAAAAATGGTACCTATCAAACGACAACAGCTAGAAACACGAAATTCGGTGTGTACATTCCTCTAATTGAGTAGATACATGATATAAAAGTATTTTTTTCAAATACGTACTTTTAAGGGGTAAAATGGTAAAAGAGGTATAAAAATGGTACCAACCTAACGGCTGTACCTAGAATAATGAAATTCGGTGTATACATTCCTCTGATTGCATAGACAAGTTAAATACACGGATTTTTCAAAATTCGTACTTTTTGGGGTTAATATGAAAAAAGGGGATAAAAATAGTACCAATCAAATGACCGCAGCTAGAGTCATGAAATTCGGAGTATACATTCCTTTGACTGTGTACACACGGAAAATAAACTGATTTTTCTAAATTCTTACTTTTTGGGGACAAAATAGAAAAATGGGATAAAAATAGTACCAACCAAATGACCGCAGCTAGAGTCATGAAATTCGAAGTATACATTCCTTTGATTACGTAGACATGAAAAATAAAAGTTTTTTTCCAAATTCGTACTTTCAAGGGATACAATGGGTACGGAGGGATTAAAATGGTACCAACCAAACGGCTACACCTGGAATAATGAAATTCGGTGTATGCATTTCTCTGATTGCGTAGACACGAAAAGTAAACAGGTTTTTCGAAATTCGTACTTTTTGGGGTTAAAATGAAAAAAAGGATAAAAATAGTACCAATTAAATGACCGCAGCTAGAGTCATGAAATTTTGAGTATACATTCCTCTGACTGCGTAGACACGGAAAATAGACGAATTTTTCGAAATTCGTACATTTTGGGGTTAAAATTGAAAAAGGGGATACAAATAGTACCAACCATATGACCGCAGCTAGAGTCATGCAATTCGGAGTATACATTAGAGCGTACCAGGTTACAAGTAAAAAAAAAAAAGTTCGCCGTACACCTTCGAATATGAAGTATTATTGAAAGGTAGTTTCAAAAAAATTTTTTTTATTTTTTTATGCCGAACGTAGGGGTCGCGCTTTTACATTTTTCTATATAACTTCTGCATTTATAAACGGATTTTAAAGTGTGATACATCGATGTTTTTGTCTCGACGAGGCCGATTTTTTTGTCTTTGAAGTCATTGAGCTCAAGCACCCCGTTCTGGTACTTACCCATCATATCTCAGTTGCTACTACCCTAATGTACCACTCTAATATCAGAAAATTAAAGCTCGCATAAAATCATGAAACTCTTCCTAACGAAGTATGTCGATTTTCCCAGCAGAAAAAGTGTTAAACTATTTTTTTTCTTATTTTACCGAGAGCATTGCATGTATTTATAAGTTGTTCTTTGTATCTTCGATGTTTACAGTCGGTTGTCAAAGTGTAATACATATATTGGTGTTTTTGTCCCGCACATACCAGATTTTCAGTTTTTAAAGTCGTTGACCTCAACAACCCCCTTCTACTATTTATGCATCATATTTCAATTCTTAGAACAATAAATATAAAAATTAAGGTACAATTAAAATTTTAATCAACCATATTTCGACGCGATTCAAGTTGGGTGTATTTTTGGCGGCTCTCAAGTTTAGAAAAGATGTGGCCCATGCGTTGCTCATCGGTGACCGCCATAGCTGATTCATGCACAACATGAACAAAACGCTCGGTGTTTTGAGAATGGCATGGATAATCTGTGAAAATAAATGAGTTCAGCAAAGCAAAAGAAAGCAATCAAATTAAGTTTTTCTTGTGCTAACCTGGTAAATCGATAATTTCTTCTGAAAATTGGAATGCTTCTAACTGTTCTTGCGAAAAAAACTGCAAGCATGGCGGCTCAGTCAATTCAAATTGTTTCCAATCGATCATATTGAAATATGAGTCACTATCAAAATTGATAAAATTATGAACTGGTGGACCGAACATTTGTCGAATGCTTCCCGTGGCTTCATTGCGGGCTGATAAAATCTTATCATAGGCATCTGAACGCACTAGTTGATCTGGGTCTGTTATCATCGATAACAAAATATTTTCAGGATGAAAAAAATATCCGTTATTTTCAATGAACGGACGGATGACCTCTTGAATATCTTTTGGCAACTGACGAATCCAACATATATAAAGGAAAACATTCCGACTTCCGTGAATTGCCAGTGGTTGGCTTTTTACAAGAAACCAGAATGGTGCATACACTTTCACAACGAACTGAGCCAGTTTTCTCAATACCATCGAGGGTTGCGTACACGTCATATAAAAGCGCAGAATTCGAGAGGCTGTTGTTAGCCAGCGCGCTTTGCAAATAGCGCCGGGCTTCTCGCTGGCTAATTTTTCATCGCATTCTCCGATATGAACGGCTCGAACCATACGATACAAGTAAAGCTGATCGCCTCGAATATTCCACCCATCTATGTTCGCTGGCATTTCTCCCATTGTAATGCGTTCGAAATTTTGTTTGACATGACCAAACGGAATAAGCAACAAAATATGCGAATTATTAATTAATAAAATGCTCACAAGTAAAGTATACGGAACACACGGACACGAAACACTATTAATATATTAAACTTACAGGGTAGTGTATGCAATTTTGAATGCCTTCTCCGATACTTCCGGGCCAGATTCCAGGTCCTTTCTGCTTTCCAAGCAATGATCTTAACAGCGCATTAAATGGTAACTCGTTGAAGTGGAAAAGGCACACGAACCACTGCAGCGGTCTCTGTAAATGGCGTTCCATTCTCACAATGACTCCACTTTTGTACCCAGTGTTGGTAGCAGTTCCATCGCAACTTATGGCAACTAAGTCATCCAAATTGAAGTTTTCACGACTCAAGTAATCCACGATGCTCCTCTGGATCCCCAAAGCAGAGCTATCAGTGGGCGTAGCATAACCAATGAATTTGGAGTCAGGCTCTTTTACAATGGTGATGTGTTCTTCATTTAAAACAATATTTCGCGTCACATTTGCCTCGGTTACTTTTTTCAAAGTTGGCTCTTTCTTGCCATCGAAAGAGATACACTTTAATAATTGATGGCATTTGTCCGCCGCTTTTGCTTCCTTACGGAACTTCACACGTTCTCGAAATATTTTATTTTTATTGATGATAAGCCCTTCAAAGAACTGACATATATTTTCGGCTGTTTCTGCAGATAACTCTTCTTTGGCTTTTGCGGCAATAGACAATTTTAAATCTTTTATTAACATGGTCGCAAGCAAGGCACCGTAGCGAACTGAAGTATCGCTGCGATCCAAAGCCGAACTAAAATTACGCAAAGAAATGTCCGCCACCGTAAATGTTGTTTTAATCTTCTCTGAGGAATCGCCAACATTTTCTTCAAATTCTAGCTCTTCATCGCTGCCTGGTTGATACCCAATACTGTTGAACTCGGTATATACCGCTTTTGATGGTGCAACAATTGAGCACGTTTGAACACCGCAATTTTTCATCGACATCATATGATAAACATTATCCAAAGTCATCAGCCGTGGACCCCATTGACCGATGAAAAAGTCTTTCGCATCGTCTGGGATTTTATCAGAGGCGGTGCAACTGCATGGAACATTTCTTTCTATGCCACACTTACAACGCGAAATTGAGAACAATTTATTCCACTCATTTACATTGCATTTCAATGGACTTTTAACCAATTTATAGTAATCGTCTAGAAGTTTATCCAACCGTTTACGAACACCTGATACCGATATAATTGGAATGCCTGCCCGCTCCCATAAAAGGGTAATGCTTCTGAAAGCTTCTTGTTTAAAAGCACTCAATTTTCTATTGGGATTAGTGTTATGCCGCAGATACAAGAAATAATTAATAACATCGTACTTAGTCGGTAACATAGTGTTGTTTAATGCACTGATCGTAAAAGACATTTTTTTAGTTTTTTTACCGTTGTAAAGAGTGATTTTTTTGAGGTTAGGATTTTCATGCATTAGTATTTGACAGATCACGTGGGATTTCAGACATGGTGTCAAAGAGAAAGATGCTCAGTATGCTTTGACATTTCATCATGAATCGTCTTGCAAACGAACAACGCTTGCAAATTATTGAATTTTATTATCAAAATGCGTGCTCTGTTAAGAAAGTTCATTGCGCGCTTCCATTTTATGGTCAGTTTAATCGACCCACTGAAGCGGCTATTCGGGCTATTGTGACTAAATTTCGCACCAAATTTACATTGTTGGACATTAAACCACCAACACGCTTACGTAGAGTGCGAACTGAAGAAAATATCGCAGCTGTATCGGCCAGTGTTAATGATGACCACCAATTTTCGATTCGTCGCCGTTCGCACCAATTGGGTCTCTGTTACTCAAAAACGTGGAAATGCCAAAATTGGACTAAGCGGATGGACCACCTAAGACGCAGCCGCGGTCAACATTTAAATGAAATTATCTTCAAAAAGTAAATGTCATGGACCAATCTAACGTTTCAAATAAAGAACCGATGAGATTTTGCAAATTTTATGCGTTTTTTAAAAAAAAAAGTTATCAAGCTCTTAAAAAATCACCCTTTATAATGGAAATTGAAATATTTAATAATGCTTTGTTGAGCCACCAACGCCTTATTACTGAACTAATTTTTATTGTTACAATAAAATATAGACCGTTACTTCACAGGTAAAACGATTTGCAATAGGGAAACAATGTGACAAAGTAGTTTTGCTCATGTTGTGCATGAATCAGCTATGGCGGTCACCGATGAGCAACGCATGGGCCAAAAACACCAATATATGTATTACACTTTGACAACCGACTGTAAACATCGAAGATACAAAGAACAACTTATAAATACATGCAATGCTCTCGGTAAAATAAGAAAAAAACTAGTTTAACACTTTTTCTGCTGCGAAAATCGACATACTTCCTTAGGAAGAGTTTCATGATTTTATGTGAGCTTTAATTTTCTGATATTAGAGTGGTACATTAGGGTAGTAGCAACTGAGATATGATGGGTAAGTACCAGAAGCTCAATGACTTCAAAGACAAAAAAATCGGCCTCGTCGAGACAAAAACATCGATGTATCACACTTTAAAATCTGTTTATAAATGCAGAAGTTATATAGAAAAATGTAAAAGCGCGACCCCTACGTTCGGCATAAAAAAATAAAAAAAAATTTTTTGAAACTACCTTTCAATAATACTTCATATTTGAAGGTGTACGGCGAACTTTTTTTTTTTTGAGGTACGCCCTAGTATACATTCCTCTGATTGCGTAGGAATCGGAAAATAAACGAATTTTTCGAAATTCGTACTTTCAAGGGATACAATGGTACAGAGGGATAAAAATAGTACCAACTAAATGACTACAGCTAGAATGATGAAATTATAATTGCGTAGAAACGTCAAGGGGGTAAAAATGGTACCAACCACATGGTCGCAGCTGGAAGTATGGAATTCGGTGTATACATTCCTCTGCCTGCATAGACACGCAAAATAAAAAGTTTTTTTCCTAATTTGTACCTTTTCTATTATGGCAAAAATTGGTTGAATCATGAAGTTAGGTTATTTTGCACTATGTACGTCTGATAATGGATTTTTTTGTACTTTTGGAATTAAAATAGAATGAAAATACAACCAACTGTAGCTCCCACTATCTACCAATATTTATGGTATTTAAGCTTTTTGAAAATATAAATATAAGAATATTTATTTTTTGATTTGAAATAGATAATGGTTTGAAATAATTAAAATATTATATTTATTTATAAAATTATTTTTTCAATATTTGTATTTGTTTTGGTTGGCCTATATTAAAAAAAATATATTTTCCTGTAATATTACTGCACTTCTACGAAAACCGACAACCTCTGTGGAATGCAATCCATGGTGGAGGGTATACAAAGTTCGGCCCGGCCGAACTTAACGCCGTTTTTACTTGTTAAATATATTTCTGTTTGAAATCTGTACGAAATTATCGACCTTTAATACATTACATTTAATAAATGTAATTTCTTGAAGAATATTGCAATTCAATTATAATTGGCCACTTAGCTTGGAATTACAAAGAAATAAATGAAATGAAAATGAATGAATGAAGGAAATTTAAAATTCACATATTTTCAGACTTAAATGTCTTTCCACGGGAAGTAGTTTGTCTCAACAAAAAAATTTAATCTTAAGGGGATTTTATAATGACAGGAATTTTTATTATATATAAAATTTATGAAAAAACTTTTAATACACATATAAGGAGGACTTTGAGCAATATTAAATAAACTAAAATTGGAAAACTTACAAAATGGCGGCCGTCAAGTGTGACCATGTTTTGAAACCTTTGCGTTTTTAATGCCAAAAATTTAAACTAAAAGTAACTCAATTTAGTTGTGAGAATGTATTAAAATGCAGAATGTAGAAGAGTCAAAAAACAGCTCCGAAAAAATTAATGTACATGTACATTTTCCCGTGAAATTTTTATACCCTACACCACAGAGTATAATGTTTGTAACACCCAAAAGGAAACGAGATAGATCCATTATTTTTTATACCGATCGACTTAGAATCACTTTTTGAGTCGATTTAGCGATGTCCGTCCGTCCTTCTGTCCATCTGTCCATCTATTCTTGTAATCAAAGTCCAGGACGCAATTGTGGTTAGAACTAAATGAAACTTTGCACAACGAAGTTTTATGAGATAAGGACGAAGAAAATCGGTTCAAATTTAGATATAGCTCCCATTAAAATTTTGTTCCCGATTTTACTTTTTCCGCTCTAGAAACCACATATTTCAACAGATTTTCTTCAAATTTAGCATAACGTCATATATTTTAACTAGAAATAGATCTGGTAATAATAGGCCAGATCGGTTCATATATATATATAGCTCCCACACAAATGTCTGCCACGATTTGATGATTTCCGCTCAATAAACCACATAATGTAATAGATTTTCTTAAAATTTGGCAAAACATCTTATATATAGCTCCCATACGAATTTCGCTCCCAATTTGACTTTTTCCGTTCTACAAACCACATATTTTAACAGATTTTTTCATATTTGGCAAAACAAATTATATTTCAACTAGAAACAGCTCTGTTAAAAATGGGTCAGATCGGTCCAGATATATATATAGTTCAAATACAAATTTCGCCACTGAATTGAATATTTCCGTTCTAGAAATAGCATATTTGAACTGATTTGCTTAAAATTTGGCAAACCAGCTCATATTTCAACTACAAACATCCATGGCGGAAGTGGGTCAAATCAGTTCAGATTTATATATAGCGCCCATATAAATGACTCCGCCGATCTAATTGTTTCCGCTCTAGAAACCGCGTATTTAACAGATTTCCATCAAATTTGGGAAAGCGTCTAATATTTCAGAAAACCTATGCTTAAAATTTGTCAGATCGGTTCAGATTTATATATAGCTCTCAGTGTTTGTGTTAAAATTTTTTTACAAGTACATATAGAATTTGAAATATACTATGAAATTTGTAGTATATATATACCCGGTTCAAATGTAACGACCTTTTTATACCCTACACCACAGGGTATATTGACTAGGTGTAGGGTATCATATAGTCGGCCACGACTGACTTTAACCCTTACTTGTTCCTTACTTGTTTTTATGTTGTAGTTTTGTCCAAAACGTTTTTTCTGAATTAATAGACCCTAGAAGCACATTAAATAAAAAAATTTATTCTTGTCTTAGATTAACTCATTGGTCGTATTATTGGACGTTTATATTCATTTTTTGTGGTTTTTCAATGTGACAGCAAAAAATTCATATTTTGTGAGAGGTGTTATGAAAAAAAAAGAAGGAATCAATACCTTTCGAATAATGTCTAAATACTGGACAAAAAATGACGCTACTAACTCCAAGTTTGTAAAATAATTTAATACAGGAGATGGATTATCAGAACCAAAATTTTCAAACTCTTTTACAAAAATGAGCTCAGCGGCGTCAATTTCCATACGATGTTCATCATTTAGACATAATTCGAAAGATCTTGACTGCAGCTATTTAGTTTTTATAAAATACTAACACCAAATACGAAAAATTGATTACTTGTCCCTATGAAATAACACAAAAAAATACTATAAAGGTCCAATTATTCGACCAATAAGTAACACTAAGACGTAAATCAAAATTTATATTTAAAGTGCTTCCGAGGGTCTATTTATTCAGAAAAAAAATTTGTACAAATATCCAACAAAAAAAATTACACGCGAAAAACATGACTTTTAGGGGTATTTTCAGGAGCGTTTAGCTCACAGACTGCTTAATCGGAATGAAATATTTTGCAAAACATCATTAAACAATCCAAACTTTATTTTCATGGGGTGACTGGAAATTGTTTTTCCATTTGTATGTATGTTTTTCCTAATGTACATATATCCATCCCTCCTCATTTAATCGAAAATATGTTTACAGCGAATGATTTTTTTGGCTTTTTGTATTACTGAAAATTGCAGAATAAAGACGTTTATCATTTCTGTACGACGAAATTTCATTCTATAATATAATGTACTCTTACTGACATACACAAATGAATAAAAATAAATGTTTGAAAATATTATTGATCAAATTTACACCGTGGCTAATGTCAACATTCCTGTGGGTAATGGAAGATCATTCCATCAAATAAATGGAAACTCGCCTTATATTTGATGAACTACTCATTCAAATATGCCTTCCCCAATCAGGCATTCTTGTGACTTATTGTGACTGTGAGGAAAATGTGGGTAGACATTCTCATATCGATTCTCAAATTAGTCCCCCATAGACATATTTCTTCCACTTCTTTAAAGAGGCATGTTAGCACTAGAGACACTATGCCTTCTAAATGATTCTATACACTTGCTGCCAGGCCTGGTGAGAAGAGGCGGAATTATAACCTCGAAAATGTGTCATTCAACATAGTCGTGCTAGACGAGTAGATAGCGTGCCCGTGCACATTTGTTGAGTTACAGCAGAAATATTTCTAATAAATATATATTTTTTTTGTTCCCAAATCTCTTCATAAAATGCTCTTTAACACGTCTTCTAGAAGAAGACATCTAAACCAAGACACCCAAGAAGGTGTTCTTTATGATATCTAAGAGATTCGATAGGCATGGGCTTTTGCATTCTCTAAAAAGGCGTCCGTACATGCCACCTTCCTCAGAAAAGGATACAGGCCATGCTACTAGAATGCAGAATGAGTGATTTACATGGTCGTCAGAGGTATATCATATCGAGTAGTAGCCATGTAGATAGCATGTCCGCGCACACATGACTACAGCTAGAATCATAAAAATTCCGTGTACGTGACAACTTAGACGGCCAATTTTTTTTTCAAATTTCTAGTTTTATTGGAAAGGTTGATCTTTGTCATTTAATAATGGCTGGCTCGACAGTACCTCATTCGATCAACACAATTTTTCAGTACATTTTCGACATCACAATTTCGGCTGACTATTCGAATATCGATGGTTGCGTTGGTTGTGTGGCATGTGACCTCTTCTTGTCGAAACCAAATGTCGTCCATGTTATTCTCTTGTATTTTTGGAAACAAAAATTCATTGAGCATGGCACGGTAACGCTCACCGTAGAAAGATGGTCCAATGATGCCGTCAGCCCAAAATACATACCAAACAGAGACTCGTTGTGGATACATTGACTTCTCAATAGTCACGTGTGGGTTCTCTGAACCGCATAAACGGCAATTTTGCTTTTTGATATAGCCACCGAGGTGAAAAAGAGCTTCATCTGAAAACACGATTTTTCGGTAAAATTCTTCATCTCCTGCCAAACAATCTTCAGCCCGCTGGGCGAAGCGATAACGCATAACGAGTTGATGTTGATGGATGTTATTGGACATTCTCAGCCACATCAGAAAATTTTTCGATTTAACACACTTGACGAGAACGTAAACGGGTTGGTTTGTCCAATAACGATCCATTTTCGTGAAGTCACTTCACAAATTGATGCACAAGGCCGATCTCTTCTCGAAAATTTCCCACGTACATTTCTTACAGTTTGCGTTAAAGAATCTCTACTTTGGTTTATAGTTTTTTATATTTTTCAATTTCATTCGAGCGTATAGCGTCCCATTTTACAAATGTCGAACATAAACCTGAAAATAAAAATAAAAACGACTGTTATTCTAACTTTCAAAGTCAAAGTAGTTCAGTTCAGTAGTTCAGATTTAAAATTTAAATTTTGAAATATACAGCTGCGGTCAAATAGTAGTAGTGCACATAGCGGAAATGAAAAAATAAAATTTCTCTTGGTTTTTGAAAACTTTTATTTTGTGTTTTTAACAAGTTTTATTTCTTAGCAATATATTTATAAACAAAAAAGTAGAAATTTTATTCATTTCATTAAAATTTAGCCAGAAATTGTACAGAAAAGAAGAAAAAAGAATAAGAAAATTGTTGGTATATATTTATCTTTGTAGACATATTGTTTTATTTTCTACTTACTAGTATTTGGTTGCATGTCCTTTATTCGCTAAAATTGCAGCACAGCGCCGCTGCATTGAATTCACCAGGTATTGACAGATTTCAGCAGGAATTGGCCTCCATGCAACCCTCACAGCCTCCCAAAGTTGGGAATTGTTTGTCGGTTGACAATGAGCCACCGCTTTCTCAACATCACACCACAGATTTTCTATTGGTATCAGTTGTGGTGGCTGTGGGGGTCATATCAAGACATTAATATTGTTCGTCTGAAACCTACTTTGCTGGTATTCGTGGGGTCGTTGTCCTCCTGGAAGACCCAAATCAGTGGCATCCTGCAGTATTTTAACATAAAGGTGCCTATCCATGATCTCCTTTATCCAGTAAATCAGCCAAACGCCGTATTATGAAAAGGTCGCCCAAATCATTATAATGGATCCTCCATGTTTTAATGGTTCTCATGGTATATTTTGGGTCGTATTCGGTAGTTAGCGGCCATCTGACATATTGGCGGGAACCTCTGGCGCCATATAATACAATATTCGACTCATCAGACCACAAAATGTTTCTCCATTTCTGGATAGGCCAATTCAGATGCTCCTAAGCAAATTTTAAACTTTCGCAACCTCGCAATCGTCTACGGACGTCTTCTATGCCTTCTTCAACATTTATTTCGTCTTTTATTAATGGAGCAGGTGCAAACAGGTTCCTTTTTGAGTAACTAACTACTCGGTGCACTAATTTGTTCGACATTGCTGTATGCCGACCGCGTGTTTCTGGTTGTGGAATAAACTTGATAGCATTGCGTACCATTATCGATGAACAACCAACAATATTTTGCACTTCCACTTAAGTTTTCCCTTCCCAAATTATTTTTTTATTAAATTGCGTTTTTTAGCTCCGCAGTATTTTGCTCTTCCCATATTACACCAAAAATTAAAATAATTATATCACTTTGGAATCAAATCTTTAATTGAATAATTACAACAGCTGAATATTTAACTTTTTGCAGAATTGTGTCGCCAAGAAACTTCACAGTTTAGTTTTTTAATCAAATGCTAGCTACTATTATTTTGCCTGATGCAAAAACCACTTTATTTCACAAAATGTCAAACCATTACAACAAAAACAAAACAGAAATTCATACTTTTAACGTGCAAATTGGGTAAAACTGGATAAAAATGACTGCAGCTTAATTCCTATATCTCGTTGACCTATTGTGAGCGCTTACAATCCCAATCGTTCTAAAACTGCTAGAACCACGTGAGGACAATTTGGATGTTCTTATTTCGTTTAGACAGCGTGATGGACTGACTGGTTAGGGAATTTGCCACAACTGAACTCTGTAACTCCTTAATACATAAAAAATATCACAGTTCCGTAAATTCGCAATTCTGACATCTTTTTCCATGCTTTATAAAGAGTGATTTTTTTGAGGTTAGGATTTTCATGCATTAGTATTTGACAGATCACGTGGTGTCAAAGAGAAAGATGCTCAGTATGCTTTGACATTTCATCATGAATCGTCTTACTAACGAGCAACGCTTGCAAATCATTGAATTTTATTACCAAAATCAGTGTTCGGTTCGAAATGTGTTTCGCGCTTTACGTCCGATTTATGGTCTACATAATCGACCAAGTGAGCAAACAATTAATGCGATTGTGACCAAGTTTCGCACTCAGTTTACTTTATTGGACATTAAACCAACCACACGAATACGTACAGTGCGTACAGAAGAGAATATTGCGTCTGTTTCTGAGAGTGTTGCTGAAGACCGTGAAATGTCGATTCGTCGCCGTTCGCAGCAATTGGGTTTGTGTTATTCGACCACATGGAAGATTTTACGCAAAGATCTTGGTGTAAAACCGTATAAAATACAGCTCGTGCAAGAACTGAAGCCAAACGATCTGCCACAACGTCGAATTTTCAGTGAATGGGCCCTAGAAAAGTTGGCAGAAAATCCGCTTTTTTATCGACAAATTTTGTTCAGCGATGAGGCTCATTTCTGGTTGAATGGCTACGTAAATAAACAAAATTGCCGCATTTGGAGTGAAGAGCAACCAGAAGCCGTTCAAGAACTGCCCATGCATCCCGAAAAATGCACTGTTTGGTGTGGTTTGTACGCTGGTGGAATCATTGGACCGTATTTTTTCAAAGATGCTGTTGGACGCAACGTTACGGTGAATGGCGATCGCTATCGTTCGATGCTAACAAACTTTTTGTTGCCAAAAATGGAAGAACTGAACTTGGTTGACATGTGGTTTCAACAAGATGGCGCTACATGCCACACAGCTCGCGATTCTATGGCCATTTTGAGGGAAAACTTCGGAGAACAATTCATCTCAAGAAATGGACCGGTAAGTTGGCCACCAAGATCATGCGATTTGACGCCTTTAGACTATTTTTTGTGGGGCTACGTCAAGTCTAAAGTCTACAGAAATAAGCCAGCAACTATTCCAGCTTTGGAAGACAACATTTCCGAAGAAATTCGGGCTATTCCGGCCGAAATGCTCGAAAAAGTTGCCCAAAATTGGACTTTCCGAATGGACCACCTAAGACGCAGCCGCGGTCAACATTTAAATGAAATTATCTTCAAAAAGTAAATGTCATGGACCTAACGTTTCAAATAAAGAACCGATGAGATTTTGCAAATTTTATGCGTTTTTTTTTTAAAAAGTTATCAAGCTCTTAAAAAATCACCCTTTATAAGGTTACTTTTAATATATGTTTGTGTGCCACAAAATTTGAAATCAATTTTTGAAAGCTTTTTTCTCAACCAATTTTGCTCAAATTTTGCACACTTAATCATTTTCGATGACAAGACAAGGAAATGGAAAAATTTGATCAATTGGACAAAGGGGCGTGGCACCTCCCATACGAAGTTAAAACCTATTATTGAATATTGTCAGTTCTATGACACCTAGAATGCTGAAATTTTGTGTAAGTGCATCTAGCATCAATTCGCATAGTTGTGCCAAAAATGGGCGGTATTGGAAAAGTGGGCGTGGCATCTCCCATACGAAGTTAAAACCTATTATTGAATATTGTCAGTTCTATGACACCTATAGTGCTGAAATTTTGTGTAAGTGCATATACCATCAATGTGCATAGTTGTGCCAAAAAGGGGCGGTATTGGAAAAGTGGGCGTGGCACCTCCCATACGAAGTTAAAACCTATTATCGAATATTGTCAGTTCTATGACACCTAGAGTGCTGAAATTTTGTGTAAGTGCATCTAGCATCAATGTGCATAGTTGTGCCAAAAATGGGCGGTATTGGAAAAGTGGGCGTGGAACCTCCCATACGAAGTTAAAACCTATTATTGAATATTGTCAGTTCTATGACACCTAGAGTGCTGAAATTTTGTGTAAGTGCATCTAGCATCAATTCGCATAGTTGTGCCAAAAATGGGCGGTATTGGAAAAGTGGGCGTGGCATCTCCCATACGAAGTTAAAACCTATTATTGAATATTGTCAGTTCTATGACACCTAGAGTGCTGAAATTTTGTGTAAGTGCATCTAGCATCAATTCGCATAGTTGTGCCAAAAAGGGGCGGTATTGGAAAAGTGGGCGTGGCACCTCCCATACGAAGTTAAAACCTATTATTGAATATTGTCAGTTCTATGACACCTAGAGTGCTGAAATTTTGTGTAAGTGCATCTAGCATCAATTCGCATAATTGTGCCAAAAATGGGCGGTATTGGAAAAGTGGGCGTGGCACCTCCCATACGAAGTTAAAACCTATTATTGAATATAGTCAGTTCTATGACACCTAGAGTGCTGTAATTTTGTGTAAGTGCATCTAGCATCAATGTGCATAGTTGTGCCAAAAATGGGCGGTATTGGAAAAGTGGGCGTGGCACCTCCCATACGAAGTTAAAACCTATTATTGAATATTGTCAGTTCTATGACACCTAGAGTGCTGAAATTTTGTGTAAGTGCATCTACCATCAATGTGCGTAGTTCTGCCAAAAATGGGCGGTATTGGAATAGTGGGCGTACCACCTCCCATACGAAGTTAAAACATATTATCGAATAGTGTCAGTTCTATGACACGTATAGTGCTCAAATTTTGTGTAAGTGCATCTAGCATCAATGTGCGTAGTTGCGCCTAAAATGGGCGGTAATGCAAAAGTGGGCGTGGCACCTCCCATATGAAGTTAAAACCAAAATTACACCTACTGTAATTTTGTGTAAGTGCATCTAGCATTAATGTGCGTAGTTGTGACAAAAATGGGCGGTAATGGAAATGTGGGCGTGGCACCTCCCATACGAAGTTAAAACCCATTTTCGAATATGAACGGCATATATGGCAGATAAAAAACTGAAATTTTGCAGTAATTTTTCCTTCTACAAAAGATAACTAAAAAAGAATTTCTAGGCCCAATAGAATTCTGCTTGCATAAAGCATGGATTTGAAAAATTTTTTTTTTTTTTGATTTACTAGTTTAATTATCTACTGTGTCAAGTCCTATACGTAGTAAATATTCCTCGCAATATAATATTCTCTGTAGATAGTTGTTGATATTGTTTTTGTTACATAGCACGAATATTCAGACATATTCTCAAGAATTTTGAAAAATATTCCAAAGAAATCCGATTCAAAAGTGGGCGATATTCCATATGAAAAATGAATAAACAAGTACAAGGGCGTTAAGTTCGGCCGGACCGAAACTTATATAACCTCCGCCACTGAATGTATTTAAAAGTATCCCGTTTTCACCTAATCACATTATTCAAGCTACAGCCGTTTTAAATTCTAAATTTCGGGTGAGAGCTACAAGACCTTTGCTCCAATCTTGGACCTTATGTTGTTTTTTTTTTGATCAATCATCGAAAGGTAGGATAACATTTTATCTCAGTGGACCTCCTGAAAACTGCAATTTTGCTTTTTGGCTATTTTTACATAGAAAAAATTAAGGATTGTTTGGTCACTTTTTGGCAACCATTTCATTTCACTTTTTTTGGGCTACATTTCATGCCCTCAATTTTAACTACGAAACACTATGCCTGTGAACAGCTCATTTCCCTAAACTTCAAAACTAATTCTGAAGTGTTAGAATCAAAAATGATTTACTTAAACCGAAATCGCGTGATTTATTAATTTTTTTTTTACTTCTGAAAAAACACATGATATTGCGATTGTCAAACTTTTCACATTCTACCGAGCAAATGACACACAAGTCAAGAAGCTTGTGATATGTGACTCACAGAAACGAACAAAACAATTAAGTGCCGTCAAGTAACTGAAGAAAGGAAGAAAACGAAAACAACACGGAAACTTTCAAGTGAAATCGCCAGAGAAATGTCGGCGGCATATGATGAAACACTAAAAAATAATTTGAATATTACAACTCTTTTTCTCTGTGGCAGTAGTTGTTATTGTACCCAAAGGAAACGAAACCGAAGAAGTCGTTGCAATCAAAAACAAACAAAATCGACAAATGTGAGAGAAAACAAACAAGGCGGACTAACAGACAGGCCAGACAGGGCCGGGTGGAAAAGCAAACTAAATGCGATACGTGGCATAGGTATATTAAATTGGGTCATGCTTTTTGTAGAACAACTACAAAGATCAATTTACATTTGCAATTGACATTTTGCCGGAAATTTTCTTACGACGCCAGTCTATATCTGGAAATGATCAAACGTATTGTTGTCATTATTTTTTGTTTTAATATAATCAAAACTATGTATTATTAGAAGTATAAACATTACGAATGTTCTTTAATCATAAATTGATTTTGAAATTTTTTCACTTTACGTGGAATCACCCAACACTAAATTTCCTTCGCAATGATAATTGCACATTTTGCTCATATTGTGCTTGTATTCTTTTGATTTTTTCATTTGGCGTGCCTTCATTTTTTTTTTCGAAGGAACAAGAAAATTGTAAAGTCCCTAGGAGTGATACTAATAAATAGAGTTTGATTTATAAATAATATCCTTGTACATTTCGTTCGGACGTCATACCATAACGACCCACTCTATGGCATAATCGTATCATACGTGTGTAGGACAAAACATCATTGTTGCAACAATACGAGTAACAGTTCAATAATAAATATGAAAATGATCATAATTTACATACGTATGCCCGCAGTACTGATGTTGCACACGATACGATACGATATGTGGATCATTTCGCCGAGGGAAAATAAAACATTATCACCAAACCAGCCAACAAACACTTCAGTAGACCGGCCGACCAACCGACCCTTTTTGCAACGATGTCTTCTTTTTTCTGCCGTCTCCCAAACAGGGTCACATCGAACATCAATGTTGAATGTTACCGGTATGTTATCCATATTGAGTCGCTCCTGATTTAAAGAGTTTTTCTCTAGTCTTTTTTTCTCTCAACAGATCTACTGTGAATTGAGTAGTCGTTTGCTATAACCCAACAAAACTTTGTGATCCTGGCAAAATAAATAGTTACAATATTGATTGCAGAAAGATTGATTTGGTTAGATATGTTAAGAGAAAATGGAGAGGTTATAGTTATTACCAAAATCATAGAATATCAAAAAAAACTGTTGTTGACTAAAGTGACTTTATGTTTCTTGTTATTTTTATACCCTCCACCTCTAGGATGGAGGTATACTAACTTTGTCATTCCGTTTGTAACATCTTGAAATATCGACCTGAGACCCTATAAAGTATATATATTCCTGATCGTCATAAAATTCTAAGACGATCTAGCCATGTCCGTCCGTCTGTTGACAGCACGCTAGCATCTAAACGAAAGGAGCTAGAACGTTAGAATTTTCCATAAATGCGTCTTATAGTCGTAGATCGGTTGGGATTGAAACGGGGCAAAATCGGCCCAAAGGCAAAAAAATTTCCCTCACAAGGACTAAAAATAATCCCTAATATTTTAGAGTATTTAAGCATATTTTTATACCCTCCACCTCCAGGATGGGGGTATATTCACTTTGTCATTCCGTTTGTAACACCTTGAAATATTCATCGGAGACCCCATAAAGTATATATATTCTGGGTCGTGGTAAAATTCTAAGACGATATAGCCATGTCCGGCTGTCCGTCTGTCTGTTGAAAGCACGATAGCGACCGAACGAAATGAGCTAGGAGGTTCAAAATTTTCCTAAATGTGTCTTATGGTTGTAGATCGGTTGGGATTGAAAGTGGACGAAATCGGCCCAGAGGGAAAAATTTTTCCCTCACAAGGACTGAAAATACCCCTAATATTTAGAGTATTTCAGCATGTTTTTTGAACATATTAGCTTGTATTTAGTTGATATTTGCAATGCGCATTCCCTCTATAGCATAAAAGGGCACCATAGAGTGATTTTTATTTGTAGGGGGCGAAATGGGACAAAAAGGGATAAAAATGGTACCTATCAAACAACAACAGATCGAAACACGAAATTTGGCGTGTACATTCCTCTAATAGAGTAGATACATAATATAAAAGTATTTTTTCTAAATTCGTACTTTTAAGGGGTTAAATGGGGATAGAGGGATAAAAATAGTACCAACCTAACGGCTGCACCTAGAATAATGAAATTCGATATATACATTCCTCTAATTGCGTAGACACGTAAAATAAAAGAACTTTCCAAAATTCGTACTTTTTGGGGTTCAAATGGAAAGGGGGATAAAAATAGTACCTACCAAATGACAGCAGCTAGAATCATGAAATTCGGAGTATACACTCCTCTGACTGCGTAGACACGAAAAATAAAACGTTTTTGCCAAATTCGTACTTTCAAGGGATATAATGGCTACAGGGGATACAAATAGTACCAGCTAAACGAATACAGCTAGAATAATAAAATTCAGTTAGTACGTCCCTCTAATTGTATAGATACGTAAAATAAAGAGATTTTGGATAGTCGTACTCTTGAGGGGGCAAAATTGGAAAAGGGGATAAAAACTGTACCAACAAAATGGCCGCTGATAGATTCATGGGATTCGGTGTATACATTCCTCTGACTGCAAAGCCACGTAAAATATTTTTTCCAAGTTCGTACTTTATTTGGTTGCTTTTACAACAAAAAATGGTAGAATCATGAAGTTGTCTTATGCTGCGTACGTGAGAGATAAGGTATTTTCAAAATTTATACTTTTTAAATTAAAATAGGATGGAAATACAACCAACCAAACGACTGTAGCTGAAAGTACACTCTCTATCCCCCAATATTTAGGGTATTTATAATTGCTCCCTTATATTTACTTTATGAATTGAAGTATTATATCCATTATATACATATATATAGTATACAAATTTTGGTAGCCTTGGCTTATTAATTAATTTTCTTATTTTCATACAGTTAAACTTTGTTGCGGACATTCCTCTTGTAGCTTGGAAGCACCCCCAAGAAAATAAAAGTTTTAGCGGGCGAAATGGGACAAAAAGGGATAAAATATGGTACCAATGATACGACAACAGTCATGAAATTCGGTGTATACATCCCTCTAATTGCATAAACACGTAAAATAGAGGGATTTTTCGAAATTTTTTTTTCGTACTTTTAAGGGATATAATAGAAAAAAAATGGGACCTTCTAAACCGCTGAAGTTGATATCATGAAATTCGGTGTGTATTCGGTGTGCATTCGGTGGTCTGACTATGAAGACTCGAAACAAAAAGGTTTTTTTCCAAATTTGTACATTAGGGCGGAGAATGGGGATATCTTTAAAATTTTTAATTTTCTTATCAAAATAATGCAGTTACTTTGTCTGTACCTGAAAATGCTTCTCTCTAATGGCGACTGACAATCGCCCAATATTTTCGGCATGTTAACTTTCACAATTACAGCATTGTATTCATTTATAGTAGTAGATTTTAAACAGTGCGCTTAAGTATACATTATAGTTTGAAATAGTAATCAAATATAGTAATGTGCATAAACATATCACAATTTTCGTAATATGGTTCTGTACTTCTATGTAAAGTCGACATCCTTTAATCTGCTGGTAATACTGTGGAATGCACTCCGTGGTGGAGGGTATATAAGATTCGGCCCTGCCGAACTTAACGCCTTCTTACTTGTTTCAATATGTCTGCTTGTACTTACTTGAGATTGGGTGTGCACATTCCCCCGATAACAAAAACGTGCACCATAAAGTGGTTCTTATTTGTAGGGGGTGAAATGGGGCAAAAAAAGGGATAAAAATAGTACATATTAAACGACAACAGCTAGAAACACGAAATTCGGTGTGTACATTCCTCTAATAGAGTAGATCAAAATATAAAAGTATTTTTTCCAAATTAGTACTTAGTATTAGTATTAGTATTAGTATTAGTATTAGTATTAGTATTAGTATTAGTATTAGTATTAGTATTAGTATTAGTATTAGTATTAGTATTAGTATTAGTATTAGTATTAGTATTAGTATTAGTATTAGTATTAGTATTAGTATTAGTATTAGTATTAGTATTAGTATTAGTATTAGTATTAGTATTAGTATTAGTATTAGTATTAGTATTAGTATTAGTATTAGTATTAGTATTAGTATTAGTATTAGTATTAGTATTAGTATTAGTATTAGTATTAGTATTAGTATTAGTATTAGTATTAGTATTAGTATTAGTATTAGTATTAGTATTAGTATTAGTATTAGTATTAGTATTAGTATTAGTATTAGTATTAGTATTAGTATTAGTATTAGTATTAGTATTAGTATTAGTATTAGTATTAGTATTAGTATTAGTATTAGTATTAGTATTAGTATTAGTATTAGTATTAGTATTAGTATTAGTATTAGTATTAGTATTAGTATTAGTATTAGTATTAGTATTAGTATTAGTATTAGTATTAGTATTAGTATTAGTATTAGTATTAGTATTAGTATTAGTATTAGTATTAGTATTAGTATTAGTATTAGTATTAGTATTAGTATTAGTATTAGTATTAGTATTAGTATTAGTATTAGTATTAGTATTAGTATTAGTATTAGTATTAGTATTAGTATTAGTATTAGTATTAGTATTAGTATTAGTATTAGTATTAGTATTAGTATTAGTATTAGTATTAGTATTAGTATTAGTATTAGTATTAGTATTAGTATTAGTATTAGTATTAGTATTAGTATTAGTATTAGTATTAGTATTAGTATTAGTATTAGTATTAGTATTAGTATTAGTATTAGTATTAGTATTAGTATTAGTATTAGTATTAGTATTAGTATTAGTATTAGTATTAGTATTAGTATTAGTATTAGTATTAGTATTAGTATTAGTATTAGTATTAGTATTAGTATTAGTATTAGTATTAGTATTAGTATTAGTATTAGTATTAGTATTAGTATTAGTATTAGTATTAGTATTAGTATTAGTATTAGTATTAGTATTAGTATTAGTATTAGTATTAGTATTAGTATTAGTATTAGTATTAGTATTAGTATTAGTATTAGTATTAGTATTAGTATTAGTATTAGTATTAGTATTAGTATTAGTATTAGTATTAGTATTAGTATTAGTATTAGTATTAGTATTAGTATTAGTATTAGTATTAGTATTAGTATTAGTATTAGTATTAGTATTAGTATTAGTATTAGTATTAGTATTAGTATTAGTATTAGTATTAGTATTAGTATTAGTATTAGTATTAGTATTAGTATTAGTATTAGTATTAGTATTAGTATTAGTATTAGTATTAGTATTAGTATTAGTATTAGTATTAGTATTAGTATTAGTATTAGTATTAGTATTAGTATTAGTATTAGTATTAGTATTAGTATTAGTATTAGTATTAGTATTAGTATTAGTATTAGTATTAGTATTAGTATTAGTATTAGTATTAGTATTAGTATTAGTATTAGTATTAGTATTAGTATTAGTATTAGTATTAGTATTAGTATTAGTATTAGTATTAGTATTAGTATTAGTATTAGTATTAGTATTAGTATTAGTATTAGTATTAGTATTAGTATTAGTATTAGTATTAGTATTAGTATTAGTATTAGTATTAGTATTAGTATTAGTATTAGTATTAGTATTAGTATTAGTATTAGTATTAGTATTAGTATTAGTATTAGTATTAGTATTAGTATTAGTATTAGTATTAGTATTAGTATTAGTATTAGTATTAGTATTAGTATTAGTATTAGTATTAGTATTAGTATTAGTATTAGTATTAGTATTAGTATTAGTATTAGTATTAGTATTAGTATTAGTAAGGGGTAAAATGGGGATAGAGGGATAAAAATGGTACCAACCAAACGGCTGCCCCTAGAATACTCAAATTCGGTGTATACATTCCTCTGATTGCATAGACACGTAAAATACAAAATTTTCAAAATTTGTACTTTGTGGGGTTAAAATGAAAAAGGGGATAAAAATAGTACCAATCAAATGACCGCAACTAGAATCGTGGAGTTTGAAGTATATATTCCTCTGACTGTGTAGACACGGAAAATAAACTGATTTTTTGAAATTCGCACTTTTTGGGGTCAAATTGGAAACGGGAATAAAAATAGTACCAACCAAATGACCGCAGCTAGAGTCATGAAATTCGGAGTATACATTCCTTTGACTACGTAGACATGGAAAACAAAAAGTTGTTTCCAATTACGTACTTTCAAGGGATACAATTCGGTGTATACATTCCTCTGATTGCGTAGACACGAAAAGTAAACGGATTTTTCGATATTCGTACTTCTTGGGGTTAAAATGAACAAGTAAGGAAAGGCTAAAGTCGGGCGGGGCCGACTATATGATACACTCCACTTTCCAACCCAATACAGTCCAACTCGGTAAAAAAGTGAAAACGGGAAGAATTTTTGTATGTTTCCTAATCATAGGCTAATACGACCTGGTTCGATTTGTCAAATCGATAAGAATATTGTATCGGGGCTATATCCAAACATGGAAAAATGTGACTAACTTTCACAATAAGTTCTTCCAGTTCAAATATAAGGTGTTATGCTCACTTTGAAGAAATTCGGTGAAAATTCGTTGTTTCTGGGGCGGAAAAAGTTAAATCGGGAGCGAAATTTGTATGGGAGGTATATATAAATCTGAACCGATCTAACACATTTTTACCACAGGTGTTTCTAGTTGAAATATAAGATGTTTTTCCAATTTTGAAGAAAATCTGTTAAAAAATGTGGTATCTAGAGTGAAAAGTGTCAAATCGGGAGTGAAATTCGTATGGGGGCTATATCTAAATCTGAACCGATCTGACCCATTTTCACTATAGGTATTTCTAGGACAAATACAATATATTTCGCCTAATTTGAAAAGGATCTGTTAAAATATGTGGTTTCTAGAGCGAAAAAAGTCAAATCGGGAGCGAAATTTGTATGGGAGCTATATATAAATCTGAACCGATCTGCCCCATTTTTACCACAGGTGTTTCTAGTTGAAATATAAGATATTTTGCCAAATCTGACGACAATCCGATACAATATGTGGTTTCTAGAGCGAAAAAGTCAAATCGGGAGCGAAATTTGTATGGGCCCTATATATAAAAATGAACCGATCTGCCCCATTTTTACCACAGGTGTTTCTAGTTGAAATATAAGATGTTTTGCCAAATCTGACGACAATCCGATACAATATGTGGTTTCTAGAGCGGAAAATCAAATCGGGAGCTAAATTTGTATGGGAGCTATATATAAATCTGAACCGATCTGACCCATTTTCACTATAGGTGTTTCTAGTTGAAATATAAGATGTTTTGCCAAATCTGACGACAATCCGATACAATATGTGGTTTCTAGAGCGGAAAAAGTCAAATCGGGAGCGAAATTTGTATGGGAGCTATATATAAATGTGAACCGATCTGACCCATTTTCACTACAGGTGTTTCTAGTTGAAATATAAGACGTTTTGCCAAATCTGAATCTAGTTGAAATATAAGACGTTTTGCCAAATCTGAAGACAATCTGATACAATATGTGGTTTCTAGAGCGGAAAAAGTCAAATCGGGAGCGAAATTTGTATGGGAGCTATATATAAATCTGAACCGATCTGACCCATTTTTACCACAGATGTTTCTATTTGAACTATAAGATGTTTTGCCAATTTTGAAGAAAATCTGTTAAAATATGTGGTATCTAGAGTGAAAAAGAGTCAAATCGGGAGTGAAATTCGTATGGGGGCTATATCTAAATCTGAACCGATTTTCTTCAAATTAAATAGCGTTCGTTCTTATCCCGAAAAACTTCGTTGTGCAAAGTTTCATTTGGTTATGTCTACAATTGCGACCTGTATCGTGATTACAAGAATAGATGGACAGACAGACAGACAGACAGACAGACAGACAGACAGACAGACAGACAGACAGACAGACAGACAGACAGACAGACAGACAGACAGACAGACAGACAGACAGACGGACGGACGGACATTGCTAAATCGATTCAAAAAGTGATTCTAAGTCGATCGTTATAATTAACAATGGGTCTATCTCTCTTCCTTTTGGGTGTTACAAACAAATGCACAAAGACATAATACTCTCGTGGAGTGTATAAAAAGGGGGTACTAATAGTACCAACCAAATGACCACAGCTAGAATAATGAAATTCGGTGTATACATTCCTCTGATTGCGTAGACACGAAAAGTAAACGGATTTTTCGATATTCGTACTTCTTGGGGTTAAAATGAAAAAGGAGGTACAAATAGTACCAACCAAATGACCACAGCTAGAATAATGAAATTCGGTGTATACATTCCTCTGACTGCGTAGACACGAAAATACGCTAATTTTTCGAAATTCGTACTTACTGGGGTCAAAATGGAAAAAAGGAATTCGAAATTCGTACTTTCAAGGGATACAAATAGTACAGAGGGATAAAAATAGTACTAGCTGAACGACTACAGCTAGAATGAAGTAGAAACGTCAAATAAAGAGATTTTAGATAGTCGTACTCTTAAGGGGGTAAAAATGGTACCAACCAAATGGCCGCAGCTGGAATCATGGAATTCGGGGTATACATTCCTCTGACTGCATAGACACGAAAAATAAAAAGTTTTTTCCAAATTCATACTTTTTCTTTTACGGCAAAAATTGGTTGAATCATAAAGTTAGGTTATGTTTTTTGCAAAATCGATATTTTCCGACAAAAAAAATGTGGGTGTACAGCATGGCGAACAAAAAATACAAATTGGATATTTTTCAAAATTTTCATTTTCGAGGGAGATATGTCTAAAATGATTTGAATGCTTGACATTTATATTTTTAATTTTCTCGCAATGCATGTGTACTATGAACCAATGTCGCTTGTAACATATTATTGCTGCGATTGTTGCAAAAATACAAAATTCGGGATTGCAATTGCATTTTTGTTCAACTTTCTCTACCTAGGTTTCTGAAACTACAAATATTCCCTATTTAGCCAGCAATCATATGCCAAAAATATATGGTGGATGAGTCACGAAAATAAATTGGTGCGGTCTCCCCCCGTGCAATTTTTTATGTTGCATTTTTGTCCAAATTTGTTTCTGGATTAGTAGACCCTTGGAAGCACTTTAAAAAAAAATTATATAGATTTTTTGTGTTTTTTTTTTTTCAAAGTAATAGTTAAAAATCATATTTCTTGGAAACATTTTGTAAAATGTGTTATAAAAGATAAATTCCTTTCTATTGAAGCCAGAAGGATGAATATCGGATGAAAACTCACGTTACTGACTTCATATTTGTGAAATAATTTAATACAGATGGGTTTTCAGAGCCAAACCATTTTCAATTTCAATTTTCTTCCGATGTTCATCATTTAGGCATCATTCGAAAGTATGTAGCTATTTATCTATATATATAAAAGAGTTGCGTTACTGACTGACTGACTTATAATTGACCAGCCCCCAGACCAAACGGCTGAAGACAGGGTCATGAAATGTTCAGGGTAGTTCCGAAATATGACGTAGACGTCGACTAAGAAAGGGTTTTACGAAATTCGTAAAATGGGACAAAAATCAGTAGCTAGAAACATGAAATTCGGTGTGTTCCTTGCAATGACCATGCAAACGAGCTACTAACAGGGATTTTTCGAAATTTATACTTTTAAGTGAGAAAGAGGCAAAAAGGGATAAAAATGGTACCAATTTAAGAATTGCAGCTAGAATCGTGAAAATTGGTATTTACATTTCTCTGACAACGTGGACTTGTATGTAAATTGATTTTTCGAAATTTGTACTTATAAGAGGTGAGCGGGACAAAAAGGGATAAAAATGGTACCAGCTAAAGTATTGCAGCTAGAATCTTGAAATTTGATGTGTAAGTTCTTCTGACCATGTAGAAGCGCAGTAAAATTGGACTTTTCCAAAATTATAGTTTTAAGAGGATAGCGGGACAAAAGTGATTAAAATGGTACCAATTAAAGTATTGCAGCTATAGTCGTGAAATATGTTTTGTAAATTCCTCGCATCACATAGAAGCGGAATATAAATGCATTTTGTCCTTTTATGGGGTTGCGCGGGACAAAAAGGGATAACAATGGTACTAAATAAAGTATTGCAGCCAGAATCTTGAAGTTTGATGTGTAAGTTCTTCTGACCATGTAGAAGCGCAGTAAAATTAGATTTTTTACGAAAGTTTTACTTATAATAGATGAGCGGGACAAAAGGGATAAAAATAGTACCAACTAAATTATTATAGCAAGAATCGTGAAATTTGGTATGTAAATTCCTCCGACCATGTATAAGCGCATTAAAATTGGATTTGTAAAAATTTGTAGTTTTGAGGATTACGTGGTACAAAAAGGAATAATAATGGTACCAATTTAAGTATTACCGCTATAGTCGTGAAATTTGGTGTGTAAATTCCTCTGTCAAGGTAGAAGCGCAAATCCTAATGGATTTTTTCGAAATTTATACCTATAAGGTGTGAGCGGGACAAAAAGGGATACAAATAGTACCAACTAAAATCTTGCTGTTATAGTCGTGAGATTTGGTGCGTAAATTCCTCTGACAACGTAGACTTGCAACATAAATGAATTTTCAAAATTTGTACTTTTAAGCGGGACCAAAAAGGATAAAAATGGTACTAACATTAGGATTACAGCTAGAATCATGAAATTTAGTATGTAAATTCCTCTGATTATGTAGAAGCGCCATCAAAATGTGTTATTTTTCGAATAAAAGGCTCTGTGGTTGTAATTTTTTTATATATACGAAGGGAGTTCAGCTAAAACAGTGCACATCGACAAGCACATTCCTTTGACTGTAGTGTTATGTTTCCAATTTACTATTTTAGAAAAGAAAATGAAATAAATACTATCCTAAAACAGAGACGGATAATAACAAATATCTGGCTTTTTCGCGTGCGAAGCACCGGGTACTGCTAGTTTTTTATAAAATACTACAACCTAACACGAAAAAGTTTTCAGTTGTCACTATGAAAAAAATACTGTAAAAGATCAATAATTCGACAATAAGATAATCTAAGACAATAATCAAAATTTATATTTAAAGTGCTTTCAAGAGTCTTCTAATTCATACAAAAATCAAACAACATGAAATAAAATTACATGGGAAAACATGATTTTTAGGAGCGTTTAGCTAACAGACGGCTTGATCTAGGAACGAAATATTTTGCAAATCATCATTAAACAGTCCGAACTATTTTTTTTTTTTGAAAAATGTTTGCTGGGATAGTGGGACAGTTGTTATAAACGTATTGATTTTGCATTACGCTATTGCAACAAACAAATATTTAGATGTTTTTTCCCTGTCGTTTTTTTCTCCCTTTTATTTTGTTTAACTTGGTAATGTTGAATTTTATAGTGTTGTTGTTGCAACTTTACGAAAAGAACAACTGCAGCAATGCCAACGAACGGACAGAAAAACAAGCGAAAATGACAAGAAATTATTAATTCTTTTGCACAAATGTTGTTGCAACCAACAGTCCAGCCGTACAGCAGGAACAACAAGCCAGCAACAACAACAACAACAGCAGCACATCGGGCAGCCGACAATATTTAAAAGACATCTTCAACATCGCCAACATACTCAGAATGTTGTCATCATCGGTGAACAACATCATGGTCACTACAGCATCAACTTGGCATCTGAATGGGACGGGAACATGGACGGACGAATGTATCTACAGATTGGCAACTGCTGCTTCCATTGGCCATCCATAGTCAATCCAGGACGTGGTGTTTGGAGTTGCAACGCTGGCTGTAACCACGTGAGTGAATGTGTTGTGCTGTGGCCTGGGTGCTTTGAAGGGAAATTTTGTGACTTTGTAAAGCTTTTGGCGACGAGTTTGCGCAACATGCTCTCACGTTGTGTTGTTATTAACGCGCACTGTGTTGGAGACGCCACAAAGCCGCCGATCATCATCGTCGTCGTCGTCCTCGTCTTCCTCCTCCTTTGGCTTTCTTTAAACAATTTACTACCACCATATGCACGTTACGAGAGTGTACATGATAATTCCGTTTCTTTCATTTTTTTATGTGGTACGTGTTCCGATCTTATGTTTCATTTCCCTCTTCGCAATGTCCCCGCTTCCACCGACAGTTGCTGATTTGTCCGGTGTCGTTCATGGAAGCTACAGCTACAGAAAGAGCGAATTGAAATTGAATAAATGCATTTTATTGTCTCTGTGTTGTGCGCTCTGTTGTCGTTGTTATCGCTGATGTCGTTGGTCTTTATTCCCCCTTTTTTTTTTGGATCTGGCGCATCCGCCGTTCTTAAGGTAGGTATCCAGCCGCGCTAAAATTGTTTTGACTTAAATTGCATGAAATCTCATTAAAGTGGGGTTTGTACCAGCGGTACCCGCCGAATTGGACTCATAATGAATGAGTTTCAATGGGGTGCAAACGAATTGAATGAAAATGAAATTTTCTAATTTTTAATGAAATAATTTACAATGTTTTTCTCGTTATCGATCACGCCACTACTTCGGCCGTATTCTTCAGGCTATGAAGGCAGTATCGAGTTTTTCGTAAATGAAAATGCAATTGGAATTACAGTTTAGCAGACACACACACCTAATATGTCTGCAGGGTATGCTAAAAGTAGCTAGAATATTTTGAAATACATAATTCATGACAATGAACAAGTTTTCTGATCGTTAGATGTTTTCATAATTATTCCTGAAAATATCTGAATTCACTGAAGCATTTTATGGCGATTTATATTCCACTTTTACTTTAGGTCAAAACGAACGGATTATATTAAAGTCGATAAGATCTTTTTATTAAGAATGCATAAATAATTTGTTAATATATTATTAATATTATTATAGACAAAAGAATATAAAGACCAATGATATCTCTTTTATTTATTTTTTAATATTTGTGGGCCTCCGCGAAGCTATAACAAGTAAGCAAAGGCTAAAGTCGGGCGGTACCGAATATGTGATACCCTCCACTTTCTTCCCCATTACTATTGAATTCGGGGAAAAAGGGATATTGGGATCGAATTTTGTATGGGTACTATTATGTCGTCTGAGAGCGAAATCAGTAGAGGAGCTATATCTAAATCTGAACCGATCTTAGATGTTTCTATCGGTAAAACATGTGGTCTCTAGAACGGAAAAAGTCAAATCGAGAGCGAAATTTATATGGGAGCTATATCCAAATGTGGACAGATCTGATCTATTTTTACCGTAGATGTTTCTATATTCAAAAATAAGGCACTGTGCCAACTTTGAAGAAAATTGGTCAAAATAAGAGGGTCTCCAGAGCAGAAAAAGTCAAATCGACAGCGAAATTTGACCTATATCTAAATCTGAACCGATCTGCACAGCGCAGATGTTTCACACTGCACAGCAGATGTTTCTTGTTGAATTATAGGCTAATGTGCCAAAATATGTGGTTTCGAGAGCGGAAAAAGTCAAATCGGGAGCGACATTTGTATGGAGCCTACATCTAAATCTGAACCGATTTACTTCAAATTAAATAGAGTTCGTCCTTGCCCATAAAACTTACATATTTGTAAAGATAGATGGACAGGCAGACAAATGGACAGACAGACTTTGTCAAATCGACT